>JAVJIX010000125.1:767500-1255000 GCA_036785185.1 Paratrypauchen microcephalus
TATTGAAGTCATGGAAGTAATTCTTGAAGTAATTCTTGAAGATCTGTGTTTGGGTTAAACATTAGAAAAGTCAGAGAGTATTTGAGTCCAGCCTGCGTCACGTCTCGCCGGCTGTGACAGAGCACGGCCATACATGGGAACACGGGATCTCAGTCCCCTGGAAATATCCAAATGTAATGGCCTTATTTAGTAACAGAACGGAGCATTCAGGGACCAGAACCTCACGGTGTGTTCAGGATCACCATGCCAGGCTCGGAAAAAAGACAGTGCTCAAAAAGGACCCCCCCCCCACCTGAAATGTTACACAGTACATCTTTTTTTTCCTCAGTTGAGTCTATACTATGACGTAGCAGTAGATTTAACTCTATTCTGCACTGGCCAACTAAACTCCAGCCAAATCCTCACTTTAAAAATCTCAAAAATAACTGGATCAAGGAGTGCGGATATCGTCAAAGCGGTTGCCAACGTCGTTATAATTTATTGGCAGTAATTCATCACCACGGCGACGCGGGAGTGGAACGAGCGGAGTTGAAAAGTGCTGCGTGATCAGTTTGTAACTCGGTCTCTTAACCTCAGCAAGCACATTTTCTTTGAGTGTTCCCCGGTTGATTAACTGTGTGGAGGGGGACAATTAAGAACTTGAAAGAATATCTGCACCTATAACTGGGAATAAAAGTGGGAGATACTGACAAAAATAATTTTAAAGGTCCTCTATTACGCAAAATTGTCTCTTGTGAGCTTTAAGTCATGTTAAAATGTTGTTAACTCCTCAAAAACAGACCTGGAGTTGTGTTTTGTTTCATTCACACGTTTGAGTAACACTTTATTATTAGTCTGTTTACATCTTCAAAGCTCAAAATGCTCTGTTCCACCTTGTGATGTCATGAAGAGGTAGTTTTCAAGTTAACAGCTCCACTTTTTACCTTTAGTTCGGTAGAAATCGGCAATTCCAGGTCTGAAATGATCCAAACGATTCTAAAATAAAGTGTATGGAGTTTAAAAACACAGTGGAGCACTTCTTGTATTACCTCATGACATCACAAGGTGGAATTTCTGTTTGAGAACACTAAAGCCCAAATATACAGGATTTGTGTGTTAAACATGTGTGAATGAAACAAAACGCAATACAACAGATCAGAACAGAAAACTTGATAACAGAGAATATCTTTGCAACTAGTCTGAAATTAGCTAAAAAAAAAAAAAAAAAAAAGTAAAATTAAACACAAAAATACATGGATGTAACTTAACTTTTATTACACTGGTCTACAAGCAAAATGCTTCCGGAACAAAAGTAGTGAAATTTTTCTTGTTTTAGGTCACTAATAAAGAAAAAGTAAGTCAGAAGTGCTGATTGGCTATAGTTTCCAAGATATAATATTGGGTCAAAATAGGAAATTTATGCAAAATAAGGCAAAAACAATAGTTTATCAGAAGGTACAGTGTGTACAAGCAACAGTTCTATCTGAAAGCCTGTCTGCACATTCACATACATTCATTTTAATACGTCTGATTCCACATAAGAGAGATGCCTCGAAATTGTGTACACCTGATGTGTTAAGATATTTCTTGTTTATTTCTTGACAGATAAAGAAGTGCAAGTTAAAGGAATATTAACGTTTTTACAATCTGAACCTTATTTCGTTAATAAAACAACATCATGTACTCACCCATTGTACTTTGGTGTCATTTGGAGCATTTCCGGAGATGTTGTAGTTTAGCGATATCCGTAACGTGAGTGCTCGGGGCAGGCGACTGCAGTCACCAAATAACACAAACTTTAGCACTTTTCAGATGACAAAAACTCAATGTTAGTCTCCACTTTCGCTGGAGTCAAAAGTGGCCTCTAATCCGATATCCATCCATTGGATGACGAGGACAGTGCGCATGCGCACATTCACAGCTGATTTGCAGATAACGTGACGCTCTCAGCTCTCGCTTACAGTCATAAACATCTCCGCTTGAGAAAACCTAAAATGGTGCGAACATTCATTTATCCCGGTTGTGAAAACAAAATGACAGCTTGGACGAAGTTGAGTTTTCACAGGCTTCCTCATCACAATCCAGAGATACTGAAGCTGTGGCTAGTTGCTTTGAGAATGGACCCAAACACGAAAACATGGATGGATATCGGATTACAGGCCACTTTTGACTCCAGCGAAAGTGCAGACTAACACTGAGCTTTTGTCATCTGAAAGGTGCTAAAGTTTGTATTATTTGGTGACTGCAACCGTATGCCCCTCACGTTATGGATATCCCTAAACTACAAAATCTCTGGAAATGCTCCAAATGACACCAAAGTATAATGGGTGAATACATAACGTTGTTTTATTAACGAAATAAGGTTCAGATTGCAAAAACGTTAATATTCCTTTAAATATTTTCAAAATGTAAATATTATTTTTAAGCAAAAATGCCTAAATCTATTGTATAAACAGAAGCGATTTTGATGTAAAATAATATCATTACATATCTTGAATTATTAGCTAACCAGCACAGTTATCAATTGATTTTCAGTTCATCTTATCAATATAAATGAGATTTAGCCACTTTTATCTCAGAAGCAGATCGAGTCCAAAAATTTGTAGACCAGTGTTATTACCTCCTTTTTCTTTTAGTCAGACATATACAGATACTGTCCTACGCATACATAGGCCTATTTACATTTTGCATACTATTTTTGCATATATTTATTAATGTCCACCTTTAGAAGCAGTTAATTAAAACAAGATTCTCCAAAAAACATTCAAATTCAAGTACTGGGACTTTCTATTTCCAAAGTGTTATAGTAATTGTGCTGCAGTAAGTAAAAGTACTGTAAAAGTAATGGCCACACAGATGCCTGCAGCTGTCTGAACATGACGGATGCTAAAAGAGACGTTTTGTTTGGCCTTGTGCCTTTAAAGGGGAAATGAAGAGCTTTTCTGGCTCTGGAGGGCAAGGATAAAAATACAGAGATGTGAAGAGTGTGGCAATAGCTTTTTTTAGGTTGCATATTACAAATTAAAAGAACAATTTGAAAACACATCATCATCTAAATGTGAAAGAAAAGATGGATATCTATACAAATATGGACAGGGATGCCACTTAGTTTAATGGAAATATAAATATAAACTAAGGCTACATTAACAGAAGACACAAAAGTGGCATTGCGTCTTCATTTTTTATTCTGTGTTCAGATGAGCGTTTTCTGGAGGAACTGTGCGTCCATACGGTGACACAAAAGTGTGTGGAATTGGATTGGGTATGCATGCCAGGCGGCTAGGTGGCGCTGTGATACATTATCACTATGTCCGAGCGCATGCGTAGAATCTTCCTTCTTCTCATCTGCGCCGCGAAAAGCAAAGCAAAACAGGGTGACCGGTAGCAAAAAAAATTTTTTGTGGTCAAACGAAGAAGTTCAACTATTGCTTCAGACCACGTTAGACTACAAAGCAACGAAGGCGCAACGAAGGCGCAACGAAGGCGCAACGAAGGCGCAACGAAGGCGCAACGAAGGCGCAACGAAGGCGCAACGAAGGCGCAACGAAGGCGCAACGAAGGCGCAACGAAGGCGCAACGAAGGCGCAACGAAGGCGCAACGAAGGCGCAACAAGGCGTGGACTGGGAGTCCTGCCAAACAAAGTACACTGATATATGGACCGATGACGTAAACGTGCGTGTGACGTCAGCAGATTTGACCAGAGTTTTGCGTCTTGGGCAGTGTAGACGAAAACGCTACGGCGGCGCGTATTCAAGTTTTCCACTTTGGAGGGCGGTTTCAGTTTTTTGCGTTTTAAAGCCCCCAAAACGCTGTCACCGTCTAAACGAAAGGCACTTCCGATAAAATATTTTGTCGTTTTTACCCGTAAGCGTTCTTGTGTAAACAGCCCCTAAGTTTACAGACATCCTGAAAAATCTGACATGGTTTAGCAAATGCCAATGGAGCTCCACAGTGGGCGGAAGTGGCGACCTCATGACACCCTCATGAAGTGTGTTTCTGATTGTTTGGGCAGAGACTTTCACACCAGCAGGCCACTGGTGTGAATGTCAGTGTTTGTTGAGCGGTGAACAACATGGATGGAGAAAATGTTACAGACACAGAGGAACTTATACCGAAAAGAGGAGCCGTGTCAGTCGTTTGGAAGAACTTTGGCTTTAAAAAATCTGGTGCCGATCAAACAACCGTATTCTGTAAATGTCGTCGGGCTAAAGTTGTAGCCGCAGGAGGCGACGCGAGCGATCTGCTTCACCACCTCCGTCACAAACACGTCCTGGAATATGAAGAATGCACGAAACTAAGATCTGCATCCTCTTCCACGTCTGCAGGGAATGTTCAAGTCGGCGCCGCGACACAAAACGCCACTCAGACGTCACTCAAAGACGCGTTTGCTAAGGGGACTGACTCTACGACAAGAAAAGCAAACGGCGGAACGATATTACCAACGCTGTTGCTTCGCCACTCCGCCAAAGACATGGAACCACTTAGTCCTGTTGAGAAAGGAGCTTCAAGCTGATGATTAAAGCACTGGACCCAGATATGTTTTACCAAGTCGAATTTACTGCAGTAATTATTCTCTAAATTATTAGGAAATAGGGTTAACACCTAGTCATGCATAAAAAAAAAAAATACCGTCAAATACCGTGACACCTATATAATTTGGAAAAATACTGTGATATCAATTTTTGGTCATACCGCCCAGCTCGATGGGAGACACATTGAATCTTCTGAAGAAGTTGGACAATCTGTGTAACTTCTGTAGCGTTAGGGGGAATGACCTCATACTCCAAGTGGTGAGAATCACTCTAGCCGAAGCAGCACTCGAGGAAGAGCCAAAAAAGGCCAAGAGGGAGAAAGTTGAAATGACACACATGCCAAGCCCGTCCTGTTTGAGGGGTCGTCTCACTGTTGCTGCTCTACTGCACCTGTTGTTTATTTCCATTGAAACAGACGGCATCCTTTTGTTCCTGAAAACACTGCCCTCTCCACATTTGTATCGATATCCAGCTTTTATTTCACATTTAGATCTGATGTTTTCAAAGTATCTGAGCAGTACATATACTTGGCTTTGTATAGTGAGGTTTCACATAGCCAATAGCTAATCTAAACTTGATATTTTAAGGAAAGATAGGATACAGTACATTTTATTGTCCCTGTATTTAAATTTGGCCTCTGCATTTGTCCCAAGTAGTAGTAGTAGTAGTAGTAGTAGTAGTAGTAGTAGTAGTAGTAGTAGTAGTAGTAGTAGTAGTAGTAGTAGTAGTAGCAGAAGAAGACTGCCTATATTTAATCTTTATTTTTGACCAGCGTAGTCGCTTTTATGAATTTATGATAACATAATGAGCAACAAAGTCTAATATTGTTCTGCCAATACAGACCAACAATTAGTGAGGATCTGGGGGAGTGTAGTTTTTTTTTGTGGAACTGTTTTACATTTGTATGCCCAGGTATTTGTTATATTTTATTCTTCTGGAACATGTAATCTTCGTAGTAGCAGTAGCAGTAGTAGTAATAGTAGTAGCAGTAGCAGTAGCATTAGCCTTAGCTCCTCTCCTGTGTCTGTTGTGACTTAATTTAGGTCGAACAATTAGCAGAATTACAATGGGTGAGTGACCTCTTATGTCACAGCCACAGTCTCATGTTACAGGGTCAGTGTGTGAGGAGGGTCAAAACAGGACGGTACTGTTACTACTGCTGCTGCTGCTCCTACTACTACTACTACTGCTACTGCTGCTGCTGCTGCTACTGCTGCTACTGCTACTGTTACTACTGCTACTGCTGCTGCTACTACTGCTGCTACTGTTACTACTGCTACTGTTACTACTGCTACTGCTGCTGCTACTACTGCTGCTACTACTGCTACTGCTGCTGCTACTACTGCTACTGCTACTGCTGCTACTACTGCTGCTACTGCTGCTACTGCTACTGCTACTACTGCTGCTACTGCTGGTACTGCTGTTACTGCTACTACTGCTACTGCTGCTACTGTTACTACTGCTGCTACTGCTACTACTACTACTGCTACTACTGCTACTGCTGCTACTACTACTACTGCTACTACTACTACTGCTGCTACTGCTACTGCTGCTACTGCTACTACTGCTACTGCTGCTACTGTTACTACTGCTACTACTGCTATTCTACTGCTAATACTACTGCTAATACTACTGCTGCTACAACTGCTGCTACTACTGCTGCTACTGCTACTGCTACTACTACTACTACTACTGCTACTCTACTGCTACTGCTACTCTACTCCTACTACTGCTGCTACTACTGCTGCTACTACTGCTACTACTACTACTGCTACTGCTACTATTACTGTAATGTCCCTTTGCAGACACCGTATCCACAGAAAAATGAAGGGCTGGTTTCAGTGTTTGCTTTTCCCACCTTACATTTCCATTCATGCAGAAAGTTCTCCATTTAGCTTGTAAACCAAATGTATGTATTTGTATTAGTATTAGTATTAGAAGTAATAATACGACATACAACTGACTTGCAATATTTCAGGTCATTTATGCAGTTTGCTAAGACCACCAACTACTACTACAATTAGTACTACTACTACTATTACTACTACTATCATTGTAACTACTACATGCTCCAGAATAACAATGGAATAACAAATACCTAGAAATACACACTTCCACAAAGAAACTACACTTCCCATGGTCCTCTGATTTTTACCATGATTAGAAGTATCTAATAAACTACTACTACTGTCACAACTATATAATCCTACTTAATTACTACTACAGTAACAAGTACAGCCACTACTGCTACTATAACAACAACTACTACTACTACTACTACTACTACTACTTTGGAGCCCATGAAAATTACAATAGAATACAACAAATACCACAAAAAGAATGTTATAGAAAGAAAACTACACTTCCCATGTTTCTGATTGTATTTCTGTAATTAGAAGATTATCTTTTAAACTGCTACCAGTACATAATGCTACTGATCCTACAACTTCAACTACTACTACTGCTACTACTGCAACTAAAAACTCCAATAATATCACATACATACTACTACTACTACCACCACTGCTACTACTACAACCGCAAACTCTAATAATATCACATACATACATACTACTACTACTACTACTACTACTACTACTACTACAACCGCAAACTCCAATAATATCACATACCTACTACTACTACTACTACTACTACTACCACTACTACTACCACTACTACAACTGCAAACTCCAATTATATCACATACATACTACTACTACTACTATGACTACTACTACTACAACTACTACCACCACTGCTACTACTACAACCGCAAACTCTAATAATATCACATCCATACTACTACTACTACTATTACTACTACAACCACAAACTCCAACAATATCACATATATAATACTACTACTCCCATTACTACTAAGACTACTACAATAGGCCTACTACTCCAAAAACATGGAAAATACTACTACTTCTCAACAGCGAATACTTACCTCTATCAGTACTACTCCTTACATCACACTGGAGTAACAATAGCTCGCACGTCACCCAGAGAAAACTCCATTTCCCATGATGCACCTCTCTGCCCATGCCTGTGGTTGTATCAGGTGTTATGTCCTTGTGTTGGATCAGTGGGCGCTGTGCCACCTGTGGATCTGGTGCCAGGGAAATCCAGGATTCTGCCCACAAACCCGGTCCGGACTTTGGTCTTCGGACTTCGAATCTGGTCTATATTTAAAGAGCGGAGCAGCTGCTGGTAAAGACAACGCCACCAGGGAAATGCTGTTCAATGGTGGGGCTGGCTAAAGGGAATTATAACAGGAGAGGATGGGCACTTAACTCTGAAAATATATTTAAAGGGCCCCTTTTGTGTTATTTTCTGATTTTATAATGTGCCAGGTGGGGGCGGGGCTGAGAGACTGAGTAGACCGCCAGGGGCTGTGCTCGTCACGTAATAACCTCAGAACAGCATCTGACTCACTGGAGGCCTTTAGTCCAACCCGAAAATCCAAATGTAGTGACCGTAGTTGATCTTAAAGAGGCCGTTAGAAACCCGAAAGTCATTTTTTTAACAAATATGTGGGTGATTCTCCAACTACAGTCAAATTTGGTCATGATATTTTTCAGAAAATCCAACACATATTTTTAGAAATATTTTGATTTCTTCAACTTCATCACAATGTGTAGAAACATTAACCGATAGTGGTTGTAATAAAGTTACATAAATATGAAATAAATAATAATAAACAATCACAATAAATAAAGTGATGGAAATGACTGTTGTGGAAATGACAATGTTTAGCATTTCTTTTAAAATCTCATGACATATTAGCATGCTAATCTCTGAGTTAGCATAAAATATACTCAAAATACACAATATGAAATGGTATTTTTCTCATTATTTGTACATTCAAAGGGAATATGAGGTGTTTGGAAATGACGACCAATAAACCTACTCTTGGTTTTGAAAAACTTGACCTTGATTTTGTTCTTGTTTCCCTTCCTTCCATGGAGCTAACGCTGCTATGCTAACATGAGCTCCTGTCACATCACAACTGATGTGCTTCAAGTAAACAAAGGTTTAAAAAAAAGTTAAAAGTTACATTTTGTGGTGGAAATGACAGTGATCCCTAGGGACAGGTGTTATTTTTATGAAAAATAAATAAAATGCTAATATATCTTTCAAGCACATGATATTTTTCATTAAAATAAGGAATTTCTGTGCCATTTGTCAATGAAGTTACTGTTGAATCAAATTTAATTTCAGTCTTATGAGGGACTGAGAGTCCAAAACCTGGACAAGGGACAAAGGACATATAGCAAAAACACTCAATATAAACCATATTTTATATAATAAAAATAGTACTTTATCTATCATACATTTTTTGTAAGTTCGTCTTTGTGTCTCGTAAGTGCAGCGTGAATTAGGGCTGGGTATTGGCAAAGAAGTCACGATTCAATTCAAATCACGATTCATATGCCACGATGCGATACTATCACGATGCATCACGATACTTGAATTATTGCGATGCATTGCAATATATTCGACATACTTCAGTGAAAATGTACCAAAAAAAAAGAGGATAACTTAAATATCAGTGGCTGTGTATCTGGGTCTTCAATTGATACATAACTCTGAGCAACTCAATTCATAACTGAATTTATTGAATAACAAAAACAAATAAACCAAACCAATAACAAAAAAAGTGCATAGGATTTTTTCTAAAACAAAAAATGATGTTCAAACATTTGCCATTTTGGAGGTAGCTACCATCATAACAAACAATACCCTTTCACAAAGAAAAAAGTGCATAGGATTTATTTAAAAAAAACAACCTAATAATTAATTTATTTATTTATTAGTAATTAATTAATTAATTAATAATTAATAATAAAAATCGATTTTTGGCATCAAGAATCGATGCAGTATATTGTGAAAGTTAGTATCGCGATGCATTGTCATGACGATTATTTTGCACACCCCTAGCGTGAATAAAAAATGTGTTTTTGTTTTTCTTATTTCTGTCTGGGACACAAATTCTTTGATAGTTGGAGAATCACCCATGCACTAAAATGCAATATAAGGCCAGGGAGAGGTATACACTTCTGTTTTAGACCCAGTTACACAGTTAATCGGTAGAAAAAAGTGATTTTAAGTGGCCCATTAATGGCACCGATAGAAGGACACTGTCACACATGATGCTATTTAACTATTTTGTATTTGTGTGAAGCCTGCTCTGGCCTGTCTGCACACCAACACGTATTCAGAGCCCCCACAATCTCCCCTCACTCATTTGTTCTAAGTTTACAGCCCTGAACAATGCCCTGGTATAATACGAGAATATGTGGAGTGAGACAGCCAATCAGAGCGCAGGATTCACACCCGCACTTCCTGGTCTCGTTTTGTGACTGTGTTTGGGTTCAGGCTAAAGACAGACCGGACAGTAATAGAAAACACCAACGGAACTGGAATCAAGACTGAAATTTCAATCATTTTTACTACTACTACCACTACTATTACTACCACTAGTACTACTACTACTGATACTACTACTACTGGACCTGAAATGATAGTAGAATACAATACCACAGGGTAGACAAAGAAAACTACACTTCCAATGGTTCTCTTTGATAGTACTGTGATTAGCAGTACAGTATCTGATTATTCTACAACTACTACTACTACTACTACTACTACTACTACTACTACTACTACTACAACTACTACTACTAATACTAATACTCTTGCTGCTGCTGCTGCTGCTGCTGCTACTACTACAATGCCTCCAACTACTTCAACTACAACTTCAATTTCTACTCCATGAGAGGAAAGAGAAGAAGAGACAGAGGAGAAGAGAAAGGGTGAGGAGAGGAGAGGAGAAAGAGAAGAGGAGAGGAGACAGAGCAGGAGGAGAGGAGAGAGGAAAAGGAGAGAGAGAAAGAGAAGGGAAGAGAGGAAAGAGAGGAAGAGACAGAGGAAGAGGAGAAGGAGAGGGAGAAGAGAAAGTGTGAGGAGAGGGAGAAAGGAGTAGAGAGAGAGAGAGAGAGAGGGAAAATGGGAGAGAGACGAGGAGAGGAGACAGGGCAGGAGGAGAGGAGACGAGAGAGGGAAAAGGAGAGATAAGAGGAAGGAGGAGAAGGAGAGGGACAGGAGAAAAGGTGAGAGGAGAGGTGGAGATGGGAGAGACAAGAGGAGAGAAGATAGAAAAGAAGAAAGAGGAAAAGGAGTAGAGAGAGAGAGAGAGAGAGAGAGAGGGAAAATGGGAGAGAGACGAGGAGAGGAGACAGGGCAGGAGGAGAGGAGAGAGGGAAAAGGAGAGATAAGAGGAAGGAGGAGAAGGAGAGGGACAGGAGAAAAGGTGAGAGGAGAGGTGGAGATGGGAGAGACAAGAGGAGAGAAGATAGAAAAGAAGAAAGAGGAAAAGGAGGAGAGAGAGGTGAAGAGGAGAGGAAGAAAAAGAAAAGGTGAACATAAGAGAAAGGACAGAAAAAGTGTAAAGCGGTGGAGAGGGGGCAATGAAGCGAGAGAAGGAGGAGAGGAGTGAGAGGGAAAGAGAAAAGAGAGACAGAGAGGAGAGAATGAGGACAGAGAGGAAGAGAAGAGGATGAGAGAGAGATAAAGCAAGAGGAGGAGAGAGGTAATAAACCATGAAGTGACAGATGTGTCTAAATGTGGCGTTCATCGACCCAAACCCGGCGCCAGAGCAAACACACAGTTTAGCGCCATAAAACGTTAAAGGTCAATATTTAACAGGTTTGGAGCTCGGGGTTTTATGGTTTTGGTGAAAGACGGCGAGTGAGTGTCAGATATTCTTCACAGGAGCTTTTAATCTGATAATTTAACAGTAATTAACTAAAAATACTGGAAATATTTAGTTTTTATATTTAGGTTACAGCCTTTTATTCATTTAATTAAAAGCTACAGAAAAAAACTTTAACGAAAACCAGATAAAATGAAAAATAATGTTGCTATAACCCTCTCCAAACACTATCCTACTAGATAAGGTTAGTGAAGTGTCTTGCCTAAGGACACAACAGCAGTGGTCGAAGCGGAAATCTAACACCAGGCTAGTGTTGTCCATATACAGTCATACCTCACCTTAGGAAGTTAATTCGTTCCAGAAGTGGTTTCGTAACGTGATTTTTTTCGTAAGTAGAGTCGCAATGTAAAAGGCCTGATTAGTTCCAAGCCAATGGGAGGCCAGCGGGATGTTGGGAGAGTGTATTTACAAGTGTATTTACGTTTCGGGGGATTCGGGCGGCTGCGAAGCCGAGCGCGCATTATTTGAATTTTTGAGATTTCGCGTTTCGTAACTTACATTTTCTTTCGTATTCAGAGACAAAATTTTACGTAAAGGCGTTTCGTAACTTGGATTATTCGTTAGTTGGGTCTTTCGTAAGGTGAGGTATGACTATACTAATTTAACTTAATACTAGGGATGCACCGATGTGAAAATTTTAGCTGATACCGATATCCGATATTGATGCTGTTGTTATGGCCGATAACCGATATTAACCGATACCGATTTAAAAAATATATATATATTTTTTTTTAATTCTGAGATAACATTTTATACAGACTGAAAATCATGCAAAATGAATTTTTGAATGTTTTCTTTTATTTTCAAAACGTGTTTTGACTCCATAAAGCTTAACTTGTTTTTTATTTTTTTATTTTTTTTCATTTTTTTTTTATAGTGTAACATTTTTTTTTTTTATAGTGTAACAATGTGTTCTGCGTCCTGATTGGCTAAGAGACTAGACCAGGACTAAACGTGGACTAAACCAGGTCTAGACCAGAACTAAACCAGGTCTTGACCAGGTCTAAACCAGGTCTAAAGCTGGACTGGCCCTGGACTAAACCAGAACTAAACCAGGTCTAGACCAGGTCTAAACTAGGTCTAAACCTGGACTGGCCCTGGACTAAACCACGACTGGACCAGGTCTAGACCTGGACTAAACCGGAAGTTTAGATTAAAAAAAAAAACACCAGGATGATAAATCACCATGAACAAAATACGAGTAGCTAGCTTAAACATTTAGGATATCCACAAGCCCTCTCTGTTTGTGGATATCCTAAATGGGCTTTCAACAAAACCAAGAAGAGACAAGAAACAAGACAACAGAGAATCCGAACCCAGGAGGAAAGGGGTAGCGATTCCTTACCTGGCCGGCGTTTCTGAAAAACTACAGAGGATTTTCAGACAATATGAAATCCCAGTTTATTTCAAACCCACAAACACTTTAAGACAAAAACTGGTCCACCCAAAGGACAAAACACCGAGCCACAAACAAAGCAATGTGGTCTACTCCATTCAGTGTAGTGAAGACTGCAGTGAGCGCTACACTGGAGAAACAAAACACAGACGGGCGTGCCAGAGTGGACCTTCATCTGCCGTACATCTCCACCTAGAAGCCACGGGCCACTCCTTTGAGGACAGTGAGGTTCAGATCTTGGCCAGAGAAAAGAACTGGTTTGAGAAGGGAGATAAAGAGGCTATTTTTGTCAAAAAAAGATAATCTTTCTTTAAACAGGAATGGGGGAGTCAGACATAATTTGTCTCCCATATATAATTCCATCCTCAAATCGAAATCAAAACAAACAAAGGAAACAATGGGGCAGCAGGTCAGGTCCAGAGGTGTGAAAACAGCAATTAGGGTATTGAATGCTAAATGCTAAACTAGACGCCAGAGAGAAACTGGAAATAGAAAAGACAGAAACTCAAAACAAAGATGTGGGATAGTTTCAGAATAATTTCAGTATAGTTAGCTCCTCCCTGCAGCTAGATATAAGCAGTGTCCATCAGTACTCTAACCAGAACTGACAAAGCAGCGCGGATGAGCTGCAAAACGTTTTCAACCAAATAAACTTTGTCCAGTTGACAAATTGAATTTCTCCTTTTATCTTAGACCTTTGACCCTCAACTATTACTTACAAAATTAAATTAAATATTGTAGCTCTGTTTCTCCTCCACCTCCCATTGACCCTCCACCCACAGGAGGATCCATGGGGCTGGTGTATTGAGATCTGTTTGGACTGTTGCCCCCACGACCCGAACTCGGAAAAAGCTGAACAAAATTAATGAAATGAAAGAATGAATATCTGTTTGGACTGTTACCCCCACGACCCGAACTAGGAAAAAGTGGAAGAAAATTAATTAAATGAATAAATGAAGATCTGTTTGGACCGTTGCCCCCGCGACCCGACCTCGGAAAAAGCGGAAGAAAATGAATGAATAAATGAATGAGCCCTTTTCTCTAGTTGAATTCTGGTATTTCCCGGTTTATTGAATTGTAAAATGTCAAATATCCGCTCCGCTCTGCCATACTCTGATTCACCCTCACCGTGGTAACCGTGGTCAGTCTAAAGGTCACCAGGAAATGCCTTCGTTCACTCGCTCAGAGCCGGCGGCCATTTTTGATGTGTACAATCTGTTGCGAGGGAGAGCAGCCAAACGGTGCATGTCCTGGAAGGATTTAACCTGTAGGGCATCTGGATGAAAACACCAACCCAGAGAGAAAATATCGAATCATTTTAGGAATCAGAGAGCTTTGTATGGAGCGTCAAAAAACAACCGTTACCATCAGGGCCGGACTGGGACAAAAAAAAAACAGCCCTGGCGTTTTTGGCATTTAGATCGGCCCCTCATAATTAGCGGAGCACAACGGACTAATTTATACGTGTTCCCCGAAGCAAAGTATTTTACTATTGTTACGTCTTGGCCGAGGGGAAACCATGGCGCAACATTTAAAGGAAAAACAATGGGTGAAGGCTTGAAAGTTGGGTAAAGGAAGAACGCATATACTGCATCTGTTGATGTGTAAAATTGCAGAATGTCACTATACATTTGGTCCTCCATCATGCCCTGGAAAAGAAATAAGATTTCATTAGGCTTTAGTGAGTTTTCCCACAATACCATGTTTGGAAAATGACCTGTGGAAATCATGCGATCAAGATCTTGAATACTCATAACTTTGATATATTTTACAACAAACATGCAATTTTCACTTCAGATGCTGCTCCCCTGAACCTTGTTTTTGTTTTTGTTTTTTTACTATATGATAGTTACATTCTAGTTATTATTATTATTATTATTATTTAGTGTTTATATTGTAGTTATTATTATTATTTAGTGTTTTATGTTCGCACCTCCGAGACAAGTTCCTAGTCTGTGAATTGTGTTCACTTGACAATGGCAATAAAAGTCTTTCTGATAAGTCTGGATGGCTAATGTAATCCTTTACCCTTTGTAAGCCTTTGCCCAACTTTCAAGCCTTCACCCACTGTTACAAAACTTTAGCTATTGATACAAGACTCCAAAATTAAAACAAAATAAAATACACTCACCTGCCTGTAACAAAAGTGGATCCAAAATTATCCAAAAGAAGTAAATGTAATCCAGCAGTGAACTGTTTACAGCTAGGGATGCACGATATATCGGCATTAACATCGGTATCGGCCGATATTACATAAATTTAAACATATCGGTACCGGCCCGATGTGTAAAACTGGGCCGATATTAACAACCGATATTGGTCAGTACTATAAATACCTTGCTTTGAAAAACAAATAAAAGTTCTATCACATTTCAGACAGAGCACTGGGAGCTGTCCTTAATAAGGTCAAGCTGTACAGGGATCTTGGTTATAAAACGTTGTGTTTATCTTGTATCTGTCCATGTTTAAGTTGATTGTAATTTGACAAAATGTGTTGCAGTTCCTTTTCTTGGCAATACACAAAATGGCCCCCAAACCTGAAGTATACGTGGTGATATGGGAGCCATGTGAAATGCAGATTAAGAGTGGCATGGTGATTTATCATCCTTGTGGGTTTTTTTTTAAAGATCCCATGACATGGTACTTCTTGATGCTTTTATATGGCTCCTTAATGGTTCCCTAATACTGTAAATGAATCCTTCTTCAAAATCAACACTCAGTGCATGAGAAACAGAGATAAGCTGAGAAAGAGTCATTTTTCTCACTCTGAACACTCTATAATGGGCGTTGTTGCTTGAATGCAAATGAGGAGAAAAGAGCTGGCCTATAGTAGAGGGTGGGGGCGTGGCCAAACGCTCCGCTCTCCGCTGTAGCTCACAGCTGATCCATTTCCTTGTTTTTGCACGGGGGGAGAGATTTGAAGCGTTCCATTGAAAAATAAACACATTTCCACAGAAAATAAAATTAAACCACTGCTGTTCAGGTCCAGAGGCTCAGATAAAGGACTTCCGAGCCTAGAAACACTCGGACGTGCCTCCAGGCAAATAAAAAAACGCATTTCGCATTGCCTAGCGCATTCGCAGTCCAAACTCTCTGGGCGTGATTTACAGATACGCTGAGTACAGACAGACGGGGGTGGAACTGCATTTGCATTTCTTTTTTCGATCTGACGTCAATCAGGTGCCTTGTTCAAAATCGCCCGTTTGAGCTCCGATTTTTTGTAACGCAGAAAAGGATCGCAAATGCTCAGTTTAGACATTTTGCAACTTTTAACCATGTGGGGGGGGGCTAAACAGGGTAGGGGAGCTCACATTAACGTTCAAAAACCTCAGAAAGTGAAAATTTCATGCCATGGGACCTTTAATCTAAACTTTCTCACAGGGGTTTTGTGAATAAAATAAGTTAAGCTTTATGGAGTCAAAACACGTTTTGAAAATAAAAGAAAACATTCAAAAATTAATTTTGCATGATTTTCAGTCTGTATAAAATGTTATCTCAAATAAAATAAAAAAAAAGTATCAGTTAATATCGGTTATCGGCCACAACAGCATCATTAATATCGGTATCGGCTAAAATTTTCACATCAGTGCATCCCTACTTACAGCAGTGTTGAACATCACCAAAGCTCGGTAAAACATGAGGAAAATATCAATACCCTTTCCGTCGCTCAAATTCAAAACCTCTTTCATCTTTTGATTTTCTGATCTGTAACAATAAACTTCAAACAATTATCAATTATCAACCTTTAATTCAGACAGCACTTCCTAAATAATTCATCACACCTATACTTTCTCAGGAAGATTCAGTAATCTTCTAATCTTAGATCAACTTAATCTTGATTGATCTTAGGGGGTGAATTTGACCTAGGGGGGTGCAAAACAGCCTAGGCCAGTTTGCACCCGGGGCGAAAAATGGCCAGTGGTGAATTCTGGCCTGTTACACCGCGAAAATGCCCGGTATGCTTGATTACCAGTCCAGGCCTGGTTACCTGGTTACCTTAAATAAAAAAACGCATCTCGCATTGCGTAGCTCGTTTGTGGTCCAAACTCTATGGCCATGAGTTCCATAGACGGTGGGTAAACATCCAGACGGGGGGTGGAAACCTTTCCGTGAGTGTGACGTCAGAAAGTTCCCTTGTTCAGAATCGCCCGTTTGAGCTGTCTTTTTTTCAAACGCAGAAAAGGATCGCAAATGCTCAGTTTACACATTTTGCAACTTTTAGCCATGGGGGGGGGGGGCTAAACAGGGTAGGGGAGCTCACATTAACATTCAAAAACCTCAGAAAGTGAAAATTTCATGCCATGGGACCTTTAAAGGACATCCAGCCTCCTACTATTATAGCTGTAACCATGACAACAATGTTTAATTCATATGTAGTTAATACAGCTGCCCCCGGACAGCTGTGGCCGATTGGTAACTTGGTTATAAAAGTCAAAATATATTTAGAAAAATCTTGGCAGAATGTTTATTAAAGCAAATTAGATTAATATAATTCAAAACCACCTGTCCACCTGTCCTCCAACTCATTTTCTATTTTTTAAACAACCCATAATTCGCTATTTTCTGATTTGTGTTGTTTTGTTTCATTGACACGCAACTTTAACACAAACCCTGCATATTTTGGCTGGGTTCTTTTACTGATTGATGAATAATTTTAGTCTTCGCTAGAGAACAAACGATAAAAGGTAGCAGCTAAATGGAAAACTACAAGGCGGAACAGAGCATTTTGAGCTTTGGAGATGTAGTCCGACTAATAATAAAGGATTACTCAAACATGTGTGAATGAAACAAAACTCAACTCCGGGTTTTTGTTGAGGTAATAACATAATAACATGACTTAAAAGTTCATATGAGTCAGTTTTGCGTAATAGAGGAGCTTTAACCATAAATAAAAAACAATGTTCTATTTATTTCACAAGTTAAACCTAAAAATAATAATGGTTAAATAATAATGGTTAAACCCTCCGGAGAGCTTAAACAGTGAGAGGCACAGCTGGGGACCACAAAAGATGCCTGTAAAAGCTCCCGAATTAAAAACAAAGGACTAAAACTAGAGCGATTAAGCCCACGTCCTGTGAATCTGTCATTAACACAAGCCCAAACCAGGAAACAGGAAGTCACAACATCTGCTGCTGCCTGTTACCACGGTTACAGACGAGAGATGAGCTCGTTAGCGGCAACACACACGACTCATCGGCGAACTAATGAAAAACAAAGAGGAACAAGTGGATTATAAACAAGGGCTAAATCAGGTCAAACTCCGCCGTTTTATATTTTGGATTATTCAAACGAGGATTCACTATTTTTGGTAGAAACATCTAAACTTAAAAGTGCATTGTGGAACTTTTCTGGTGGAGCGTCCGGCACCTGCTTGTTTCTATGGTTACGCTCTGCCTGGAATGTTCCACAGTATGACATTAAACAGCTCTAACTTATATTTATTCAATTACAGACAGTTTTATAGCTCAAAAATACCTAGAAAAATAAACATTCTGACTGTGAGCGAGGTCGCCTCTCCACAGATCTGACCTGTAACTTGGTCCAGTTTGGTCTCCATTAAGTTTATATGTACTGAACATGTAGCAAGTAAAAATTCAAAACAAGATGTAGAAGAAACCGAACGTGAACAGGACTTAAATCACAATTTAAACCAGGATTTACACCAGGACTATAACCAGACTATATCAAGGCTTAATCCAGGACTCAAACAGGACTATAACCCACCAAGATCAGAACTTAAACCAGGGTTAAAACCAGGACTTGAGGTGGACTTACCAGGACTATACCCGCACTTGAGGGGGACTTCAAGGAACTATAGCAGGACTTCAAACAGGACTGAAACCAGGACTAAAACTAGGACTAAAACCAGGACTAAAACCAGGACTTGAAGTGGACTTAACCAGGACAATATCCAGACTTGAGGGGGACTTGGATTTAGGGGAACTATACCAGGACTTCAAACAGGATTGAAACCAGTACTGAAACCAAGACTAAAACCAGGACTAAAACCAGGACTTGAACTGGACTTAACCAGGACAATACCCACACTTGAGGGGGACTTGGACTTAGGGGAACTATACCAGGACTTCAAACAGAACTTCAAACAGGACTGAAACCAGGACTGAAACCAGGACTAAAACCAGGACCTGAAGTGGACTTAACTAGGACTATACCCGCACTTGAGGGGGACTTCAAGGAACTATAGCAGGACTTCAAACAGGACTAAAACCAGGACTAAAACCAGGACTAAAACCAGGACTAAAACCAGGACTTGAAGCCAAACAAAATCAGAAGTTAAACCAGGGTTAGAACCAGGACTTTAGGTGGACTTACCAGGACTATACCTGCACTTGAGGGGGACTTGGACTTAGGGGAACTATACCAGGACTTCAATTAGGATTGAAACCAGTACTGAAACCAGGACTAAAACCAGGACTAAATCCAGGACTTGAAGTGGACTTAACCAGGACAATACCCAGACTTGAGGGGGACTTAAGGGAACTATACCAGGATCACACAGAACTTCAAACAGAACTGAAACAGTATGACATTAAACAGCTCTAACTTACATTTATTAAATTACAGATGGTTTTATAGCTCATATACCTAGAAAAACAAACATTCTGACTGTAAGCGGGATCGCCTTTCCACAGATCTGACCTGTAACTTGGTCCGGTTTGGTCTCCGTGAAGATAGAAAGGTTTAATGCCATACTGTGAAACATTCCAGACAAAGCAATAACATTTCCATGAAGAAAAGCATCTGACAGACCAACCACCAGAAAAGTTACACAGTTTAAGATCCACAAATGTTGAACCTTTTATTTAGAGATTACATACAAATAAAAACATGTTTAAACAGCTGTAAATCTTTACTACAGACTCTTTTTTTGGCTGCAGTCCACACGTTTTTACTCCCTCTGTCTCTTATCTGACGCTGGGTTTGAATAATTGTGGGTCTTAGTAAAACAAAACAAAATGAAGAAAAATAGTCTGAAAGAGGAGTTGTCTTTATCTGTGCGAGTGGGAGTCTTGGTCTTTGGAGCGAATAATGAAAAATGCACAAGAAGCTAAAAACTATCGTACGAACTGGACAATGTCAAACAAAGAGGAGCCACTTCCCCCAGTGTTACTGTCCCACCACCAAGTCAAGTGATGTTACGTAGTGTGACCTGGGGCCGTGATACTAGTGATTTCATATGACCCTGTTACCCTGGAGATCCTTGTTACCTGGAACCTAGGACACAAGTGACGTCATCTTTCTGTTACCTAGGATAGAAATTATGTCATCTTTGTTACCTAGAATACAAGAGATGTCATTCCTGTTACCGAGGACACTAACTATGTCATACATCTGTTACCTAGGACACTAATGATGTCATCCCTGTTACCGAGGACACTAAAAATGTCATCCATTTGTTACCTAGGACACTAATTATGTCACCACCCTCTTACCTGGGACATTAACGATGTCATCCCTGTTACCTAGAACACTAATAATGTCATCCCTGTTACCTAGAACACTAACAATGTCATCCATTTGTTACCTAGGACACTAACAATGTCATTTCTCTGTTTCCTAGAACAGAAGAGATGTCATCCCTGTTACCTAGGACACTAACAATGTCATCCCTGTTACCTAGGACACTAACAATGTCATCCCTGTTACCTAGGACAATAACAATATCATCCCTGTTACCTAGGACACTAACAATGTCATCCCTGTTACCTAGGACACTAATAATGTCATCCCTGTTACCTAGGACACTAATAATGTCATCCCTGTTACCTAGGACACTAACAATATCATCCCTGTTACCTAGGACACTAACAATGTCATCCCTGTTACCTAGGACACTAACAATGTCATCCCTGTTACCTAGGACACTAACAATGTCATCCATTTGTTATCTAGGACACTAACAATGTCATCCCTGTTACCTAGGACACCAACAATGTCATCCCTGTTACCTAGGACACAAACAATGTCATCCCTGTTACCTAGGACACAAACAATGTCATCCCTGTTACCTAGGACACAAACAATGTCATCCCTGTTACCTAGGACACCAACAATGTCATCCCTGTTACCCAGGACACTAACAATGTCATCCCTGTTACCTAGGACACTAACAATGTCATCCCTGTTACCTAGGACACTAACAATGTCATCCCTGTTACCTAGGACACTAACAATGTCATCCCTGTTACCTAGGACACTAACAATGTCATCCATTTGTTACCTAGGACACTAACAATGTCATCCCTGTTACCTAGGACACTAACAATGTCATCCCTGTTACCTAGGACACTAACAATGTCATCCCTGTTACCTAGGACACCAACAATGTCATCCATTTGTTACCTAGGACACTAACAATGTCATCCCTGTTACCTAGGACACTAACAATGTCATCCCTGTTACCTAGGACACTAACAATGTCATCCCTGTTATCTAGGACACTAGCAATGTCATTCCTGTTACCTAGGACACTAGCAATGTCATCCCTGTTACCTAGGACACTAACAATGTCATCCCTGTTACCTAGGACACTAGCAATGTCATCCCTGTTACCTAGGACACTAACAATGTCATCCCTGTTACCTAGGACACTAACAATGTCATCCCTGTTACCTAGGACACAAACAATGTCATCCCTGTTACCTAGGACACCAACAATGTCATCCCTGTTACCCAGGACACTAACAATGTCATCCCTGTTACCTAGGACACTAACAATGTCATCCCTGTTACCTAGGACACTAACAATGTCATCCCTGTTACCTAGGACACTAACAATGTCATCCCTGTTACCTAGGACACTAACAATGTCATCCATTTGTTACCTAGGACACTAACAATGTCATCCCTGTTACCTAGGACACTAACAATGTCATCCCTGTTACCTAGGACACTAACAATGTCATCCCTGTTACCTAGGACACCAACAATGTCATCCATTTGTTACCTAGGACACTAACAATGTCATCCCTGTTACCTAGGACACTAACAATGTCATCCCTGTTACCTAGGACACTAACAATGTCATCCCTGTTACCTAGGACACTAGCAATGTCATTCCTGTTACCTAGGACACTAGCAATGTCATCCCTGTTACCTAGGACACTAACAATGTCATCCCTGTTACCTAGGACACTAGCAATGTCATCCCTGTTACCTAGGACACTAACAATGTCATCCCTGTTACCTAGGACACTAACAATGTCATCCCTGTTACCTAGGACAGTAACAATGTCATCCCTGTTACCTAGGACACTAACAATGTCATCCCTGTTACTTAGGACACTAGAAATGTCATCCCTGTTACCTAGGACACTAACAATGTCATCCCTGTTACCTAGGACACTAACAATGTCATCCCTGTTACCTAGGACACCAACAATGTCATCCATTTGTTACCTAGGACACTAACAATGTCATCCCTGTTACCTAGGACACTAACAATGTCATCCCTGTTACCTAGGACACCAACAATGTCATCCATTTGTTACCTAGGACACTAACAATGTCATCCATTTGTTACCTAGGACACTAACAATGTCATCCCTGTTACCTAGGACACTAACAATGTCATCCCTGTTACCTAGGACACTAACAATGTCATCCCTGTTACCTAGGACACTAACAATGTCATCCCTGTTACCTAGGACACTAACAATATCATCCCTGTTACCTAGGACACTAAAAATGTCATCCCTGTTACCTAGGACACTAACGATGTCATCCCTGTTACCTAGGACACTAACGAAGTCATCCCTGTTACCTAGGACACAAACAATGTCATCCCTGTTACCTAGGACACTAACAATGTCATCCCTGTTACCTAGGACACTAACAATGTCATCCCTGTTACCTAGGACACTAACAATGTCATCCCTGTTACCTAGGACACTAACAATATCATCCCTGTTACCTAGGACACTAAAAATGTCATCCCTGTTACCTAGGACACTAACGATGTCATCCCTGTTACCTAGGACACTAACGATGTCATCCCTGTTACCTAGGACACAAACAATGTCATCCCTGTTACATAGGACACTAACAATGTCATCCCTGTTACCTAGGACACTAACAATGTCATCCCTGTTACCTAGGACACTAATAATGTCATCCCTGTTACCTAGGACACTAATAATGTCATCCCTGTTACCTAGGACACTAACAATATCATCCCTGTTACCTAGGACACTAACAATATCATCCCTGTTACCTAGGACACTAACAATGTCATCCCTGTTACCTAGGACACTAACAATGTCATCCCTGTTACCTAGGACACTAACAATGTCATCCCTGTTACCTAGGACACTAACAATGTTATCCCTGTTACCTAGGACACTAACAATATCATCCCTGTTACCTAGGACACTAACAATGTCATCCCTGTTACCTAGGACACTAACAATGTCATCCCTGTTACCTAGGACACCAACAATGTCATCCCTGTTACCTAGGACACTAACAATGTCATCCCTGTTACCTAGGACACTAATAATGTCATCCCTGTTACCTAGGACACTAATAATGTCATCCCTGTTACCTAGGACACTAACAATATCATCCCTGTTACCTAGGACACTAACAATATCATCCCTGTTACCTAGGACACTAACAATGTCATCCCTGTTACCTAGGACACTAACAATGTCATCCCTGTTACCTAGGACACTAACAATGTTATCCCTGTTACCTAGGACACTAACAATATCATCCCTGTTACCTAGGACACTAACAATGTCATCCCTGTTACCTAGGACACTAACAATGTCATCCCTGTTACCTAGGACACCAACAATGTCATCCCTGTTACCTAGGACACTAACAATGTCATCCCTGTTACCTAGGACACTAACAATGTCATCCCTGTTACCTAGGACACTAACAATATCATCCCTGTTACCTAGGACACTAATAATGTCATCCCTGTTACCTAGGACACTAATAATGTCATCCCTGTTACCTAGGACACTAACAATGTCATCCCTGTTACCTAGGACACTAATAATGTCATCCCTGTTACCTAGGACACTAACAATGTCATCCCTGTTACCTAGGACACTAACAATGTCATCCCTGTTACCTAGGACACTAACAATGTCATCCCTGTTACCTAGGACACTAACAATGTCATCCCTGTTACCTAGGACACTAACAATGTCATCCCTGTTACCTAGGACACTAATAATGTCATCCCTGTTACCTAGGACACTAACAATATCATCCCTGTTACCTAGGACACTAACAATATCATCCCTGTTACCTAGGACACTAACAATGTCATCCCTGTTACCTAGGACACTAACAATGTCATCCCTGTTACCTAGGACACAAACAATGTCATCCATTTGTTACCTAGGACACTAACAATGTCATCCCTGTTACCTAGGACACCAACAATGTCATCCCTGTTACCTAGGACACTAACAATGTCATCCCTGTTACTTAAGACACTAACAATGTCATCCCTGTTACCTAGGACACTAACAATGTCATCCCTGTTACTTAAGACACTAACAATGTCATCCCTGTTACCTAGGACACTAACAATGTCATCCCTGTTACCTAGGACACTAACGATGTCATCCCTGTTACCTAGGACACTAACGATGTCATCCCTGTTACCTAGGACACTGCCAATGTCATCCCTGTTACCTAGGACACTAACAATATCATCCCTGTTACCTAGGACACTGCCAATGTCATCCCTGTTACCTAGGACACTAACAATATCATCCATGTTACCTAGGACACTAACAATGTCATCCCTGTTACCTAGGACACTAACAATATCATCCCTGTTACCTAGGACACTAACAATATCATCCCTGTTACCTAGGACACTAACAATGTCATCCCTGTTACCTAGGACACTAACAATATCATCCCTGTTACCTAGGACACTAACAATATCATCCCTGTTACCTAGGACACTAACAATGTCATCCCTGTTACCTAGGACACTAACAATATCATCCCTGTTACCTAGGACACTAACAATGTCATCCCTGTTACCTAGGACACTAACAATGTCATCCCTGTTACCTAGGACACTAACAATGTCATCCCTGTTACCTAGGACACTAACAATATCATCCCTGTTACCTAGGACACTAACAATGTCATCCCTGTTACCTAGGACACTAACAATGTCATCCCTGTTACCTAGGACACTATCAATGTCATCCATTTGTTACCTAGGACACTACCAATGTCATCCCTGTTACCTAGGACACTATCAATGTCATCCATTTGTTACCTAGGACACTATCAATGTCATCCATTTGTTACCTAGGACACTAACAATGTCATACCTGTTACCTAGGACACTAACAATGTCATCCATTTGTTACCTAGGACACTAACAATATCATCCCTGTTACCTAGGACACTAGCAATGTCATCCCTGTTACCTAGGACATTAAGGATGCCATCTATTTGTTACTCAGGGTACTAAGGATGTCATTCCTGTTACCTACAACGCTAATTATGTGACCACCCTCTTACCTAGGACACTAATTATGTCATCACTGTTACCTAGGACGCTATATAAATAAAAAACTTACTTACTTAGGACACTAGTGATGCCATCCCTTTTACATCGACAACAATTATGTCACTTCCTGTTTTCCAAAACTAATAATAATGCATCAGAATATAAAACCTGTGGTACAAAGTAACATAAAGGAGTTATAAAGTTGTTATCAAGTCTGCCTCCCACACAGTGTTAATGCTGTTACCTAAGAAAACGGTGAGGTAATAGCTCTGTTGCCATGGACACAAACGACGTAATGAGTCGGTTACCGGGGACAAGGTAATGGCAGAGGGGCACAGGTCTGACTCAGCTCCAGACGTGACATTTAGAGAAAAGTACCTCGGCCGGCTCGGATCAAACGGGCAGTTTTACAACAACGAAAACTGCAATTTAACAAGCTACTGCTATGCTACCACAACTACTACTACTACTACTACTACTACTACTACTACTACTATTACTGCTACTATTTGGACAACATTTAACAAGATCATATGAGTTTATCTGTGCTGTAGCAAGTAAAATATTCACAATTTGACATTAAGATGTAGAAGTAACCAGACCTGAACAGGACTTAAATCAAGACTATAACTAGATTTGATCAAGACTTTAACCAGGATTTACACCAGGACTATAACCAGACTATATCAGGGCTTAACCCAGGACTCAAACAGGACTATAACCCAACAAGATCAGAACTTAAACCAGGACTTGAGGTGGACTTATGGGAACTATACCAGGACTTCAAACAGGACTAAAACCAGGACTTGAAATGGGCTTAACCAGAACTATACCCGGACATCAAGGGGAATTAGACCAAGACTTGAACTGGAGTTGAGGGGGACTTAGTCCAGGACAAATGGGACTAGATCAGGACTTACACCAGGTCTATAACTAAACTTGAGTGTGATTTAAACCAGGACTATAACCGGACTTGAGGGGTACTTAGATCAGGACTATAAACAGACTAGAGGGGACTTACCAGGACTATAGCTGGACTAGGTCAGGAATTAGACCAGGACTATAACCAGACGTGGTGGTCTTAACCTGGACTATACCCGGACTTCAAGGGGAATTAGACCAAGACTTAAACCGGGGATGAGGGGGACTTAGACCTGGACAAACTGGACTAGATCAGGACTTACACAGGACTATAGCCAGACTTGAGGGGTACTTAGACCAGGACTATAACCAGACTTAAATAGACCAGGACTATAACCACACTTGTGGACTATAGCTGGACTAGATCAGGACTTACATCAGGTCTACAACAAGACTGGAGGGGTAATTAGACCAGGACTATAACCAGACTAGAGGGGACTTACCAGGACTATAACCAGACTTGAGTGGGACTTAAACCAGGACTGTAACCAGACGTAGTGGACATAACCAGGACTATAACTGGACTAGATCAGGACTTGCACAGGACTATAGCCAGAGTTGAGAGGTACTTAGACCAGGACTAAAACCAGACTAGAGGGGACTTACCAGGACTATAACCAGACTTGAGTGGAGTTTAGACCAGGATTATAACCAGACGTAGTGGACTTACCAGGACTATAACCGGACTTGAGTGGGGCTTAAACCAGGACTATAACCAGACGTAGTGGACCTAACCAGGACTATAGCTGGACTAGATCAGGACTTAGACCAGGACTATAACCAGACTTGCGGGGGACTTACCAGGACTCTCCCGGTGAGTGTCTGGGCTGAGATCATGACTCCGGCCCAGTCTTTGACAGAGGTCATCCAGCCCACCTCACTGGCCCCAGCATCGTCCTTCTGTGCTCGCTTCAACGCCTCTGTTGTGGTCACTCGGTGCACCTCCTGAAAGAACGAGGAGGAGTTTAGACATTTCCGATATCGGGTGTAAAACTTTTCTTAAAGGGGACATACTCTATTATGCAGTATTTACTATTTCCTCTGCAAACTGATGAGAGCTGGAGCCTCTTCTACCGAGGCACCCCTGCAGCGCATAGTGAATGCAGCTGGGAGGATCGCTGGTGTCTCTCTCCCCTCCCTCCTGGACATTTTTAACACCCGCCTCACCCGCAGAGCGTCCAGCATTGTGGGTGACCCGAGCCACCCCTCACACAGCCTCTTCAGCCTCCTGCCCTCGGGGAGAAGGTACCGGAGATGTATGTCACTACGTCACTGTAAACTACTGTTACCTGTGCAATAATCTGTGCAATAACCCATGTGCAATACTTATACTTTACTATATTATGTGCAATCTGTGAAATACTCTACTTACACCTTATTTAATCCTACCTGTACCTTTGTATTTTATTATATTTTATTACATATTTTTTATTATATGGTTTACTTTTTTCCCGTGTATTTTTATTGCATGCTATTAGTACTTCTCGACTATCTTAGTGCGTCAACGGTTCTTCTGATCCTAAGCATTTCATTGCTTTGTTGACCTTGTGTTGATCCTGCATTTTTAAAATTTTTTAAAATTTTTTTAAATTGGTTTATTTGACAGGGACAGTGTACATTAATTAACATATCTGTAAATGTACCAGAATTAGCCAAAAGGCTGTTGTCCCTGGACAGATCTTAAAATGGTCTCCCTAAAAACAATTATAACAAAATAAAATTACACAGTGAACAATATTATTAACAAGTAGTACAATTTTAGCTAAAACTACAAATCCAATTGACAAATACAGTGTACATAAAACTTTAAAATTATCGACAGGCACTACTGGAACTGTATTTATGATGCTTTTAAAAAAAAATCTATTTATGATAGTTTTTATCTTTATGCTTGTTGTATTTTTATACTTCTGTAGCCGGGAGTCCATCAAAATTTTGTTACGCTTGCATAATGACAATAAAGAATCTTGAATCTTGAAAATCCCACACACATCACAACAAGACAGCAGAGACACAAGAGGCAGCACAGTGGAGTTCGAGGAAAGAAAATAATAAACATTAGTGATGACAGGTCTGATGTGTTTTGAACCAGTTTTTTAGATGTTTTTTATACAGGTTGTATGTGGACAGTTCTCTGATGTTCGAGGGGACAGAGTTCCACTCCTGGGCGGCTGTAACAGAAAAGGAGCTCTGACTGAGTGGGAACAATACAGTCTCCTCGGGCCGCCCCTCTGGTCACTCTGTGTGTGGTGGTCCTGATGTTTATGAACTGAGTGAGTGGAGGAGATGACAGACCATGAATGATTTTGTATACAGTGGTCCCTCGTTTATCGCGGGGGTTAGGTTCCAGAAATAACCCGTAATGAGTGAAATCCGCAAAGTATTACAACTTTATATTTTACAATTATTATACATGTTTTAAGGCTGTAAACGCCTTAAAACACTGGAATTAACGTTTTCTCACATTTCTCTCTCATTTAAATACTCAAACTTTCGTAGATTTTCAACAAAATGTATTAATAGTGAAGCGTGGGGCTCCACCGGGAGCCCCGCCGGACTCCCGAGGGGAGCGGAGACATGAGTCACTGGATCCGCAGGAAGCTCATCCAACGGCACTGCCACGTCCCGGGACGCAACGCGCACCAACCCCTTGAAGAAGTGCGCATGGTCAAATCCGTGACAGGGCAGTACGACCGCCACAAGGCCGGGGCTGCGAGCATGAGATCGAACCGCGGCGCCCGGACCATGCCTCCCCCTCAGGACCGCGTCCTCGCAGCCCGAGCCACAAACCGAACACGCACAAACAAACGCAAGAGCCGCACAAAACCAGCAAAGAGCTGCACAGAGTGATTTAATCCTGGTTTAGACCTGGTCTAGTCCCGGTTTAGTCCAGGTCTAGACCTGGTCCAGTCCTGGTTTAGTCCAGGACCAGTCCAGGTTTAGACCTGGTTTAGACCTGGTTTAGGCCTGGTTTAGTTCTGGTCTAGACCTGGACCAGTCCTGGTTTAGTCCAGGACCAGTCCAGGTTTAGACCTGGTTTAGACCTGATCTAGACGTGGTTTAGTTCTGGTCTAGACCTGGTTTAGTCCACGTTTAGTCCTGGTCTAGTCCTGGTTTAGTTCTGGTCTAGACCTAGTTTAGTCCACGTTTAGATCTGGTCTAGTCCCGGTCCCCCCTGCATCCCCATCTATCAATCGGCAAAGGTCTACAGTCTCTTAGCCAATCAGGACGCAGAACACAATGTTACACTATAAAAAAAGTTACACTATAAAAAAAAAAAAATTTAAATTGCGAAACAGTGAGGCCGTGAACAGTGAACCGCGATAGAGCGAGGGACCACTGTAGTTGACAGAGATTTGAATATTTTATGACATTCTCCCAACTTAAGTTTATGTTTTTGTAAAATGGTGCAGTGGTGATGTCTTAAAGGTTTTTTTATCCAGTATTTTGATTGTCTGTTTGTATAGTGACTCTGTGGGTTTTAGTGTTGTTTTATTTGCCTGTGACCAGATTGTAAGACAGTATGTTATATGTGACAGGACCAGAGCATGAACATTTTAGCTGCCTGTAGTGATAAATGTGATCTTATGAACCGGAAATTTGAAATATTGAATTTGACACGATTGCAGACCTTTTTTGTGTGAGATTTGAATGTTAGTTTTGAGTCTATAAGGATCCCGAGATATTTGAATTCTGACACGACTTGAATTTTTTCCGCAGAAACATGAATATCTGGCAGATTATGACAAATAAACAATCTTGAATCTTGAATCTTGAGTCTCCGGGCCCACTCCACCAGACTGTCAAACAGCTTCATCCACCAGGCTGTCAGGAAGCTGAACTCTCACCTTTACCTGTCTCCCACTCCCCCCCATAACCAAAAAAAATAACAAAAACAAAAAAACTTTAAAACTGCTGCTAAGAACTACTGTTGCAAGTTTATGTTTACCTTATTTTCAATGCACATTCTATTGCACATTTTACTAAATCTGTAAATAGGTATTTATTTATTCTTTGCACTACTTTTTAGATTTTGTCTTAGATAGTTTTTGTATTCTATTTATATTGTATTTTGTTCACTGTCTTTTTTGCACTGCTTGGCCAGAGAGAAACGGAATTTCGATTCGAACACATAATGGCAGAACTGACGATAAAATTGACTTTGAACTTGAACTGAACTTACTTTTATGAGCTTTGAAGCACGTTTCCACAGAGTTCCTTTGTCATTTGTTTCCTCAAAGATGTACAGTATTTTTGATTCATGCACGTTTGACTAAACCTGCATTTCAGGTTTGAGTGTTCCTACACCCTATCTCCACCCATCCCCACCCACTTCCTAAAACCATAAATCTGCTGCTACAGTGAAAGGCGGAGTTTATCAGTTCTGCAGGTTTGGAGATCAAAGGACCCATTTCCATTATTAAGCTGTTTTACATCATCAGTGTTGTGCTGTACAATGAACAAAATGTATTTGTATCCAATATTTGTCATTCTGTATTTGCAGATGTCAATATTATCCAAATTTAAAAAATGTATATTAGGAACATAAAATAATTTGTTGTACTTTTTAAAGAAAATATATAGAAAAGAAAGAAAAACTAGAAAAAAAGATGTACCCAATCTATAGCTGTTTTTGTTTTTTTTCTCTAGGAATGCGCCGATCTCGCTTTTTCAGTTCCAAAACCAATTTAGAGACTATAGCTGTAAGTATCAACCCGATATCAACCGATACCAGTTCAGAGATTGAGAATATTTATTTCCTTTAACAAAAAATAAAAAACTGATTCAAATGTGTTATGTAGCGTAGATTGCGTTTGCGTATTGTGTCTACCGACTCGTATCACTGTGCGCATATTAGCTGTATTAGCCTGTTAACCTTTAGCCGAAGTGTACGGCAGATGTGGTCCGCCGTAAGGGGAAGTTTACAAGTGAACAGGCTGATACAGCTTATATGTGCGCAGTGATACGAGTCGGTAGACACAATACGCGAACGCAATCTACGCTGCTGGATGTTTCGTGGACAACTGTTTGGGACGCAAATATATCACCTTTCGGACAAATGTTTTGTTTTGAGAAGAAAAACAAGCTTTATTTCATGTTTCAGGGAAGTTACCGGACCTACTTACGTGGGCTCCAGAAAGCGAGCCGAACCGGGATCAGCTGAGACTGTCAGAGGTAAGCCGGTGTCAACACACGTAACTTTTAGAAGGAAACCCATACAGATTAACATTAAAAAAAAACAACACACTATCCCTTTAACATTGTAAAACTTTCTGGGCCGACTATAACCAGTAAATTATCCATCCATCCATTTTCTTCCGCTTTATCCTGTATTCGGGTCGCAGGGCAACAGTCCAAGCAGATCTGCCACCCAGATCTCAACGCATGGATCCTCGTCCTCGGCCCCACGTCGCTCCTTCGGGCAACCGGCCTTGACGTAACTCTCATGACATGGGGGCACTCTACCAGTGTGGGCACTGGGGGCAAGGTGAGGTTAAGTGTCTTGCCCAGGGACACAACGGTAGCATTCGTCTCTGGGAGTTAGAAATCCAACCCGCCAACCTGTGATTCAGTGGATCTGACCGCTCAACCAATGTCAAGAGCGGGATTTGAACCGCCAACGTTGGGATCAGTGGACAAACTTCAACTACGTCAACTACTAACTGAGCTACTGCTGCCCCACCGGTAAATTATTATAAAAAAAAAAAAAAGTAATACATGTAGAGATGCTGATTTCAGAACAAAATGCAGTGGTCTCTTATTTTTTTCCAGAGCTGTATGTCCACAATAGGATATTGGCTATTGGCTTCATTATTGACTCTGATATCACTATGCATACCTAATTTTCTCTAATAGAAATATACGCAAAAAATATGCAACAATTCCCACAAATCACAGATACCAATATTAGTACTACATCTATCCATCCCTAATCACAATTATCTAAAAGCGTTTGATATTACTCTGTGTCACTTTACTTCCTCTCTCTCTCTGTCTGTCCCTTCTTCCCTCCTTCTCTGCTCCAGGTCAGTTTCATTAAGCAGCTCCAGGAGGATAAATCGAATCACGTTCCTGCTGATTAGTCACAGAGAGGACACAGTGTTCGGACGGAGGAGGCCTCGAGCTCTGATCACATCTCCAACTCACGCAAAACGTCCAAATCACTTAGACGAAGACACAACAGAGCAAAGCCTGCGAAGCGACCGTACGAGAGGGTCAACAGCTCTGAAGAGAGGAGATATTAAAGGGCCCGTACTACGCCGCTTTATGATCTACGACTACGTTCAGACTGCAGGGCTTAAAGCTCAATTCGCATCTTTTGGTGAAATCCGATTTTTTTTGCGAGGTCGTTCACATTTCCAATTAAATGCGACTTGTAGGTGATCTCCAGTGTGAACTTTAAACACCCCAAAAGTGTCCCACATGCGCCTTGGAGGACACGACGAGGTCACACGCAGCAAGGGTGCTCAGTGTTTACGGAAGTCGCCTAAACATGGACGCTAGAATTTAGCGCCTGAAGATTTTAACGTTGCTGTCGTACCAGAGCCAGAACATGTACAACTTATTTGTTTTAAGGAAGAGATTGAGAAGGACAAGGTTGGTCTTGACGTTTTGTGGGGCAGTGGCAGCAAGGTTCGTAGAAAGGAACGTGTTGGTGGTGGAGAGTGGTGGCATTGCCATGTGCTTCGCTGCTTCACTGACATGGACTTCATAGTAAAGGGAGAAATTCAATTTGTCAACTGGACAAAGTTTATTTGGTCGAAGAAGACCTCTACTTGGAGTTGCCGGTCTCCTTCTATCGTTACTGCGCAATCTAAGAAAGCCAATGTATTGTCCTTGGCATCTTCACGGGTGAATTTAATGTTCGGATCTACAGGTCTTCAGGAAGCCCACACACACGGACCAGTACCTGCTTTTTGATTCACACCACCCACTGCAGCACAAACTGGGAGTTATTCGGACATTACAACACAGGGCCCAAGTGGTTCCCACAAGCACAGAGGGTAAGGAAAAAGAAGAACATGTGCAGGAAGCCCTCTCTGTTTGTGGATATCCTAAATGGGCTTTCAACAAAACCAAGAGAGACAAGGACAAGAAACAAGATAACAGAGAATCCGAACCCAGGAGGAAAGGGTGGAACTATTCCTTACCTGGCCGGCGTTTCTGAAAAACTACAGAGGATTTTCAGACAAAATGAAATCCCAAACCCACAAACACTTTAAGACAAAAACTGGTCCACCCAAAGGACAAAACACCAAGCCACAAACAAAACAATGTGGTCTACTCCATTCAGATCCGAGATCAGATACAGGCGGTATAGAGGCAAAAAAAATCTGATTTGGGTCACTTCAGGCTGCAGTCTGAACGTAGCCTAAGTTATAATGTTTCTTCATCATAAACAGACCCGGAGCTGTGTTTTGTTTATCAGTAGGGATGGGACAAAAATCGCCGTGGGATTGCACACATGAGAAACATAACCTCGTGAGATTTTCCCATTTGGATTGGACAAAAATGGATTAAGCGCTGGGGAGTTGCACCTTTTGAGCAGTTCTGAAGTTCTGAAGCCAACTTCGGGAACTAAACTGTCAAACCCTGTCCTGTCACAAGGGGAGATATTTATCAGAGTAAAACACCTGTGATCGAGAAAATTCAATAATGTAGAACAAAAAGCAATAACAGCTCTGCAGAGATAAGCAGGTGGGTTCCCTCCATTTGAAAAGGTCCCTTTGGTAACTTTATTACTTTGCCAGAGAAAGTAAATACAAGTAATATTCTGTGCAATATACAGCTCTGGAAAAAAATAAGAGACTGCTGCATTTTTTTCTGAAATCAGCATCTCTACATGTATTACAGCCATTCCATTCCAGCGTCTGTTGAATTCCAACACAAACACAAAGCTGAGCTACTTCAGTTCTTGCACCAGGAGTGGAATAAAGTCACCCAAGAGCAATGTGAAAGACTTGTGGAGAGCATGCCAAGACACATGAAAGCTGTGATTAAAAATAAGGGTTATTGCACCAAATATTGATTTCTGAACTCTTCTTAAGTGTAAACATTAGTATTATGTTGTTTTAAAATGAATTTGATCTTGTTTCTTTGCATTGTTTGAGCTCTGAAAACATGTATCTTTTTGTTATTTTGGCCATTTGTCATTTTCTGCAAATAAATGCTCTAAACCAGGGGTGTCAAACATGCGGCCTGGGGGCCAGATCCGGCCCTCCAAGACCTTTAATCTGGCCCTCGGCTGATTTTCTATTACAATATTTGAATTAGATTTTAATTTTCTATTAAAATATCTGTAGTTTTCTGCGCCTCTTTTCTGTGCAGTTTAGCATAGCAGCATCTCCAGCGCCTCTGTGCGTGGCCCCTCCCACCAGAGCAGCACAAATGAAGACTCGCCTCTTCCCAAACGCTCTTAAAGGACCATCGTTTTGACTGTTGACATGTCACCCTCATCAGCAAAATGTCAAAAATTTGAAAAGTGGACGCCGAGTGCAGGATTTTCCAAGAAAAATGGACTAATTCCTATTTGTTCTCAGAGGTGAATGGGAAACCTGTACGCTCGGTGTGTTTGCAACAAGTGGCGGTGCTCAAGGAATATGATCTTAAACGCCACTACGAGACACAGCATTTCGAACAATACAATAACTTGAATGGAGAATTGAGATAGAAGATAAACTAATTATTGCTGGGACTGAAGAAACAGCAGTCTGTAATAGATTTGTGTTTCTCTGCACAAATATTTGGACTTATTGCTATTTTTGGGGTATATATGCCATGAGTTTTCTGATCCGGCCCCTTTGGAATCAAAGTAGGTTGGATACGGCCCCTGGACCAAAATGAGTTTGACACCTCTATTTTATTTGGAATTTGGAGGAAATGTTGTCAGTAGTTTATAGACTCAAACAAAAATGTTCCTTTTGCCCAAACACATAACTATAAGTAGTAGGGGTGTGAATCTTTCACTCACAAAACGGTTCGATTCGAATCTCGATTCACAGGCTACGATTCGATTCAGGGACGATTCATAAAATTAGTAAACGATCCGGTACGATTCGATTCGATACGATTCGATACGATCCGGTTCGGTTAATTTCGATTCAATACAAATTGACAACTTTACTCCCAAGTGCTTTAAAGTTATTGAGAAGAAAAGGAGAGAAACAAAAATGAAATTTCAAAATAGTATTCTTTTGTTTATTTAGTGTCCAACAGACAATACACCAGGCCGACTGAAAAACTCTGCTCATACTTAAAATACAACACATTCCTTCCCTCAAGCAACACAAAACAATAAGGTTAGATATCAAAAATAAAAAAGTCGTTATAAAACAAGCAAGTTGCCTATTAAAAGGCAAAAATCTGAATGAATCAGAATTAGTGCTTCAGTCACAGTTTCAGTAACTGTATAAAAGTGCAACATATCACTGATAAGAAGATAGATATTACTAGGCAGTTATAGAAAACACTAGCATGTTGAATCCAACATGTCTTTTTATGCCTGTAATTAACTTTTCTTAACAAAAAAAAAAGAAAATCAGAGAAAGCTCTTAACACTGAATAATACTTTCTCTCCATCTCATAACATTACCTCAGTCTCCTTTGAGACAAAAATCATCTGTGTGTGAAGTACATTTCTATACACACAAATCATAAGTATCTAAATACAGAAATGCACCAATTCTGATTATACATTGTATTTTCACACAAAAGTAAATTAGCCAAGTCAATTTTAGCCCAAATCAAATATACATTGCCAATACATGAATGTTGTCTAAATAAATCACCCAATCCACTAACCGTGACAATAAAAACACTAGTATCATACAATTGTTATGGTCTATAGCTGCTATGCAGACTACTGAGCCGATAGTGAAACATCAGACCGACAGTGAAAGTTTTATCAACGCGACACAACACTGGCACAAAAGTTAACCACGTATAGGAACCATGTCCATAAATAGCGGTAGCGCACCAAATTAACTTAAACAACAGCTCAATAAAAGGAAACTTAGCTTAGCTTACCCATAGAGTAGATCTCCTGACGAGACACGACGTAGGCGGCGGGAAACCCGCCCTCCGCACAATGCGAATTGAGACACGGCTATACAGCGCAAACATTTTGTGCTCGCTTCCGCATACAGCCCGCGCCGCTCGCATGATTGGCAGTTAACCAGCCAATAAGCTTCAACCCCAGGTAAGTGAACCACCCACCGTTCGCGAAAGAACACAGACACACACAGGCGGCTTCTGCGCCATGAGAGAGACCGCTCAGGAGCCGAGAACCGATTCTTGGCTGTAAATCCGGTGCATCTGACCTTTCGTAGTGAATTTGGACCGATCCGGGCTCCGCTGATCGCAGATCAGATCAGATCACTCAGATCGCAGAGGTCACAGACTGATAACCGATCCAAATCGGTTAATCTTTACACCCCTAATAAGTAGTAAAATCAGAAAAACTGATAATTTTGCAGTGGTCTCTTATTCTTTTCCAGAGCTGTATGTTGATCAGGCTCGCCTCCCCACAGACCTGAACTGTAACCTGGTGGTGCCATCTGCTCGTCTCCATGGATAAATTTAAAGGTCCAATATGACAATATGATATCCAATATATAATGTTGTTACCTCCTCCTTTGTTTAGTTTTGTTTTGTTTCATTCACACGTTTGAGTAACTCTTTATTATTAGTCTGTCTACATCTCCAAAGCTCAAAATGCTCTGTTCCACCTTGTGATGTCATGAAGCGGTGGTGGTTTTCAAGTTAACCGCTACATTTTACCTTTTGTTCCGTAGAGATTGACAATTCCTGAGGTGAAATAAAGCTGGTCACGTGATCGCCTGCGAACTGGAGATATTTGTCACAGTGAGGGACATGAGGACACTGGACAAACTGCTCTCCATCATGGACACTCCTGCTCCCCCACTGCACCAGACCATAGAGGGACAGAGGAGATAATACTCCCTACAACTGCACAATAACTCACCCTTATGTAACAGATAATACTCCCTACAACTGTACAACAACTCAATCTGAAGTAACGGATAACCTTACGCTCTGTCAGTCAGTACATTATTGCACAGCTGTATTTGACTCCTGTATATAGCTGTGATTTTATATTATTTTTTTAATGTCTTTATTAATATTTGTATTTTATATGTATATTTTTATGTTATACTGTATTTATTTATTTTTATTTTTTATGTTATTATTTATATATATTTTTTTTATTCATATTTTTATTTTATATTTTTTATTTATATTTTATTACTTATTTTATTACTTATTTTTCTATTTTATTTGGACTTGTACATGTACATTTATTTTTCTAATTATGTCTCATTTTACATCTGTCTCTTGATTGTGATGTGTGAGCTACTGTATCCAAATCATTTCCCTTGTGGATCAATAAAGTTTGTCTGCGTCTAAGTCTAAACGATCCAAATGATTCAAGTGAAGGTGTGTGGAGTTTAAAAACTCAGTGGAGCACTTCCTGTATTACCACATGACATTTGCGAGAAGAACTCAGCTTAGATATGCGGCGTTTGTTTTAAAAATGTGCGACTGAAACGAATCACAACGAGGAAACAACTTTATAACACAGATCAGAAAACAGCGTAAAACGGGCTCTTTAATGCCATACTGTGGGATATTCTCTACAAAGCTAACTGAACCTCCATCAGATAAGTCCCACGTCGCACCTTCAGGAATGCCTGGATCATTCTGAGCCCGTAATTAGGTTGATTGTTGAACTTTTCCATTTATAAATTGACCCAGATAATTCCACGTGTATCATTCATGTAAACATTAGCATTAGCCACGTTAGCTTCATTAGCGTTAAAGAGTTTAAAGAGTGTAACGATGAACTGACCTAAACGAACATCTTTAACAGGATCTAATTGGCGTCACGCAGGTTTCCCTTTGACTTTTAATGACCAGGTGTGAACGTACAGGACCACAGAACACGTACTTATACCTGTCAATCACAAATCAAAGTTCAAACATGAAGGAAGTATGGATTATATAAGGCCGACGGGGAAAGGGTCAATATTTAGAAAGGGATTTGAATTGAATTTGAATTACTATAATTATTCCTGTAATTATGAATTACTATAATTGTATTTGAATTACTATAACTATAGTAATTGAGAATCAAATCCAAACAAGGACTAAGCCAGGTCTAAACCAGGCATAAACAAGGACTAAACCAGGTCTAAAGTCCATCTGATAGAGAATGACCACTGCAGGAAGTAAACCAGGTCTAAACCAGGACTAAACCCAGACTAAACAAAGACTAAAGTAGGTCTAAACAAGGACTAAACAAGGACTAAACCAGGTCTAAAAGTCTAAAGTCCATCTGATAAAGACTGAGCACTGCAGGAAGTAAACCAGGACTAAACCAGGACTAAACCCAGACTACACAAAGACTAAACAAGGACTAAACAAGGACTAAACCAGGACTAAACCAGGTCTAAAGGACAAAGGATAGAGACTGAGCACTGCAGGAAGTAAACCAGGACTAAACCAGGACTAAACCCAGACTACACAAAGACTAAACAAGGACTAAACAAGGACTAAACCAGGACTAAACCAGGTCTAAAGGACAAACGATAGAGACTGAGCACTGCAGGAAGTAAACCTGGGGGGTATTCCACGAACGTCGCTAAACATAGCGGCGCCTAAGTGGTTAGTCCTCGCCTGACTTGGCCGCAACTTAGACTAAAGCCTGAAGCTGTTCCACTAACGCATTTCAGTTGCGCCTCAGCAGCGCTAAGTTCAGTCTGGCCTAAGCAGGCCGGGCCTAGACGCGTGCACGGTGTAAATAAGAAGTCCAGAACAAGCAACTGTCGAAAACACGATCATGTCGAAGATTCGGGCCGATTATTTCAGCGCATCAGAACAGAAGTTGCTTTTGGAACTCTACATCACATTTGCAATAACCAAGGTGAGAGACATGGCGCGGCAGAAGATCGCCGAGTGCTTAAATACGTAAGTTAAGTCCTATAACAGTGATGAGTTTTTTAAATATGTTTTTCACCATCGGTGTCAAGACAAGTCCGTGGGGCAGAGGGGATGTTACGGTCTGCCAAGCGGGCGATGTGAGTTCGATTCTCAGGGAGAACAGTTGATGTCATAAATATTATATATTTGTATAGCAATCTTGTCAATTGTAATTTATTTTTACTGTGTAAAAGTATTTGCTCCAACTAATACGTTAAATTGTGTTATCTTGTCTTTGAGCAGGAATAATGTGAAGAGGAGTGTTTTGCTGGTAAAGACAAAGCATAAAAACATTTTGCAGTGGTAAATAGGCTAATATTAATATTATTATTCAGTGAAATTAGTAATACTGTTGAAATGGTACCTTAATTTAAAATGAATAGTAGCTACCAAGCCACAGGAGGTGGGAGCCCCCCTCAAAACCTTTCACCTGCAGAGGAGCTGGCACTGGCCCTAAACCGGGGTCGCCCACTGGTGGAGGTAACTGATGGAGGGACCCCATCAAAGATCCTTCCTGCAAGTTCTCGTGAAGAGTATATTCAAGCTATTCTCTAGACTAATGCTTGCCTCAGCTGTGATCCAAGCATTTGTGTATTTTAATAGTACGTTTGTGTTCTAGTTACTGAAGATGGTGTACACTTGGACCCTCCTCAGCAGTCCTCCAGCAGTGCCTTGCCTGACCCTCAGCAGTCCTCCAGCAGTGCCTTGCCTGACCCTCAGCAGTCCTCCAGCAGTGGCCTCACACCAGAATGTCATACCTAATGTCTTTTATTGTTTTATGCCTATTGATGGAAATTGATAAATAGGATTTCATTAAAAAGGCTTGCACAGCATCTCTGAAGCAAATTTGTTGAATCATTGAAATGTTGCATCATGGAGTGTGCCTGCTACATTTTGTTTTAAAAGTAAAGGTTTACCTGTAACTGTATTCTTTGTTAGAGATAAAATATAAAGTGTCAATGTCGTCAAGTGAGAGTGATGTTAGGTCCAGCTGATCTAAGTTCTATGATGATATGAATAATTTTAGGTTAAATTCATTCACATTTGTGTAATATGTGGCAAATGTAAATTCGTGAAAATATAACACAAAATTGACTTGCGCATGAATCCGTCAATAACAGGAATCGAACCCGGGACGTCCACATGAAGGACGCAGGACTTAACCACTTGACCAAAGTGTTTCTTGGTGGCTGCTCTGGAATTCTTCTATCTGATAATGTCGTAAAGACAGCGGTTCAAAAACATATTTTTAAATTACCGGAGATTTGTCAAGAACCAAAAACCTAAGGTAATTTATTTTTTTGCTGATATTGTTTTCGGACAACACAGATACTCATGCAGGAGGTGTGCGGAATGGTTTGTTTGACAGTCTGTTTACGTCAGGTACGTATTCTCTGCGACACGGCCTGATTAAGCCTCATCTTTAGCCTGTCCTGTACCAGGCTAGCTCTGAGGACCATGTTGCCCCAGTAAGTCAGCGGGGACTAAGTTTAGCGAGAGTCATGGAACCGAACTCTCACTAAAACTAGCGCGAACTGTCGAATAAAGCCGGGCTTTGCGCTTAGCCGCGTTCGTGGAATACCCCTCTGGACTAAACCTGGACTAAACAATGACTAAACAAGGACTAAACCAGGACTAAACCAGGTCTAAAAGGACAAACGATAGAGACTGAGCACTGCAGGAAGTAAACCAGGACTAAACCTGGACTTACAAGGACTAAACAAGGATTAAACCAGGTCTAAAGGACAAATGATAGATAATGAGCACTGCAGGAAGTAAACCAGGACTAAACACGGACTAAACAAGGGCTAAACATGGACTAAACTAGAACTAAACCAGGTCTACAGCACATCTGATAGATAATGAGCACTGCAGACCCTACAACAGATGCACTAAACCAAGACTAAAAGAGAACTAAACCAGGACGAAACCAGGAAGAAACCAGGACGAAACCAGGAAGAAACCAGGTCTAAACCAGGTCTAAACCAGGTCTAATAATGACAATACAGACAAAAAACACCCCAAAATTATAATATCATTTATATTGAGAAAACTATCAAAAAGCTCCAGGAAAAAAATGTGTCTAATTTCGCCACACATTCACTTTTCTCCTGATATAATTTACAGAAACAATTTAATAAATTTCTGGCAAATTACAAAAACACGATCTGAAGACAGCCCAAACTAAATTATGGTGAAAGTGATTAGGGAGTGTCGTATTCGCTCCGCTTGTTCCCACACAGCGTCTGCTCAGAACAGAACTTTAATAAATCAACTCCCAAATTAGAGCGAAATTAGAGGAACAAGACACGATCTCATCCTCTGAGAGCAGATCAATTATTTAGAAACATTAATAGAAAAGAAGATGAGTGATGAAACAAGGAAGTAAGAATCACTAAGGGTTTTTTGTTGTTTTGCATGTTCTTCTTGTGCCTGTATAGGTTTGTTTTGTATACAGTAATCCATCGTTTATCGCGGGGGTTAGGTTCCAGAAATAACCCGTAATAAGTGAAATCCGCGAAGTAGGACAACTTTATATTTTACAATTATTCTACATGTTTTAAGGCTGTAAATCCCTCACCACACACATTATACACTTTTCTCAGACTGGTATTAACATTTTCTCACATTTCTCTCTCGTTTAAACACTCAAACTTTCGTACATTTTCAACAAAATGTATTAATAGTGAAGCATGCAGTGGTTTAGTCCTAGTTTAGACCTGGTCTAGTCCTGGTTTAGTCCAGGTTTAGACCTGGTCTAGTCCTGGGACCGGAGAAGTGTGCGCGCGGACATGTGCACCCGCTCATCGTGGTCAAATCCGTGAGCAGCATGACCGGCGTGAGGCCGTGTGTCCCACCCGGGGCTGCGAGCACGAGACCGAGGCCGGCAGCGCCCGGACCGTGCCTCCCCCTCGGGACCGCCTCCAACTACGCAATCGAAACGAAAACCCACAAACAGCGCACGAAACAACGCATGCGGTGGTTTAATCCTGGTTTAGACCTGGTCTAGTCCTGGTTTAGTCCATGTTTAGATCTGGTTTAGACCTGGTTTAGACCTGGTTTAGACCTGGTTTAGTCCTGGTTTAGTCCACGTCTAGTCCTGGTCTAGTCCCGGTCTGGTCCCAGTCTGGTCCTCATGTCTTAGTCCCGGTCTGGACTTCCTACGGATCCAGTGACTCATGTCTCAGCTCCTCGTGGTCCCCCCTCTATAACATCTATATAAATGTGTCAAACTGAACACATTCTGTACTGTACAGGAGACACGGAGGAGAAGCCAATCAGGACACAGAACACAATGTTGATAATGTTGACACAATGTTGATAAAAAAAATAAAATAAAAAAATCCGCGAAACAGCGAGGCCGCGAAAAGTGAACCGCGATAGAGCGAGGGACCACTGTATTTTGTAAAATACGAGAATTTGGTGCCAAAAGTATCGAAAAACTGATACTAATCGATACTAAAACTAGTTTTGAACATTAATTTGAGGAGGTATCGATACTAAAAAAGACACAAATCACAAATTAAAGGTGCACTGCGGAACATTTCTTGTGGAGGGTCCGCCGCCTGCTCGTCTCCATGGAAATCTTGCTTTGTCTAGAATGTTCCAGTGTAGATTAAACTAAATTTTCTTCTTCCTACTCCTTTTCCTGCATTTTTTTTTTCTTATTTATTGTTTTGAAAAAATGTAAATTGCTTACGGCCCAAAATAAATAAATAATAAAAAAATTTAATTAAATAAACTCATCTTTCACGCTACATTACAGCTCAGATCTAGTGGGTGGAGTTATCGTATTTTTGAGCAACAGAAACACCCGTAATGAATAAATGCAGGATGGAAATCTTTAAAGTCGTACCACGGAACATTCCAGGCCAAAACATCTCCATGGAGACCAGGAGCTGTGTACCTTAAGCAGGACAGAAGTGAAGCTTTCCTGAATAGTTTTAGAACGACCTGGAGCTGAATCAGAACAAAAATAAGAGCACATAGACGAGTATACGCACATGGACCTGGTTTAGACCTGGTTTAGACCTGGTTTAGACCTGGTTTAGACCTGGTTTAGACCTGGTTTAGACCTGGTTTAGACCTGGTTTAGACCTGGTTTAGATCAAAGCGCCCTCGAAGTGTAGCGAAATAGCCAATCATGTGTGGTTGCTAGGGGAAAATTAAAAAAATATGATTCCCATCAGCCTATCAGCATCGCCGAATAAAATGGTTTTGGGGCGCCGTAAATTGCGCACCTGCTACAGAAAGTTTGGATCGCTCTTAGCTGTGCCCCAGACTGATTAGTCACGTGATAGGCGTATCCACGTTTTAATCCCCAGGGAATACGCGGATGAATTATTGTGAAAGGACGTCTGAATTATTGTTTTGAATTTATTTTCTGTGTCATCTGTGATAAGATAGTTGAAAGGTCAGTCAGGAAGTAATGCAGGGGATGATCCCTTGAGATGTCTTATTCGGGACATGCAATTTTGGAATAAGTCACGTTTTCAGCTTGTCCCAAGTCTTAGTAATTAAACTGATTCTCGGAAGGTGAATTTGATGCTTTATTGCCATATAAGTTAAGTTTTCGGTCTGAAGACTTGGTGTAATTTAAATGGTGATGTTTAGCTGCCTGTTGAGTGGACAATTCAACGTGAGGTAGGCTTGTTAATGGACTTTGCGAGTAAGCTAGCGACCTGCCAGCTACACCGGAGAGGACCATTAGAGTGACCGCGATGAGAGCACGAAGGACACCACCGCATTTATTTGCCATTGCGGTGAAGGAGCCAGTTCCGTACCCAAGCTACGAACCAGGCCTGCAACGGTAGAACTGGGGGTTGGAGAATTGACTATATTTGGGTGTTTTGCCGGCTATAGGATAATTTGTTTATTTGGGCCCATTAGAATATTGTGACTGTTAAACATTTTGTGTGTTGAGGTTTACCCTTGAGATATTCATCTAAATGCTTGAAAGCACTTTTTTCATTAGATGAAATATAGTTCATATTTACTTACTTACTTTACTTTGTTGTGGTCATTGAGTGTCATGTTTGTTTGAGGTTAACCCTTTAAACACAAGTCATATAGTACAAAAGTAGTTCATTTAAGAGTTTACTCACATTATACTAATAAGAATCATTTTATGTGTACCGTGCATTTTAATAGCCATAATACTGTACTAAAAGGTGTAACCACACTAGTATAAATGTGTAATAAGAACTCAGGTTAGTCTCTTTCACATAACAAACACAATAATAGGCAGGGAAATCTATTGGCACATCAGCCCCACCAAGATTTTTTTTCACCAGCCGCCACTGGATTACCAAAACTTTATTTATAGGTAGATATATGGCATGTATTTATTTATTGATATTCATTTATTTAAAGCATAGTATATTATACTGTGCTATATTATGTGCAATACGAAATTAATTCAAGCAATATTACCTCCTGTGAAATACTCCTTACTCCTTAAATACCCTATAGTCTCTTTAGGTTAATTGCCAGACTATTTTTGTTTAAACAATTATTAAAATTATATTGGTTACTTTGCTATGCTATTAGTACTTCCTGACTATTTTGGTGAGTCAACAGTTCTTCTTGATCCTAAGTATTTCATTGCATTATTGTTGATCTTTTTTATTTTACATTGTATAATACGTGCAGTACGAAATTGACGTGCTATATATATATATATAATATATATATAAGTAACCAATATAATTTAAAAAAAGTAATAAAATATGTAATGAAATACCAAGGTACAGGTATTTAAGGAGTATATATATATATATATATGTATATATATATATATATATATATATATGTATATATATATATATATATATATATATATATATATATATATATATATATATATATAATATATGCTATATTACTATGCTATCTTATGTGCAATATGAAATTCATTTGAGCAGGATTACCTCCTGTGAAATACTCCTTAAATACCTGTACCTTGGTATTTCATTACATATTTTATTACTTATTTTTTTATTATATTGGTTACTTAGTTGGTTAGTACTTCCTGACTATAAGTAAATTTTGAAGTAAACTTTGACTTAACATATTATCCTGTGTATTATTAAATTATTGAATGATTCCTGTCTGGACACCACACCACAGATAGTCATGATGGGGGAGGGCTTAGCTTAATGTCATGCAAATGAGGCAAGGAGGGCTGAAGAGACCAAACTTCAAGAAGGATTATCTGGAAACTAGAAAATGTGGTATGGCTGCATTCAAATAGAGACAACTTTTTAAAATATGGTCCGATTTTCACATGTAAGACATCATTGGAAAGCTTAGAACCTGTACTTTCAGAATCTGTGAATAACTCAAAACGCCTCCGAGATTACTTGCGGGCTTAGATTCCGTTGTGGGACACATATAAGTCCACAGGGGAATATAAGAGTACTATGATTTAATGTTAAAAATCACATTCTATTGTCTAAAAAAAAAGAGCACTGCAGACCCTACAAACAAAGAATAAACAAGGACTAAACCAGGTCTAAACCAGGACTAAACCAGGACGAATCCAGGACTAAACCAGGACTAGTTTAGTTCTGCTTTAGACCTGGGTTTGTTCTTGTTAGACCTGGTTTAGACCTGGTTTAGACCTGGTTTACTTCTGCTTTAGACCTGGATTTGTTCTTGTTGGACCTGGTTTAGACCTGGATTCGTTCTTGTTGGACCTGGTTTAGACCTGGTTTAGTTCTGCTTTAGACCTGGATTCATTCTTGTCTGGTTATTTCTGTTTAATAAGCAACAAAATCACATGTTAAAAAAATGTTAAAAAGACAGAAATCAATACAGCAGTGTACGATAACAATACTGTATTATAATATTTATCATTATTTCATCATTATTTCAATATTTTTCCACACTCCTGGCACGATGTCACTGTAAACCATCTCGTTCGCTCACAGTGGGGCTGCTCGGGTTTACACGGGGACTTTGTGGGGACCTTCAGTCATGAAATAATATGACACCTTCTGTACATGTGTGTGCAGAACACACCTCCTCACCGTGAACTATTTATGAGGCTGTCAACACAGACCAATGATCTGAGGAAACCCGATACGCACAAACACGAGGCAAGGACGACACAAAACTAACAAAACCACGCACTAATACACAACAATATACACCGTGATGAGGATTATATGAGCGTGCGTTTGGAACGTTTGGAGGATTTTCTCGTTTTGATTTAGTTTGGTGGGATAAAACCTGTTTAGGGTGAACAGATGTCCCCGTTTACCCCGGACAGTCCCAGTTTGAGCCTTCTGTCCCCCGTCCCAGCAAATTTATACAAAACATTTAAACTTTAGACCTGGGTTCATTCTTAGACCTGGTTTAGACCTGGTTAAGTTCGGCTTTAGACCTGGTTTAGACCTGGTTTAGTTCTGCTTTAGACCTGGTTTAGACCTGGTTTAGACCTGGTTTAGACCTGGTTTAGTTCTGCTTTAGAGCTGGGTTCGTTCTTAGACCTGGTTTAGACCTGGTTTAGACCTGGGTTCGTTCTTGTTAAACCTGGTTTAGACCTGGTTTAGACCTGTTTAGTTCTGCTTTAGACCTGGGTTCATTCTTAGACCTGGTTTAGACCTGGTTTAGTTCAGCTTTAGACCTGGTTTAGACCTGGTTTAGACCTGGTTTAGACCTGGTTTAGTTCTGCTTTAGACCTGGTTTAGACCTGGTTTAGACCTGGTTTAGTTCTGCTTTAGAGCTGGGTTCGTTCTTAGACCTGGTTTAGACCTGGTTTAGACCTGGGTTCGTTCTTAGACCTGGTTTAGACCTGGTTTAGACCTGTTTAGTTCTGCTTTAGACCTGGGTTCATTCTTAGACCTGGTTTAGACCTGGTTTAGTTCAGCTTTAGACCTGGTTTAGACCTGGTTTAGTTCTGCTTTAGACCTGGTTTAGACCTGGTTTAGTTCTGCTTTAGAGCTGGGTTCGTTCTTAGACCTGGTTTAGACCTGGTTTAGACCTGGGTTCGTTCTTAGACCTGGTTTAGACCTGGTTTAGACCTGTTTAGTTCTGCTTTAGACCTGGGTTCATTCTTAGACCTGGTTTAGACCTGGTTTAGTTCAGCTTTCGACCTGGTTTAGACCTGGTTTAGACCTGGTTTAGACCTGGTTTAGACCTGGTTTAGGTCAGTTTTAGACCTGGTTTAGTTCGGCTTTAGACCTGGGTTCGTTCTTAGACCTGGTTTAGACCTGGTTTAGTTCAGCTTTAGACCTGGGTTCGTTCTTAGACCTGGTTTAGACCTGGTTTAGACCTGGTTTAGTTCTGGTTTAGAGCTGGGTTCGTTCTTAGACCTGGTTTAGATCTGGTTTAGTTCGGCTTTATACCTGGTTTAGACCTGGTTTAGTTCTGCTTTAGACCTGGGTTCATTCTTAGACCTGGTTTAGACCTGGTTTAGTTCTGCTTTAGACCTGGGTTCATTCTTAGACCTGGTTTAGACCCGGTTTAGACCTGGTATAGACCTGGTTTAGTTCTGCTTTAGACCTGGGTTTGTTCTTGTTAGACCTGGTTTAGACCTGGTTTAGACCCGGTTTAGACCCGGTTTAGACCTGGATTTGGTCTTGTTAAATATAATGACCTCACGTGTGTTTTAGTGAAACGACTAATCCAACTTTAAGTTTATCAGGAAACGACATTAAAACATCAGAAAAGATTTAACGAGAGATTTGAACACACGAAGAGGAGAAAGTTTGGAATTGAACCGGAGACCTTCCTGTTATGAGGCAAAGGAAACAACCACTGTGCCACCACTATAATGTAACATCTGCCTTTCCTCCTCTCCTCCTTTCCTCCTCTCCTCCTCCTTTCCTCCTCTCCTTCTCCTTTCCTCCTCTCCTCCTTTCCTCCTCTCCTCCTCCTTTCCTCCTCTCTTCCTTTCCTCCTCTCCTCCTCCTTTCCTCCTCTCTTCTCCTCCTTTCTCATATCGACTTTATCTTCTGTTTTTCCAGTGTCTTTCTCTCGTTCAATGTTCTTCACTTTCACCTTCACCTTGTTTCGCTCCTTCTCTCGCTCTCTTCGTCCCCTCTCATTTTCTTACCGTCTCCAATTTTAGCACCCTCCCTCACTCCCCCTTTCCATCATTTTTCCCCTCTCTCTCTCCTCCCTCTTCTGTCTCTCCCTTTTCTTTTCTTCTCTCCTCTATCAGGCTCTCCCTCTTTTCCTCCATCTTCTATTTCTCTTATCTCCCTCTCTCCACCTCCATCTTTCTTTCTCTCAAACATCCTCTCCTCTATCCATTCTCTCCCCCTACTCCATCTCTACCTCCCTCTTTCTGCTCTCTCCCTCCTCTCACTTTCTCTACTCCTCTACTCTCTTTTCTTCTGTCATCTTTACTCCTTCCCCTCCCTCCTTTCCTTACTCAAGTCTATCCCTCCCTCTCTTCCTCACTCCCTGTCCTCTTCTTTTTCCTTCACCTCCCTCTCTTCTTTCTCTCAGTCTTTTCTCTCCTCTATCCCTTCTTTCCTTTCCCCCTACTCCCTCTCTATCTCCCTCTTTCTGCTCTCCTTCCTCTCACTTTCTTCTCTCCTCTCCTCTTCCCTCCTTCCCCTCCCTCCTTTCCTTCTCTATTCTCACTCAAATCTATCCCTCCCTCGCTTCCTCACTCCTCATCTCTCTTTTTCCTTCACCTCCCTCTCTTCTTTCTCTCAATCCTTCTCTCCTCTGTCTATCCCTCTCACTCTGTCTCTCTCTCTCTACCTCACTGCTCTCTCCTCCCTCTTTATTTTAACCATCCTCTCCTCTATCCCTTCTTTCCTCTCTCCTTCTCTACCTCCCTCTTTCTGCTCTCCCCTTCCTCTCACTTTCTTCTCTCCTCTCCCCTCCTTCCCCTCCCTCCCTTCCTTCTCTTTCCTCACTCAAATCAATCCCTCCCTCTCTTCCTCACTCCCCGTCCTCTTCTCTTTTTCCTTCACCTCCCCCTCTTCTTTCTCTCAATCCTTCTCTCCTCTGTTTATCCCTCTCTCTGTCTCTCTCTCTCTACCTCACTGCTCTCTCCTCCCTCTTTATCTTAACCATCCTCTCCTCTATCCCTTCTTTCCTCTCTCCTTCTCTACCTCCCTCTTTCTGCTCTCTCCTTCCTCTCACTTTCTTCTCTCCTCTCCTCTTCCCTCCTTCCCCTCCCTCCCTTCCTTCTGTTTCCTCACTCAAATCAATCCCTCCCTCTCTTCCTCACTCCTCGTCCTCTTCTCCTTTCTCTCACTCTTTTCTCTCCTCTCTCTCTCCTTCTGTCCTTCCATTTCTCCCTCCTCTCCTCTGTCTCTCCCTCTTTCCACTCATCCCCCTCTCTCCTCTCTTGTTGTTTTCCTCGCGAAAACATCTCGGGGAAACGCTCTCTCTCTCGCTCACTCGCTCTACTTCCTGTTTCCGCTCCGGTCGCTCCTGACGACGGTATCTACGGACAACTGTTGCCACGGGAGACGGTTACCGCGGGCAACGCTAACCCGGATTCACACAAAATCCTCGCACACGGGCCCTGCTCACGCCTCACGGTGCATTTGTGACACTTTTAAAACAGGTACACGGACCGGAGAGGAGACGGGGGATTATTTTAGAGATTCTGAAACCGATTTTAAGAATTAATCAATAAAATTTGGAAGAATTGAGCGTTTTAGCGGCTCAGGAAGTGAAGAAGAACAACAAGGAAGAGAAAGTACAGAATGTGCCTGTTAGACTCTGGGAAAGAAGTCTGCGATCAGCTCTTCGTATGAAAACAGGGATGTCAAAAATATCAAAAATCAGACACTAATATTGAAAACTAATATTGATACTCATTTGAGCGGGTATCGATACTAAAAAAAACAAACAGAAATGAATCTTTCCTGAATAGCTTTAGAATGATTTTGAGCTCCACAGAACGGCATTAAACGCAAGTGAAATCCGCGAAGTAGGACAACTTTATATTTTACAATTATTCTACATGTTTTAAGGCTGTAAACGCCTCACCACACACATTATACACTTTTCTCAGACTGGAATTAACCTTTTCTCACATTTCTCTCTTGTTTAAACAATCAAACTTTCATAGATTTTCAACAAAATGGATTAATAGTGAAGCGCCGACACGTGCACCCGCTCATCGTGGTCAAATCCATAGAGCAGCATGACCGGCGTCCCACCCGGGGCTGTGAGTACCAGACCGAGGCAGTGTCCGGACCGTGCCTCCCCCTCGGGACCACGTCCAGCGACGCAGTCCGAGCCACGAAGCGAAAACGCACAAGAGCCGCACGAAACAAGGCAAAGGCAAAGGGTACATTCAATGCAGTGGTTTAATCCTGGTCTAGACCTGGTCCAGTCCTGGTTTAGTCCAGGTTTAGACCTGGTTTAGTCCTGGTTTAGTCCATGGTTAGTCCTGGTCTAGTCCTGGTCTAGTCCCGGTCTGGTCCTCATGGGTTAGTCCCGGTCTAGTCCTGGTCTAGTCCTGGTCTAGTCCCGGTCTGGTCCCGGTCTGGTCCTCATGGGTTAGTCCCGGTCTAGTCCTGGTGTAGTCCTGGTGTAGTCCTGGTCTAGTCCCGGTCTGTTCCTGGTCTGGTCCTCATGGGTTAGTCCCGATCTAGTCCTAGTCCTGGTGTAGTCCCGGTCTGGTCCTCATGGGTTAGTCCCGGTCTAGTCCTGGTGTAGTCCTGGTGTAGTCCTGGTGTAGTCCCGGTGTAGTCCCGGTGTAGTCCCGGTGTAGTCCCGGTGTAGTCCCGGTGTAGTCCCGGTGTGGTCCTCATGGGTTAGTCCCGGTCTAGTCCTGGTGTAGTCCTGGTGTAGTCCCGGTGTAGTCCCGGTGTAGTCCCGGTGTAGTCCCGGTGTAGTCCCGGTCTGGTCCCGGTCTGGTCCTCATGGGTTAGTCCTGGTCTAGTCCTGGTCTAGTCCCGGTGTAGTCCCGGTCTGGTCCCGGTCTGGTCCTCATGGGTTAGTCCTGGTCTAGTCCTGGTCTAGTCCTGGTCTAGTCCTGGTCTAGTCCTGGTCTAGTCCTGGTCTAGTCCTGGTCTGGTCCCGGTCTGGTCCTCATGGGTTAGTCCCGGTCTAGTCCTAGTCCTGGTGTAGTCCCGGTCTGGTCGTCATGGGTTAATCCCGGTCTAGTCCTGGTGTAGTCCTGGTGTAGTCCTGGTCTAGTCCTGGTCTGGTCCTCATGGGTTAGTCCCGGTCTAGTCCTGGTGTAGTCCTGGTGTAGTCCCGGTCTGGTCCTCATGGGTTAGTCCCGGTCTAGTCCTGGTCTAGTCCTGGTCTAGTCCCGGTCTGGTCCTCATGGGTTAGTCCCGGTCTAGTCCTGGTGTAGTCCTGGTCTAGTCCCGGTCTGGTCCTCATGGGTTAGTCCCGGTCTAGTCCTGGTGTAGTCCTGGTGTAGTCCTGGTGTAGTCCTGGTGTAGTCCTGGTGTAGTCCTGGTGTAGTCCTGGTGTAGTCCTGGTCTAGTCGCAGTCTGGTCCCGGTCTGGTCCTCATGGGTTAGTCCCGGTCTAGTCCTGGTGTAGTCCTGGTGTAGTCCTGGTCTAGTCCCGGTCTGGTCCCGGTCTGGTCCCGGTCTGGTCCTCATGTCTTAGTCCCGGTCTGGACTTCCTACGGACCCACTCATGTCTCGGCTCCTCGTGGTCCCCCCTCTATAACATCTATATAAATATGTCAAACTGAACACATTCTGTACTGAACAGGAGACACGGAGGAGAAGCCAATCAGGACGCAGAACACAATGTTGATACAGTATTTTAAAAAATTGAAATAAAAATTTAAAAAATAAATAAATTCTTGAAAAAATCCGCGAAACCGCGAGGCCACGAAAAGTGAACCGCGATAGAGCGAGGGACCACTGTACTTTTCAAGCAATAAAAGTACCTTAAATACACGCAAGGTAGATCACTTTTAAGCCATAGTGGGGAATATTCCAGGCAAAGAAATGACGTAACCATGGAGACAAACAGGCGGCAGATCCTCAATCAGAAAAGTTACATAATGCAGCTTTAATAATATCATATTATTGAGATACTTATTTTTGTCAACAACATCCACCCGTACTTAAAAACAGCACTGTGAAACGTTTCTCTTGATGCGTGCGCCCCTTCTGAGCAAGTTATGTCATTGTTTTGCTTGGAATATTCCAGAGTACGGCATTAAAACCCATCTAGTATTACTTTACGTTAATTTATTTTATTTTACTTTACTTTTATTTTACGTGAAATGTCTTGAAAAAAAAACATATTTTTACTGGTCATCTCTTCACAGATCCGACCTGCAACAGCTTGTTTCCATGGATACGTTAAATGCTATTCTCTGGTACATTCAAACCAAAGCAGACAAGCATATATGCCACACCAGAAAAGTCCCGCAGTGCAGCTTTAACATAAGAAATGCCTCGATTGTTGTATTTTTGATTCAGACTGAAACTTGCCATAACTCGTTTAGCATTTGGACCGATCAAAGACGCCGACGTGTCAAAACCTGAAGACTTTGGACCAATCGGATCGCGGCGTTCGCAGATTTTAATAAAAGGTTGCCGTGGAAACCTTGACCCGGGACGCCACGACGGTAAACACGAGTCTGAGAAAAAACACAGCGCCCACCTGTTTTCTGATCCACACCGAGACGAGCGCAAAAGACGAGACACGGGACTGTTATGACACCAGGGTCCGCCACCTGCTTATCTCCATGGAAATGCTGTTGCTTTGACTAGAATGTTCCACAGTATACATCACACCTTCGTATTCACAGAAGGAATTATTGTGTTTTTGAGCAATAGAAACACCTGTAATGTATAAATTCTAGATGGAAATGTTTAAAGTCACACCACGGAACATTCTAGACAAAGCAACAACAATAACCTTCCACCAGAAAAGTTCCGCAGTGCACCTTTTTTTTTATTTTAACAGGTCCACAGCCAGTTCTGTCAGTAAAAGCATGTTGTTTTGAGCAGATTTCAGAGATGTTTTTGCTCTGGAATGTTTCACACTGTGGCATTAAACCTTTCTATCTCCATGGAGACCAAACCTGTGGAGAGACGGTCAGAACGTCTGTTTTTCTTGGCGTTTTTGAGCTTTAAAACCACCTGTAACTGAAAAAATGTAAAGTAGAGCTGTTTAATGTCATACTGTGGGACATTTCAGGCAGAGCAATGACATCTCCATGGAAACAAACAGGTGACAGAACCCTAACGAAAAAGTTACACAGTGTAGCTTTAAGCATTCAGCACTGGCTAATAGTTTTTAATAAGAAAAAGAATCCACAAGGGTCAATAGAAAAAAATAAAGAAAAAAATAAAAAATAAATAGCAACAAAATGAGCAGCGTGGGGCCTTTCTGTGGGGAGTTTGCATGTTCTGCCTGTGTCTGGGTTTCCTCTACGCACAAGTTTACAAATCTTAATCTATATTTTCACCTATTGATTTGATTGTATTCCAGATTTTTTAGTATCTGAACCTTTTCACAACAAAAATCTGCATTAGGAACTAGAATTTCCGCTCCATTAAACAGTACAGGCCCATACAATACCCCGGAACAGAACAAAACAACAAAATACAACACAAAATACAACAACAAAATAGTTTCTTTTCATATATTTTATCCTCCTGAGACCCGCCCAGTCATTTGTGTCCTTTATAGTAGACATCTTTTAAGTTTTGAGATAGACTCTAGTTTGTGGCTCCACTATTATAAAAAATAAAAATAAAAATAATAATAATATAAATAAATTATTAATAATAATAATAAGACAAAAATAAATAAATAATAATAATAATGCATAAAAAAATAAAAACTCAAATATATATATAAATAAAATACATAAAAAAATAAAATATATAAATAAAATACATAAATAAGTAAATAAATAATACATAAAAAATGTTAATAAAACATAAAAGGAGTCTAAAAGGTTTTTGAGGCGACTGTAAAATTGACCAAAAACATGTTTTTGTTAGGTTTAGGTTAGGTTAACTTGACATGGATTTAACACTATTCCAGTCCATTACAGAGGACATGTTATGAATAAAAATAAAATTAACAAAATGTAAATGCTAAGGTGTTCATTTACCTCCAAACAGAAAATTAAAATAATAATAATAATAATTTAGATACACTTTTTTTCTTCGGGTCCCAGGAGGATATGGCAACTCACTTTGTTTTTGTGTTTTTACATGCTCGTACTGTTGTTTTTTCCAAATGTTCTGCTCTTAAATGTTCAAATAGAATCATTTATTTTGGCACATGACATGGGGGCTGGTGCGTTGTGTTCTGGGCAGCAGATCTGTCTGGACTGCTGCCCTCGTGAAATGGAAAAGCGGAAGAAGATGGATGGATGGATGGATGGATGGACTTCAAACTTTCACCCCAGATCAAACTCCAAGCTCCACCACTGAACCTTCTCACCATTTTAGGATTTACAACAACAGTGCTGTTCAAATCAAATGAATTAAAGTAATAAGAAAGTAATAGGAGGTGTACGGTAGCCCAGAAGAACACTTTACTCTAAACCAGTGCTTCTCAAATAGTGGGGCGGGCCCCCCTGGGGGGGCATGGCATGATGCCAGGGGGGGCGCGTATGACCCTGGGAAACATGTTTTTTTGCTGTACTGTACTAGAACTAAGTGTAATTGCACATCAACAACAGTAGTTGGCAGTGGCATTCTCACATGCGATTTACGCACAGTCTCACCATTAACAGAACATCCTCTGTCACAGAAAAAACACGTATATTCCACTGAGTCGTGTCCTTTAGTCCGACAGAAGCTGACGCATCAGTGGCACAAGGAGAGAGCGTTTTTTTTTTTTCATTGCTTTTAGCTTATGCAAATGAGGTGGTTTTAAGTTTCATTTCTGTAAAACGTAAACAAATGTGCGCAAAGCTCCATTAAAAACACATTAATATTTGAGTCCTCAGTGCAGTCTTTGTTGCAAGTTTCTTTCTTTTTTTTTGTTTATAATGTTAATAAAAGGATACAATGGTGTTCTAATAACAATTTTCTAGACAAATAATACTATTTATAGTCGCGCGCAGGAAGGGGGGCGTGAAATTTTTTCTTCTTCCTAGGGGGGGGCGTCACAGAAAATAATTGAGAAGCACTGGTCTAAACAGACTGTAGTGAGTCCGAACTGAATTATTTAAGCATAAACACAACTTGATTTCAGAGTCTGGACACAAGAAGACATTGATGACCACCCAAAAGTGACTTAAAATTCAAAGTATACTGTGGCGAATACTAATTTATATAAATTATTTGGGTTCTGTTTGGTCGTAATTCGATGCTAGAAAACTTAAAGGTCCTATATGATGCAAAACTGACTCTTGTGAGATTTAAGACGCGTTATAATTGTTGTTTTCTCCTCAAAAACAGTTGTGTTTTTTTAGGGATGCAGCGATGTGGAAAATTTTAGCCGATACCGATATCCGATATTCATGTTGCTGATGTCGTCCGATACCGATATTAGCCGATACCGATATTTGTTTATTTTTAATTCTGAGATAACATTTTATACAGACTGTCTTTTATTTTCAAAACGTGTTTTGACTCCTGATTTATTTATTTATTTTTTTTCAATTTCATTTTTTTTTAATAGTGTAACATTGAGTTCTGCTTCCTGATTGGCTAAGGGACCTTTGCCGATTGATGTTATAGATGGGGGACGCGGGGGGACCAAACTGGAACTAAACCAGGACCAGACCAGGATCAGACCGGGACTAAACCAGGTCTAGACCAGGTCTAAACAAGGTCTAAACCTGGACTGGACCAGGACTAAACCTGGACTAAACCAGGACTGGACCAGGTCTAAACCAGGATTAAACCACCGCGTGATTTCGTGTGGCTCTTGCGTTCGTTCATGTCGAGATTTGATGTGCTCGGACGGTTTGGGCACGGGTCTTGTGCTCATGCCGGTCATGCTGTGCTATCACGGATTTGAGCATGATGAGTGCACGTGTCCGTGCGCACCCCCCCACACACTTCACTATTAATACATTTTGTTGAAAATCTCCGAAAGTTTGAGTGTTTAAACGAGAGAGAAATGTGAGAAAACGTTAATTCGAGGGATTACTGTACTGACAAATATCGGTCGTTAATATCGTTAATACCACTTTTACACATCGGGCCGATACCGATATGTTAAAATTTGGCAATATCGGCCGATACCGATGTTAATGCCGATATATCGTGCATCCCTAGTTTTTTCATTCACATATTTGAGTAATCATTTATTATTCGTCTGTCTACATCTCCAAAGCTGAAAATCCTCTGATCCACCTTGTGATGTCATGAAGCGGTAGTTTTCACGTTAACAACTCCTTTTACTTTTAGTTCAGTAGAGTAAAGAGTAGAGTGTTTTCAGTTTGAGAGAAGAACGCTAAATAGTCTAAATATGCAGGATTTGTGCGTTAAACATGTGTAAATGAACCAAAACACAACTCCAGGTGTGTTTGTGATGAAGAAACAACATTAGAACATAAATCAGAAAATAGTTTAATATGAACCCTTTAAACCAAGGGTATCAAACATGCGGCCCGGGGGCCAGATCCGGCCCTCCAAGACCTTTAATCTGGCACTCGGCTGATTTTCTTTTACAATATTTTAATTATATTTTTATTTTCTATGAAAATATTGGTAATTTTCTGCGCAGTTTGTGGAACATCTCGGTTACAGCAGTAGCAGAAAGTGTATCCACCACAAGAAAAGTTCCACAGTGCTGCTTTAAACCAACTTGATTTCAGAGTCTGGACACAAAAAGACAATGGTGATGACCCAAAAGTGACACTAGTTGGTCAATATGGACAGATTAGAACACAACGGAGCACTTTCTGTATCACCACATGACATCACAAGGTGGAACAGCGTGTTTTCAGTTTGAGACAAGAACTCCAGGTCTGTTTGTGATGAGGAAAGATAAAAAAAATGGCATCAAAAAACATAAAAAATAACATAATATGGGCTATTTAAGGTATTTTGCGCACTAAAAACACATCCAGTTCATTAAAATGGATGATTTTAAAGCTTTACTGTGGAACATCTCGGTTACAGTAGTAGCAGAAAGTGTATCCGATACAAGAAAAGTTCCACAGTGCTGCTTTAAAATCATCCATTTTAATTAACTGGATGTGTTTTTAGTGCGCAAAATACCTTAAATAGCCCATATTTAGCCCAGCGCAGTTTAGCATAGCAGCATCTCCAGCGCCTCTGTGCGTGGCCCCTCCCTCCAGAGCAGCACAAATGAAGACTCGCCTCTTTCCAAACGCTCTTAAAGGACCATCGTTTTGACTGTTGAACGTGACACCCTCATCAGCAAAATGTCAAAAATGAGAAAAGTGGACGCCGAGTGCAGGATTTTCCAAGAAAAATTGACAAATTCCTATTTGTTCCCGGAGGTGAATGGAAAACCTGTATGCTCGGTGTTTGCAACAAGTGGCGGTGCTCAAAGAATATAATCTTAAACGCCGCTACAAGACACAGCATTTCAAACAATACAATAGTTTGCCAAATGAGATTATAACATGTACAAGCTTTCAAACGTTTGCACATCGAACAAAGAAATGGCTAATATCAAAGCAAATTTGCCCTCATTAGTGATGAATGTGTGTGAGTGAAACTAGGACTGGTGAGTGTGTGTATGGAGGTATAAAGATGCATTTTTTTTGAATGTTTTTTAGAACTGGCATAGTGAGGGTCGGAATTTTATCTGATATGTATGCACATATGAATATTCTTATGTACTGGTCCATTACCCATCTACAATCTCTGTTAGAGTATATTTAATTAAAGGAGAATTAACGTTTTTTTACAATCTGAGCCTTACTTCGGTAATAAAACAAGTTGTTTTACTCACCCATAGTACTTTGGTGTCATATGGAGCAGTTTCGTAGATGTTGTAGTTTAGCGATATCCGTTAACGTGAGTGCTTGGGGCAGGCGATTGCAGTCACCAAATAACACAAACTTTATCACTTTTCAAATTACAGAAGCTCAATGTCTTAGTCTACACTTTCGTTTGAGTCAAAAGTGGCCTCTAATCTGAGATTTAGCCATAGTTTGAAGTAGATGAGGAGGCCAGTGCGCATACGCTCAGTCACAGCTGATTTGCAGATAAGAAGACGCTCAGAACTTTTCTGTTGCGAGTGACACATGGCAGAAGATTCGGACTTTGAGGCTGAAGAGGACATCTGGAGGACTGAGGACTGAAGAGGAGTATACGGATGAGGAGACAGAATGGATACGAAAGAATGAAGCAGAGACAGTTTGAGGAGCACCAGAGAACAGCCATCGGTTTCGCATTACTTCTCAGAATTGTGCGCTGAATCTGCTGGCCTTCTTTTTTTTCCTTTGCTGGTAAAAAATCGTCCTGACTGAAGTGGGTACTGCAAACACGATGATCCAAACGTCTTACAGCTTTGCCTTTCATGTTTGGGTCCCGAGAGCTGAGAGCGAAATCAGCTGTGACTGAGCGCATGTGCACTGTCCTCCTCATCTACTCGAAACTATGGCTAAATCTCGGATTAGAGGCACTTTTGACTCAAACTAAAGTGTAGACTAAGACATTGAGCTTCTGTAATTTGAAAAGTGATAAAGTTTGTGTTATTTGGTGACTGCAATCGCCTGCCCCAAGCACTCACGTTAACGGATATCGCTAAATTACAACATCTACGAAACTGCTCCAAATGACACCAAAGTGCTATGGGTGAGTAAAACAAACTTGTTTTATTACCGAAATAAGATTCAGATTGTAAAAAACGTTAATTCTCCTTTAACATCAGCCTTTCCCAGGACTACAGGTGGAAATCAGCATTTTTGCTATAACCTGGCACCTGCATCTTTCTTTTGTTTATTTCAAAGGTCAATGAAATGTCGTGCACTGTCCCTGTGCAAATAAATAAACCATACCATACCATAACGTGAACGGAGAATTGAGGAGACAGAAGATAAACGAATTATTGCTGGGACTGAAGAAACAGCAGTCTGTAATAGATTTGTGTTTCTCTGCACAAATATTTGGACTTATTGCTGTTTTTGGGGTATTTATGCCATGAGTTTTCTGATCCGGCCCCTTCGGGATCAAAGTCGGTTGGATACGGCCCCCGGACCAAAAGGAGTTTAACACCCCTGGTTTAAACTGCTAAATTTGAGTAGTATTCACTTTAATTTGCTTTTTGGCTATTTTATTTGATCTTGTATACAACTTCAAAACTGCTCCTTACCACAGTTTGAACCAACTTTTGACAAATTATCCTTATTTAGAAAATGTCTGATGATCCTTACAATTATATATACACCGTATGTTAAAGGTCCCATGGCATGAAATTTTCACTTTCTGAGGTTTTTGAACGTTAATGTGAGCTCCCCTACCCTGTTTAGCCCCCCCCCCCCCCATGGTTAAAAGTTGCGAAATGTCTAAACTGAACATTTGCGATCCTTTTCTGCGTTACAAAAAATCGGAGCTCAAACGGGCGAGTTTGAACAAGGCACCTTATTGACGTCAGATCGAAAAAAGAAATGCAAATGCAGTTCCACCCCCGTCTGTCTGAACTCAGCGTCTCTGTAAATCACGCCCAGAGTTTGGACTGCGAATGCGCTAGGCAATGCGAAATGAGTTTTTTTATTTGCCTGGAGGCACGTCCGAGTGTTTCTAGGCTCGGAAGTCCTTTATCTGAGCCTCTGGACCTTTGAACAGCAGTGGTTTAATTTTATTTTCTGTGGAAATGTGTTTATTTTTCAATGGAACGCTTCAAATCTCTCCCCCGTGCAAAAACAAGGAAATGGATCAGCTGTGAGCTACAGCGGAGAGCGGAGCGTTTGGCCACGCCCCCACCCTCTACTATTGGCCAGCTCTTTTCTCCTCATTTGCATTCAAGCAACAACGCCCATTATGACCTGTTCTGAGGGAGAAAAAATACTCTTTCTCATCTTATCTCTGTTTCTCATGCACTGAGTGTTGATTTTGAAGAAGGATTCATTTACAGTATTAGGGAACCATTAAGGAGCCATATAAAAGCATCAAGAAGTACCATGTCATGGGATCTTTAAGCTGCTGGTCCTTTAAGTTGTACCGTAAAAATATTTGGCACAAAATTATAAGCGGCATCTTTTTGGGCACCCCGTGTTTGGCCGGGGTACAATCAGCCTGCCAACCTCGAATACAGTAAAGATGCCAGAGAGTAAAATGACAAACTCAATCTGCATATACATGTCAAATTATATTGTATCCTATAATATTTAGTGCATAGTAAATGTAATCAGAATAAAATGGGAGTTGAGTCATTTTTAAAGGGCTCGTGTTACACTATTTTCTGATCTGTTTTAATATCGTTTCCTCCTCAAAAACACTTCTGGAGTTGTGTTTTGTTTCATTTACACATGTTTAAACAAATTCAGGCTTGTTAGCGTTCTTCTCTCAACAGAAAACGCTCTGTTCCACCTTGTGATGTCATGTGGTGATACAAGAAGTGTGTTTTTAAACTCCCTTCACCTTCACTAGAGGCATTTTTTGGATGATTTCAGCCTCGGAATTGCCGATCTCTACTGAACAAACGGTAAAAGGAACATGAAAACTACCGCTTCATGACATCACAAGGTGGAACAGAGCGTTTTGAGGTTTGGAGATGTAGATAGACTAAAAATAAAGGATTACTCAAACATGTGAATGAAACAAAAACGCAACTCCAGGTCTGTTTTTGAGGAGGTAACGACATTATAACATGACTTAAATCTCACAAGAGTCAATTTTGAGTAATATGAGACCTTATTTTTGCCATTTTTCTAATCCATTCTTCAATTTTTAACGCCGTGAAAACACCAAACAAAAGTGAAGACCACACACTTACTTTATTAACTGTCAAACCCTTTAAAACTGCTTTAATTTACTTCCCATTCTCTACTTTACTACACTCTCCCTTAACAGATACTTAATTGCAGCGAATTTTGCATCTTCGTTTTCTCTTTTCTCTTACGCTTTTGGGGCCAAGCAACATCTCCCAATAATATTCAGAAATTAAAGCATCACTGTGTAACTTTTCTAGCGGAGGGTCTGCCACTTTCTTGTCTCCATGGAGATGTTACCGCTTTGCCACGACTGCTCCACACTATTGCGTTAAAAAAATATCTACGCATCTCCGTGAAGACAAGTTGGTAGCACCGCTGGGCCAAGTTAGAGGTTAGATCTGCGGAGAGGCGACCCCGCTTATTATTTATTAAAGGTCATAGTGGAATATTACAGAAAATTGACTCTTGTGAGCTTAAATGCCGTGTTATAATGTTGTTACGTCCTCAAAAACAGAGCTGGACTTGTGTTTTGTTTCATTCACACATGTTTATTATTCATCTGTTACATCTCCAAAGCTCAAAATGCTCTGTTCCACCTTGTGATGTCATGAATCCTGTGTGTGCAACCTGTACGTATGTTTTTTTTTTTGGACAATAAAGCTGACTTTTTTCAAGTTTTCTTTTTTTTACTTTTTGTTCCATAGCGTTGGCCAATTCCAGGGCTGAAATTACCTTCATTATTGATTCTAATGAAGGTGTGTGGAGTTTAAAAACACAATGGAGCACTTTCTATATCATCACGACATCACAAGGTGGAACAGCGTGTTTTCAGTTTGGGACAAGAACTCCAGGTCTGTTTTTGATGAGGAAAGATAAAAAATGGCATCAAAAAACATAAAAAATAACATAATATGGGCTATTTAAGGTATTTTGCGCACTAAAAACACATCCAGTTAATTAAAATTGATGATTTTAAAGCTTTACTGTGGAACATCTCGGTTACAGCAGTAGCAGAAAGTGTATCCACCACAAGAAAAGTTCCACAGTGCTGCTTTAAACCAACTTGATTTCAGAGTCTGGACACAAAAAGACAATGGGGATGACCCAAAAGTGACACTAGTTGGTCAATATGGACAGATTAGAACACAACGGAGCACTTTCTGTATCACCACATGACATCACAAGGTGGAACAGCGCGTTTTCAGTTTGAGACAAGAACTCCAGGTCTGTTTGTGATGAGGAAAGATTTAAAAATAGCATCAAAAAACATAAAAAAATAACATAATATGGGCTATTTAAGGTATTTTGCGCACTAAAAACACATCCAGTTCATTAAAATGGATGATTTTAAAGCTTTACTGTGGAACATCTCGGTTACAGCAGCAGCAGAAAGTGGATCCAACACAAGAAAAGTTCCACAGTGCTGCTTTAAAATCATCCATGTTAATTAACTGGATGTGTTTTTAGTGCGCAAAATACCTTAAATAGTTAAAAAAAAAAAAAGGTAATATGGGCTATTTAAGGTATTTTGAGCACTAAAAACACATCCAGTTCATTAAAATAGATAATTTTAAAGCTTTACTGTGGAACATCTCGGTTACAGCAGTAGCAGAAAGTGGATCCAACACAAGAAAAGTTCCAGAGTGCTGCTTTAATAAACCGGCGCTTACCTTTTTCTTGGCTTTACAGTGGCAGCAGACGGTCCACATGTATTTTAGCGTCCTCCACACCAAGATTATGAAAAGTCCCCCGAAGAAAGTGACCATGGACGAGGCGAGGAAAGCCCACCACATCCGCTGACCGTTATTGTCGCACGGTACGTCCGCGGAGAACGGAATGATCACGTTCATTTTGGAAATCTGTATGGATGGATCCTGGCTGAACCTCTCCCTGGTGTTTTTCGGCATTTTTGGGTGGTTTTATGGTCCAATTGACGTAGCTGTGGGTAGGTAAACAGGTGGAGTCAAGCGCGTTTGGCTGATCCGGGTGGTGGGGGTACTACTCTGGTCATCGCCCCCGAGAACGCTCGCCTCCTCCCGGCCATGATCGCCACCGTCGACCCCTTAGCCCACCTGCTGCTTTGGAGGTTAGGGTAGAAAAGGCACAGAAAAACCCCAAAACAACCCCCAAAAAACTTCCTCTGGACCGGGGGGAATCAGCTGGTCATCATGGTGGAGGTGTCATCCTTTCCAAGCCGTGCGTAAAAACCGTTTGCTATTATGGGGAAACTATGCCAAATTACGCATCGCTGCAAAAGAAACAGGTCCGTACTCTGATCAGAAACATGGATCGATGCGTAGAGAGCACGGCACACTGTTGAATGCGAGACAAAAACTCAAAAAAAATAATCGTAATAATAAAAAAAATGTCACGTCCCCCGTTGTCTTCGTACAAAGGCGTAATCGTGCGTAAAGGTCGTGTTTTTGGCGTTTGTTTTGGGGGGAAGATGGCATCGGTACGATCACAGGTAAGCGCCAAAGCAGGAGACGAGAGAGAGAGAGAGAGGAGAGAGGGAAAGGAGGGAGGAGAGAGACGGAGAGAGGGAGAAAGGGAAAGAGGGAGAGAGAGAGAGGAGAGGGAGGAGCCGATGCCTATCTCGAAGCGGTTATTTATAGTGATCACTTCATCCATTTTGAATGATTTTAACTTTGTGCGCGCACCGGAGCGGCTTTTACGGAGCAGAAATGAGGATTTCTTTAAAAACAAATGACAATACTCACGTTAATGTCACTGAATAGATGTTTTTTAATATAATTATGTATTTTTTTTAACCTGTATTTGTAATTTGTGAGTAATTCTAGCCGTGTAATTACAATTAGATGCATTTCAGTCTGTTCTAATGGTCGATTTATGTTATATTTTACAGTTTAATTGAATAATTATATTGTATAAGCTACAAAATTGATCTAAAATGCTTTTAAAATTTGGTTTTAAACGTAACTGATGGCTAACTAGTACTTTAGATCAGTATTTGGCGTGCGTAATTGTCAGTTTCGTATAGCCCAAGTGTAATTTTCGGGAGTAGTATTTGTAATTAATTAGCTGTAACAGTATTTTTATTTAGTACGTGGCTTTTTCCACTACTGGTTAAACATAAGCGATAAAAAAGTATTGAGCTTCAGACCAAACTGAGCATTAAGGGTGAATTTATGGCATTTTTACGCACAATAGTGACATACGACATTGAGCAGAGCCAAAAAAAATAAAATGTTAAGCTATATGGTGAAGTTGGTTCCAAATGTGTTTCTATTCATGTTTTTTATTGTATGAAATATATTAAAATAACATTAAAGGAAAGGTTTACCATTGTACGTGTTCAAGTTTAAGTGCGGAGAAAATTATCGACGCAGTTTCGAGTGGTGTTCACGCCCTCTACTGGACAACACCGTGAACTGCTCCATGGAAGTGTGAGCCAATCAATAAATCAAAATAAACCATGTGGTGTGGAAGTGACTAAATGTACTTACCTAAAAGTATTGGAGTACCCCTTTAAATATGTACTTTTAGTGTTAAAAAGTAAAAGTACTTTATTTCACAGATTTTGAATGTTGAAAACTACTAAAGACTCAAATGTAATAGTGTCGCCCGAGAGTTGTCTCCATTTTTGGTCATTTGAAAAGACAATTTGACATGAGTGCACGTCTGTAGTTGTGATATAGCAGTGCTTTGAAATGTTAAGTGTAACTCATTCATCCATCCATCTTCTTCTGCTTAGACTGGGGCAACAGTCTAAGCAGGGATGCCCAGACCTCCTTCACCTTCACACTTCCTCCAGCTCCTCCGGTGAGACCCCAAGGCGTTCCCAGGCCAGCCGGGACACATAGTCCCTCCAGCGCGTCCTGGGTCTTCCCCAGGGCCTCCTCCCGGTGGGACATGCCAGAAACACCTCCCGAGGGAGGCGTCCAGGAGGCATCCGAAACAGATGCCCGAGCCACCTCAGCTGGCTCCTCTCGACGTGGAGAAGCAGCAGCTCTACTCCGAGCTCCTCCCGTGTGACTGAGCTCCTCACCCTATCTCTAAGGGAGCACCCAGCCACTCTGCGGAGGAAACTCATTTCGGCCGCTTGTATCCGCGATCTCGTCCTTTTGGTCATTACCCAGAGCTCATGACCATAGGTGAGGGTAGGAACGTAGATTGACCGGTAAACTGAGCTTCGCCTTTCGGCTCAGCTCCCTCTTCACCACAACGGTCCGGTACAGCGACCGCATCACTGCCGACGCTGCACCGATCCGCCTGTCAATCTCACGCTGAAGTGTAACTCATGTCATTTAGATCTTCTACTACTAGTAAATCTGCTACTACTACTACTACTATACTACTACATCATCTACTACTACTACTACTACTACATCATTTACTACTATACTACTACTCATACTAGCCCTATATCATCCTTTACTACTATACTACTAGTAAATCTGCTACAGTTACTACTACTACATCATCTACTACTCCTACTAGTCCTACATCATCTACTACTAGTAAGTCTGCTACTGTTACTACTACTATTACTACATCATCTACTACTCCCTACTACATCATCATCTACTATTACTACTACTACATCATCTACTATTACTACTACTACATCATCTACTATTACTACTACTGTTACTACATCCAGCCCCCCTCAAGGAGTTGGGTTCCATGAGCTCTGGATAATGACCGAAAGGTTAAGATTGCGGATACAAGCGGCCAAAATGAGTTTCCTCCACAGAGTGACTGGGCGCTCCCTTAGAGATAGGGTGAGGAGCTCAGTCACACGGGAGGAGCTCGGAGTAGAGCCGCTGCTTCTCCACGTCGAGAGGAGCCAGCTGAGGTGGCTCAGGCATCGTGTTACGGATGCCTCCTGGACGCCTCCCTCGGGAGGTGTTCCAGGCATGTCCCACCGGGAGGAGGCCCCGGGGAAGACCCAGGACCCGCTGGAGGGACTATGTCTCCCGGCTGGCCTGGGAATGCCTTGGGGTCCCCCCGGAGGAGCTGGTGGAAGTGTCTGGGGTGAAGGAGGTCTGGGCGCCCCTGTTTAGACTGTTGCCCCCGCCCCGGATAAGCGGAAGAAAATGGATGGATGGAATGGATGTTACTACATCATCATCTACTACTAGTAAATCTGCTACTACTCCTACTACATCTACTACATCTACTACTACTACTATTACATCATCTACTACTACATCATCTACTACTATATTACTGGTAAATGGCGGCATCTAAATCTGCTACTACTACTACAAACTTTCAAAATTTCATAAATATGATATAATATATGGAATTATGTAGTAAAGATTTTTTTTTAAATATACATTTTTTGCTTCCTTTTTGGCGACTCTGAGGATCAAAATATAAACATATTTTGAATATAAAACTTTTTTTTTTTAAGTGTTATTTAATTTTTTGCCTTTGCTACCCAATTCCATACATCTGACTTCATATATCTGACGTCTTCTGTGTATTAAAAATAAAATAAAAATTATAAAGTAGTAAAATAATATTAAAAAAACTAGACAACCCAGGCAATCTAACCCACAACCTCCTGGTAATGAGGCAGCCCCACTAACCACTACCACCACACAACAAAAAGTAAAATGTCATTTTCCATGTATTTTTTTATTCTTTTGTAGAAATTCGAACCTTCATTGACAGTAAAAGTTAAATCTGAAATGTATTATAGAGATTGACAAAGAATCCCAGCGGTAAAGTGAATTATCCCAACCAAATAAAATAAAAAAACAACACAATATACCAAGACATCCCTTCTTTATCAGCAGGTATGGATAAAATGTTGTTACACGGACTTATTTTATATATATATTTCCTTCTTGGCACGATATTTGAAATGCTGAGCGAAAATGAAAACGTACAAGTCTTTATTTATAGCCCCTGATTCCTCCACTATAAATAAGAATAAATGAAAATATAATATAAGTCTTTAAAAACTAGACAGCTACAGGTATAAGCTTTGTGATAATATAAATTAATATGGCAGGATATACAAAAATAACACGAGCACAGTGGTCTTATTCTGATTTCAACTTTGTTTTTTAACATTATTGTGTAGTTACAGTATATTTATAAAACTTCATGTGGTCCGTTAAAATTCTATGACAATTATTCAAGTAAGTGTCCTAGCCAAAGACTGTCTATAAAAGTAGATAAAGATTTTGTTATTTAAAATGTGGACTGTGTAACCTTTCTAGTCTCCGGTTGGAAACGGCAAAGACCTGTTGTGTAATGTAATATTACAGGATAAAATTAAATACATAGATAATGTAGCATGTAGCATCCCAAGGCTAACTATTCTAGAAAACACTTTGGCCTTATGTGAGGAAAAACTACGAGAAAATAATGATTGTGGGTTTAAATAATGGCGTACCAATAAAACAGATTTGTCAGAGAAAAACAGACAAAAAACAATAAAATTCAAATAAATAAGAGGGATAAGAGGAAATATTTTTGTAGCGCATCATCCTAGCAACCAAAAATTGGCAATTGGTACCAGCTAGCATTACCATTTCCTATTTCAGTGTTTTCCCAATTATGTTACTGCATAGTTTACAAGGTTAAAATGTTACGCAACCTGGATTAAACTTTTAAATATTCAGATAATAAAGTAGTTGCAGTTATAAAAGTAAGAATACTGTTTTTTGTTTGGGAGTCAGATGGAGCGAGCTAATGCTAATGCTAACGCTAACGCTAACGCTAACGCTAATGCTAACGCTAATGCTAACGCTAATGCTAATGCTAATGCTAATGCTAACGCTAATAGTACCTTCATAGCTAACCCTAAACTCATTGGTCGACTTTTATTGACAGTCCGTGTTTGTATTGATTTATATTGTAAACAAGTCTGTTCTCAGTGGCAAAATGGAGGGCTGAGAATGAAAAGGAAGTGATTTTATTTAAAACTTTCACATGTTTTGGAAATTATTAGTGTTAATAAGGAAAACAGCAGCTGTGTTTTGTCATAATCGTCTGGAATTGTGTTCGTTTTGCCTTTTGTTTATAAAATGTAGCGACAGATGTAAGATTTCTTTCTCAATTAGGTCACATTTGTGTGCCAAGATATGAAGTAAACATGTTAAAAACAAATTATAATGCTGATTTATTCATTTTAAGTACAAAAACATTGCATAAGATGGTTGTTTAGGTTAAATTCAACTAATTAGAAAGCAGAATGGGCTCATCACGTCGGGTTGCCAGATCCTACAACTAAAATCAGTTAAAATTAATTAAAGTGCTCTCTATGATATGATGTGTCTCAGTATGTGACAAATAAAGGGGAAAGTGATTGTATTAAACCAGTAGGATCGCATGTTATCACTTTTTTTCCATTTGATTCCCAACCCTTTAAAAGGTACATTGTGTAACTTTTCTGCTTGTTTCTATGGATACGTCATTGCTCTGTCTGGAATGACAAACAGCTCTACTTTACATTTATTCAATTACAGGTGCTTTTATAAATCACAAAAATACCTAGAACAACAGGCATTCTGGCCGAGCGGAGTCGCCTCTCCACAGATCTGACTTGTAACTTGGTCTGGTTTAATGCCATACTGCGAAACATTCCAGACAAAACAATTCACGGACTAGAAAAGTCACGCAACGCACCTTTATTCTTTTATCTATGGCGGCGTTAAAACATGACGCAGTAATTAGTCGTACCGTAATCGTAATTTAAATATAAACAGAGTCATGTGATCTGAGGAGAGGCTCTGATTGGCTGAGAGGGGCAAGTAGGGCTTTTCCATTATGGCGGTCCGTCCGGGATCCACAGCACTTTGCTCTGCTCCTGCTCCACCAAACTGAGGATCTGAGAACAGACGAAAGAGACGCCGCCGCCCTGGACCACACCTGTAAAAAAAAAACATTTAATAGTTTGTATGATTTAAAATAAAACAAATATAACACTTTAAGATGTACGTTTTTAAAGAGCCTGTACAAAATTCTTCCATATATCTGCGTCAAATGTGCCTTGCCCCAGTACAGATATATGTGTACTGTCTGCATCAAATGATAAAACATTATGAGAATCAGGAAGTGCCTGGTTAGCATGCAAGTTGTTAGTATTTCACGTTGGCAAGCTGTGAAAAATGCTTAGAAAGTCGGTTATAACGGTGGATAATTATTTAAAGATACAGATTAAACACACACAAATGCACATATATCGTATAAGGAGCTCTTGTTTTTGGTCCAAGAATCAGGAAGTGTGTAGTCAGCCTGCTAGTTGGTGTTAGCAGTACAGTGACGTCAGCTCAAGACCCCACTTTGGTCTCTGAAAGTTGTAAAAAGAGTGTATAAACTCATCATGGTGAATAATTAGGAAGCTCTGAATGCAAAAGGTTAAGTGAGGAATAACTTTTGACCACTGCAAACTGTTTAAAATGAACTAGTTCTGTTTTTCACGTTTTTTAAATACCATAAATATCAGGTACAGCGGCTTTAATCGAGAAAAACATTCTAAATGCCTAAAGTCCGCACTGTTGTGTGTCACTGCTGATGTCATAAGAGGCCTTGAATTATAAAAGCTCATGTTCTGAATGAGAAAAATGTACAGACATTGGTTCACGAGATCAAAATTTCAATAGGCTTATTTTGAAGTGCACAGACTAAAGAAAAACAAGGTCTAAAACTGAAAAAAAGGAATATATTCCATAGGGTTTACAAAAGAAAATCAGAAATACCAATCAAAACTAAAACTAGTATTGAAACTATCATATTAATAGGGCTGGGTATCGATCCTGATTTCCTGGATCGATTCAATTTCGATTCACAGGGTCACGATGCGATTCGATCCACGATCCGATTCGATATCGATCTACTTACATATTGCTGAATTGTCTCTTTAAAGTAGAAACTGTCACCATTGACAGGAACAGCCCCATACTGTATGTGTTTGTGCATTTATCTGTGTATGTGTTTAGGAATATACACAGAGGGACACATCAGCCTTCAAACCAGGAGGTGGTTTTAGCTGTGCAGCTCCAGGCATCTCGCAAGGCGCACTAAGTTTCAGTTTCGTTCACCGGCACCTGCCTTTTATAGCTCTCCTTCCGCGGTTGAGAAAATAGTGCCTATAACCATTTGGAAAAGATCGATCCGCAAATTTTTGAATCGATATCGTATTTTTTGATAGTGAATCGATATCGTATCATGGATCGATCTTTTGAACCCAGCCCTACATATTAATAATGCAAAAAAAAATTAAAATAAGTGGCCAAAAATGTACCTTTCTGATGAAGACGAAACTGAACTAGTGTTAAGACCTCATGGTATAATAAACAAATAGTAATATTTTGTGTTGAAAAATGACAATATTGTCTAAAAAGATCTTTTAAAGTTACAGAAAAGTATCACGTCAAGCCTATTTGTGAGATATTAGTTTAATGAGGTTCAAATAGTGTAGAAGTGGATATTTTTAAATCATAAGTTTGTTTTTATACTCGCTGTCTTGCATGTAATTTTATATGCCACCGTGTGTACCACTCAGGGAGGTAAATAAGTATTGATCTGTACTTATTCACAAACGTTTCAGCTGTTTCAATACATTCTACTGCTGTCAATTACTCAACAGAAATGCTTAACGGGCCTGATTTTCTGTGGACAGTGTCTGCATCTAATTATAAAGTGTTATACAGTCCCATAATCAGGAAGTATATGTTAGCATGCTAGTTGTTAGAAGCCAAAACTGTTCTGGTATCAAAAGTGGTGAAAAGCACTTATAAACTAATTAGGGTTCTTCGAATGCATAAAGTAAATGAGGAATAACTTTGGGCCACTGCAAACTGTTTGAAAAGTTTAATGTCATACTGTGGAACATTCCAGGCAAATAAGTAATATCTCCATGGAGACAAGCAGGTGACTAAACCTCCATTGGAAAAGTTACACAGCACAACTTTAAGTCATTTTTAATCATCTTTTTACTTAAAAAAATAAATAAAAAATCAATATTGAATGGAAAAGTAAGTTTAAATTCACCTGTGAAGAAACGCCCAAACTCCTGCTCCACTTTCTGCGCGGCGTCGAACTGTTCTTTGGAATGTTTCTGAGAGAGTTTGTCCCGGAGGTAAAGAGGGTCCTTCTGTTCCCTGATAACAAGAAAAACACATTAGAAATTACATGAAAACTTGCATAAAAAAATTACACTAAATATGATATACACAGGGCAGCTGTGGCTACAACAGCAGCTCACCACCACAGAGTGTGGAGTGAATGAATAACGCTCTGTAAAGAGTCCAGAAAAGCACTGTATAAAACCGATGCACCATTATTATTATAATTATAAACTGATGCAGTATATAATTATTATAATTATTGTAATTATAATTACTGTTAATTATTATAATTAATATACTTATTAAATATAAGTACATTTATTATTACTTGTTTATAACCTGTAGACTTATTACTTTTGTATATTTATGGAGAATTGTCGCGTGGGAGCATGGGTGTCCTAGAGTCACAGAATCGTACTGCTAACCATAAGGGTTTGAATAGGGAGAGATCTCTAGATTACTTAAAGGGATAGTGCAGTTTTTTTTATGTTAATCTGTATGGGTTTCCTTCTAAAAGTTATTAGCCTGTTAACCTTTAGCGGAAGTGTACGGCAGATGTGGTCCGCCGTAAGGGGAAGTTTACAAGTGAACAGGCTAATACAGCTAATAAGCGTGCAGTGATACGAATCGGGAGAGGCAATACGCGACCGCAATCTACGCTGCTGGATGTTTCGTGGACAACAGTTTGGGATGCAAATATAATCACCTTTCGGACAAATGTTTTGAGAAGAAAAACAAGCTTTATTTCATGTTCCAGGGAAGTTACCGGTCCTACTTACCTGAGCTCCAGAAAGCGAGCTGAAACGGGATCAGCTGAGACTGTCAGAGGTAAGCCGGTGTCAACACACGTAACTTTTAGAAGGGAACCCATACAGATTAACATTTTTTTAAAAACGCACTATCCCTTTAAACATGCATGGAGGACATCTAAAACCACTTCAGATTGTTTTTAATGAGAGAACAATGCTGCAAGGTAGGAGAGTCCCTATTTAAAGAAAAAAAAAAAAGTAAAAATGAATAAAATCCATTAGATCCATGTACAACGAGCGTGGAAACACAAATCCTTTTCCAATTAGCACCATCTTCTACATGACATGTCCTGGATTGACTCTTAATCTCTCCGAGCATCACTGAGAATCACATCCTCTTAAACCACGACAGCCGCCGGTCCATGGAAACAGCAACAGCCTTTAAAGGGCTCAAACTGCACCGTGCTCTGATCTGTTCTAATGACGTTTCCTCCTCAAAAACAAACTGGAGTTGTGTTTTGTTTCATTCACACATTTAACACACAAACCCTGCAGATTTAGGCCAAGTTCTTCTCTCATAATTTGGATAATTTCAGCCCTGGAATTGCCAATCTCTACTGAACTAAAGGTAAAAGGAGCTGTTCACTTGAAAACTACCACTTCATGACATCACAAGGTGGAACAGAGCATTTTGTGCTTTGGAGATGTGGACAGACTAATAATAAAGAGAAACAAAACACAACTCCAGGTTTGTTTTTGAGGAGATAAACAACATTTTAACACAAGAATCCATGTTGTGTAATATAGGACCGTTAACATTATGACACCTGCTTGTTTCCATGGATACATCGTTGCTCTGCCTGGAATGTTCCACAGTATAACATTAAACAGCTCTACTTTACATTTATTTAATTACAAGTGGTTTTATAGCTCAAAAAAAACCTAGAAAAGACATTCTGACTGAGCGGGGTCGCCTCTCCACAGATCTGACTTGTAACTTCTGGTTGATCTGGTTTGGTCTCCATGAAGATAGAAAGGTTTAATGCCACACTGTGAAACATTCCAGACAAAGCAATAACATCTCCATGAGGCAAAGGATTTGACAGACCCTCAACCAGAAAAGTTACACAATACGGCTTTAAAAATAGCGCGTGTTTGCTTCCATATTTGTGTTTTAAGGTTTGTCCAGTTTCTCAGACGCCCAGGAGACCCAGACAGTGGACAGATGGCTCTCAGCTGATGATGGCTTAACTTCAGCACAATTCAATCCATGCTACGGTGTCCCCACTGGGTCAAACAACGGGCAGGATTAACAGAGCAGCAATCAGGAATGAAAAAGGCAAAGACGAGGGACAGGAGCAGGTGGACGTCCAGCTAAAGCAATAATGTTGATCAATTGGCTTTTCAATAGGATTATGAAACAGAGGAACAGGATATAACAGAGATTTTCCAGTTTATGTGATGGACAAGATAGAGACCGACTGAGTGATGAGTCAAAACTAACTTGATAAAAAATAGAGCAGAAAATTACAAAACGATGCAGCTCTATTACACAAAACTTCTTGTGAGTTTTTAGCCAGGTTATGTCGTTTCCTCCTTAAAAGCACACCTGTCTACTAACCTGGGAAATCCCAGGCTGCTTTCGTTCATTCCGATCTGAAAGACAGCCTGGCAACTATGGCAAGCAAGCTCTCCCGATTCTGGGAGCCAATCAGAGAGCGGGGAGGGGTGGCAAGACGGTGACGCGTACTACGTGACAAACGGAAGCTTGTAGTTTGAACTGACAACTGACATGATTGGCTATGAGCTATGTATACGCCAAATGATAGACATTCGTAACGCCCAATAAACGGCTGTTGGCGATCGTAAACCACACCTCCGCTACGAGATATTTAGTAGGTGGCTCCCAGACCATATATCACTTGTGATATGGTCAGGTGTAAACCAGGCAACCTGTCTACAGCATCAAAGCTCAAAATGCTCTGTTCCACATAGATCAGGACCTGGACTCCTCTTAACTCATTGAGTGCTGGTGACGAGTTTTGACGTCATGTTGAAACCAAACGTTGAGTGCCGTGACGTACATATTCGTCAATGACGTTTTTCAGCCGGGATCGCTAGAATACGACCTGGAGCAACTCTGAAGGTGTAATTCACACCTCCCAACCTGTAGGTAGCGATCTTGTATCATTATTTGCCGATCGGAGACGCGGAAGAGAGGAGTGTAGTTTGTGTACTGTATATTGGCCAGAGGAGCAAGATGGCGAGGCGAGGGGAATCCGGAAAAGCAGAGGATTGTTGATCAGCGCCTATGGAGCGATCAGATCGCTCTTGGGACCCAGGATCCCGGATCAGAGGATCGCAGAGACAAGCCGGATCAAGCAGCGAGGTCAGAGCAGAGATCTGCTGTGCCCGACGTGTCATGTGTGCGCTGCGCGGAGCAGGAACTCTGATCAGAACTACGACAGCACCAAAGAAGAAGTTTACTGACTTGGAGCAGTAGATCCTGGTCTCCAAAGAGGCATGAGATGAGAAGAATTAAGTTTACATGATGCTGCTGTGTGGTAATTGTAATGAATGAAGCTATATGTGTGTGTACGCGCGCGTGTGTAGCTGTGTGTGTGTAAAGGTTTATGCATGGGCTTGTGTGTATGTACATATATATGTGTGCGTGTATTAGTTTTTATTATGGGTCTGTACTCTGAGCTGAGCCTCAATATTGTTGTGAAGTGACAAAGTTCTATTTTATATGAAAAGATATTATTATATCCTGTAAACATTTCTTGGCACTATTGATTTGAAGGAATTTTCAGTTCACAGAGCCTTATATTCTTATATTGGTAAATAAAAAAATGTACTTTGCCATCAAAAATCTCTTTCTCTGTTGTTTTAGATGTTTGAGGTGTCACTAAATCCATAAATATTAACGTCAAAATCACCGATCTGCTCGAAATGACTCTTTGTACAAAATGCTCGTTTTCTCCACTTTATGGTTAAAAAAAACTGTTTTTGCTGAAACTTCCCTCTGTTCTACCATCAATTACTTGAGAACCGAAAAGGTTAGAAACATAATTTATTTTCTAGGTGAAAGAAGAGAGTCAACACTTTATTTTGATGTGTGCCATGTTTATATAGTCAAAGAACTCAGTATTCTGTGGGTCTTGGAAAATCAGTAAAAATACACTAAAACGTCCGGCACTCTGGGGGATAGAATTCTGAAAACAGGCCGGCACTCAATGACTTAATAAAGGTCAAACTAGATTATGTGAATTTTAATGAAGGTGTGGCATCTTACATCTCACATTCACACATTCTTACTGGGTGAAGTGCGAGAAGTGTCTTGCCAAAGGACACGACAACAATTCTAGATTCATGTGGCAATCAATCCTCTTCCTTTGACTTGGGGAACATCGGCTCTAACCACTGAGCCACTGCTCCCAGAGGCTACATTTGACCCATGGCATGAAATTTTCACTTTCTGAGGTTTTTGAATGTTAATGTGAGCTCCCCTACCCTGTTTAGGCCCACCCATGGCTAAAAGTTGCGAAATGTGTAAACTGAGCAATTGCGGTCCTTTTCCGCGTTTGAAAAAAAGACAGCCCAAACGGGCGATTCTGAACAAGGGAAATTTCTGACGTCACACTCGGGGGGGGGGGTGCAAATGCAGTTCCACCCCCCGTCTGGATGTCTACCCACCGTCTCTGGAAATCATGCCCAGAGAGTTTGGACCGCAAACGAGCTACGTAATGCGAGATGCGGTTTTTTATTTGCCTGGAGGCACGTGAGAGTGTTTCCAGGCTCGGGGGTCCTTTATCCAAGCCTCCGAACCTCTGAAACAGCAGTGGTGTAATTTTATTTTTCAATGGAAAGCGTCTCGTATCTTCCTCTGTGCTTAAACGCGGAAGTGGAGCCAGCGCACAGTGCACCGCTAAACGAGGAAAGAGCGGAGAGTTTGGCCACACCCCCACCCGCTGCACTGGCCTGTCTCTGTCCTCCTCATTTGCATTCAAGCAACAACGCCCAGAATAAAGTGTTTCAGAGACATATTTTTGACTGACTGTCTTCATGAGGCTTTCTCGTGCACTGAGTCTTGATTTTGAAGAAGGATTCATTTACAGTATTAGGGAACCATTAAGGCGCCATATAAAAGCATCAAGAAGTACCATGTCATGGGATCTTTAATATTTCTGGGTCTAAAACTGGATCTGCAGTGTGGTCACCCATCTCCAGATCCTGAGCTGGTTTGGTCAGGACCACATCACTTGGACGATTTTACCTGTGATCGTTTTGGGCTCTAATTTATTATAGTAACTAACTAAAATATTTAAATGTCAATATATAAATATTAGGGGTGTAAAGATTAACCGATTTGGATCGGTTATCGGTCTGTGACCTCTGCGATCTGAGTGTACCGATCAGCGGAGCCCGGATCGGTCCAAATTCACTACGAAAGGTCCGATGCACCGGATTTACGGCCAAGAATCGGTTCTCGGCTCCTGAGCGGTCTCTCTCATGGCGCAGAAGCCGCGCTGTGTGTGTTTGCGTTCTTTCGAACGGTGGGTGGTTCACTTACCTGGGGTTGAAGCTTATTGGCCGGTTAACTGCCAATCACGCGAGCGGCGCGGGCTATATTCGGAAGCGAGCACAAAATGTTTGCGCTGTATAGCCATGTCCCAATTCGCATTGTGCGGAGGGCGGGTTTCCCGCCGCCTCGTCTCGTCAGGAGATCTACTCTATGGGTAAGCTAAGCTAAGTTTCCTTTTATTGAGCTGTGGTTAAATTAATTTGGTGCGCTACCGCTATTTATGGACATGGTTCCTATACGTGGTTAACTTTTGTGCCAGTGTTGTGTCGCGTTGATAAAACTTTCACTGTCGGTCTGATGTTTCACTGTAGTCTGCATGGCAGCTTTAGACCATAACAATTGTATGATACTAGCGTTTTTATTGTCACGGTTAGTGGATTGGGTGATTTATTTAGACAACATTCATGTATTGGCAATGTATATTTGATTTGGGCTAAAATTGACTTGGCTAATTTACTTTTGTGTGGAAAATACAATGTATAATCAGAATTGGTGCATTTCTGTATTAAATACTTATGATTTGTGTGTATAGAAACATACTTCACACACACACAGATGATTTTTGTCTCAAAGGAGACTGAGGTAATGTTATGAGATGGAGAAGTATTATTCAGTGTTAAGAGCTCTCTGATTTTCTTTTTTTTTTTGTTAAGAAAAGTTAATTACAGGCATAAAAAGACATGTTGGATTTAACATGCTAGTGTTTTCTATAACTGCCTAGTAATATCTATCTTCTTGTCAGTGATATGTTGCACTTTTACAGTTACTGAAACTGTGACTGAAGCACTAATTCTGATTCATTCAGATTTTTGCCTTTAATAGGCAACTTGCTTGTTTTATAACTACTTTTTTTATTTTTGATATCTACCTTATCTACCTTTGTACTGAATCGAAATTAACCGAACCGGATCGGATCGAATCGTATCGAATCGAATCGTACCGGATCGTTTACTAATTTTATGAATCGTCCCTGAATCGAATCGTAGCCTGTGAATCGAGATTCGAATCGAACCGTTTTGTGAGTGAAAGATTCACACCCCTAATAAATATATAAACGGACAGACTCCAGCCGTTCCTCACCCGCTGCTTGGTTTAATTATGTAGTTTAATTATCTGTGGGCTGTGGATCTGATTTCAGACTGGACAGTTTCCCGGGAGCTTTACATTATTTAAAGATCCTGGTTTATTTAATTTTAACTGAGTCAACAACAGTTTCAGAGGGACTCTGTTTTTGTCACATGACTGTCAGAGTAAAGAGGACACAACAAGTAAGAAGTATTAGTGATAATATCAAAAAGACATATTAAAAGGTGCAGTATGTAACTTTTCAAGTGGAGGGTTTGCCGCCTGCTTGTTTCCATGGAGATGTTACTGCATTTTATGGATACACACTATGACATTAATAAAACTATTCAGGTTTCATATTTTAATTGGATCAATTAATCGTTGAGAATGTAGATTTCCCATTGTAGTACCGTCTTCTCTAAAACAGGATATGATACACGATTTTTTAACTCCAAAATTAAATTTGGGGTTAACAATAGGTATAAATTTGTTGTGAAGGATATAGCAATTATTTTAGGATTCCATGAAAAAAAATACTGTGGGGGTATTCAAAGTTTTTGCTTTGTTCAAACTAAAATGTTAATTTAAAAAGTAAAAGCAGGGGGCAAAGTAAGCTCTTTGGGCACAGAGTTTAAATAAAATGTAGGATTTTGCATATAATATTTTGAATAAACAGACTGGACTCACTTGATTTGTTTGGCGTTTTTGTAGCGGATGAAGATGACGATGGGGTAGATGTGAACGGTGTGGAGGCGCTCGATGGCGTGAGGAGCGATGTCCAGAAGACAGTGACAGTCCTGAGAAAGGAACAAGATACAAGAATTTTACTTAAAGGGTCTGTACATGACAAATACATTTCCCCCATGTATTTGAGCAAAATATGTCTTGTCCCAGTACAGAAATATTACAGGCATGAAAATGGGTCAGGGGTGAAAAAGGTGAGAAGGGTGCACTAACCCTAACCCTAACCCTAACCCTGGTTTAGTCTCGGTTTAGACCCGGTTTAGTCCTGGTTTAGACCTGGTTTAGTCTTGGTTTAGACCCGGTTAAACCCTGTTTAGACCCCGGTTTAGTCGCGATTTAGTCCTGGTTTAGTCTTGGTTTAGACCCGGTTTAGTCCCTGTTAAACCCTGTTTAGACCCTGTTTAGACCCGGTTTAGTCTTGGTTTAGTCGCGGTTTAGACCCGGTTTAGTGGCGATTTAGACTCGATTTAAACCCGGTTTAGTTTTGGTTTAGTCTTGGTTTAGACCCGGTTTAGACCCGGTTTAGTTCTGGTTTAGACCCGGTTTAGTCCTGGTTTAGACCCGGTTTAGTCCTGGTTTAGTCCTGGTTTAGACCCGGTTTAGTCCTGGTTTAGACCCGGTTTAGTCCTGGTTTAGACCCGGTTTAGTCCTGGTTTAGTCCTGGTTTAGACCCGGTTTAGTCCTGGTTTAGACCCGGTTTAGTCCTGGTTTAGTCCTGGTTTAGACCCGGTTTAGTCCTGGTTTAGGCCCCTGCTGTCAGCTAATATGTCCCTTTGATGCAGAAATAATACGATAAGACTCACCCGGTTACTCCGTTGTAACAGTTTGCCGTGTTAATTTGTGTATTCACGTGTATGTGCGTGTCGCTTATATCCACGGACTTTAATTATCCGAAGCTCCGGAGAAACAGACGTATCCCGAACATGTCCCAAGGCGAGAGTTCTTAGGTCGCATTAACGTAACAAGTTAAGGATTTTGTCCAGTTTCATGAAAGGCCGCGTATATTCACGAGGCTTGCTCACAGCTGATCGGCAAACTTTTTTTTTTCCTCCTCGGATATACACGATTCATGTAGGTCACCCATTTTGACTTAAAAACTGCGAATTTCGGCAAAAGGTGAGGGATTTTCATGCCTGATATTATCTGCTTTAAAATATATCTGTACTGGGACAAGACACTGGTGAGGTTAAAAAAAGACCACTGTTTTGTCTGCATATGATTAGAAAGCAGTTTATTGTGTGATCATATGAAAATGTCCGTTACAATGCCAGTTGTTGTTAGCTTTGTCATCTGAAAGTTATGAAAAGTGCTTTTATAATCAATTTTAACCCATTGGGAGGAGGTTACGATGTTTCTGAATGCATAATGTAAATGAGGAATAACTTTGGACCACTGCAAACCATTCAAAATGAACTAGTTTGGCTATTCATGGTTTTAAGACACAAAATCAGGTACAGCACTTTTAAATGTGGACAAGAGATGTCGTGGTCGTTAGTCGTGTAATCCATCTCTTTATCTTTAACCGTACCTTTTCCGTGACTTCTTTAATGGTGGCCACCGTGGTCACGTCAAAGTGGCCGCTTCTTCGTTTGTAGTCGATGAATACGCAGTCCTGAACGCCGCGCTCTATGGCCTGTTGAGACGCCTTCATCACCTCTGAAAACATATTAGGAAAATATAGGTTATCAAAAAGGAAATCACATTTAATAAAGCAATTTTAAAAACTCAACAACTTTTTTTTTTGACTGTAGAAAGTGTTGTCGTACTTTCAGACGGGGTAAGTGCCGGTTTTCTCCTAATATGAATCATTTAACTACCCCTATGTCTTGTAATCTTTGTGTATATTATTTATCTGTTTCCTTGTACGTTTAGAATAATTTGTATGTACAGCTCTGGAAAAAAAATAAGAGACCACTGCAAAATTATCAGTATTTCTGATTTTACTACTTATAGGTTTGTGTTTGGGCAAAAGAGACATTTTTGTTTGAGTTTATAAACTACTGACAACATTTACCCCAAATTCCAAATAAAAATGTTATCGTTTAGAGCATTTTATTTGCAGAAAATGTCAAATGATCAAAATAACAAAAAAGATGCATGTTTTCAGACCTACAACAATGCAAAGAAAAAAGATCAAATTCATTTTAAAACAACATAATACTAATGTTTACACTTAAGAAGAGTTCAGAAATCAATATTTGGTGCAATAACCCTTATTTTTAATCATGCGTCTTGGCATGCTCTCCACAAGTCTTTCACATTGTTCTTGGGTGACTTTATTCCACTCCTGGTGCAAGAACTGAAGTAGCTCAGCTTTGTGTTTGTGTTGGAATTCAACAGACGCTGGAATGGAATGGCTGTAATACATGTAGAGATGCTGATTTCAGGAAAAAAATGCAGTGGTGTTTTATTTTTGGCCAAAGCTGTATGTATGCACTAAATCTGATGAAAAAAACAACAACAACAAAAAAACGGTTTCCCCCTACAAATAACATTGTACTTTGCTATGAAATATCCAAAAGGTAAATAAAAAAAATGTTGAACCTGTTCATTTCTATTTGTGACAAGATTAGTGACAATTTTTTTTAATGGACATGTCCTCTGTACGAAGTGCGTGGGTACATATTTGCCAGGGCGCAGCGTAAAAATGAGATTGGGGACAGTCCAAACGTCAGATAACAGGTGTAATAAATGAGACAGAGTAAACAACCAGTACTGTAAAGCAGCTGTCAGCGGTGTTTTAACCTGTTAATCATTACACCATTGTTATACCAATATTGTTAGAAGTCGTAGTTCGCTTCCAGTTCGCGCTCGCTGCACTGTGCAACTGTCACTTTTCTGGTGGAGGGTCTGTCAGATGCTTTTTCTTCATGGAGATGTTATAGGTTAGGTTAGGTTTCTTTATTAGTCTCCACCGGGGAGAAATTTGTCTTAGAGCTAAGGGAAAGTTGCAGTACAGACAGAAAGACATACAAACTTTTACTCTTTGCACAATCACTCCCAAGGTACACTACAAAACATGGACATTCCAATCTCGGTCACACTGCACTAGTATTACGTAAACGCGTTGCCCTGTCGGTTTAGAAATGTTCGTCTCTACTTCAGTTTTCAATCAATATCTTCAATTTTCTGGTCTGCTCCCTTTCCCGACCCTCCCGTTGGTCACCAAAGAAAAAAACTTAGTGTGTTTACCTGTCTACCATATTGTCCGGAGTATAAGTCGCACCAGCCAAAAAATACATAATAAAGAAGGAAAAAAACATATATAAGGATTATAAGTCGCATTTTTTGGGGGAAATGTATTTGATAAAATCCAACACCAAGAACAGACATGTCATCTTGAAAGGTAATTTAAAATAAATAGAGAACAACAGGCTGAATAAGTGTACAGTATGCCAACGTTACATGATGCATAAACAAGCTTTTTTTGTTTTCTTCATTTCAGTAAGAGTAACCTTCGCTTTTCGCCAGTCCCTTACAAGTTTCTCGCTAACTCCAAACTTTCTTTCTGCTGCTCGATTACCATTTTCGGCTGCATATTTCACTACTTGCAGCTTGTAATCTGCAGAATATGATTTTCTTTTCGGTGTAATTTTTGTTCAGCCCTTCTTAGTCGTTTTTATAAGTTACCACCAATGTTGAAATTATCAACACAGGCTTAGAGCGCCCTCTTGTGGTTTAGTGTGAAAATAACATGTGAAATGATATAATAAGATAAGATAAGATAAGATATGCCTTTATTAGTCCCTCAGTGGGGAAATTCCAGTGTTGCACAGCACAAAAAAGTAACGTCCGCCTCTGCGCGTCCTTCGTAGCAGCTCCTCCGGCGCACATAGCAACGCACATAGCAACGGTGAAAAAGTCAAAATCCAGAGAAAATAGAGGTCGAAACGGAGCAGAAACATCGCGTCTCTGAAGCACTCATCCTTATACACACAATCTTCAAAGTGTGCAAACGAACAAGCAGGTAAGAGCAGAAAAAAAGTTGGAAAATAACGGAGCGCGTTGCAACCAGCTCCGGCTCTCGCCGCGCCGTGGACATTTATCATGTGTTAATAATTTCACACATAAGTCGCTCCAGAGTATAAGTTGCACCCCCGGCCAAACTATGAAAAAAACTGCGACTTATAATCCGAAAAATACGGTAATTGTTTTTGTCGTAACATGTTTGTGAACATTGTTATTGATTGTACTGCATCTTTTCCGCTCCGTTATCTCCAAATTGGCGGCGGGCAATACATGGCTAACATACATGAACACAGACAGTGGCTCCCTCTTTACTGCATCACTCGAGTAAAAACTAAAACTAAAACACAACACTGCCCACTCCAGTCTTTTAAGATTTCCAAATGCTGAATATTCCAATGTTCTAGACTGAAATCTGCAAGTTACTATAAGTGAATATATTTTAGCCAGTGGCCTTACTAAAACATCATGTAGACGGTTATACTGTAGATTAAAATGGCTGATGGAACAGAATGTTATATAAAATAAAAAAAAATCCAAAGCCAAAACAGACAAATCAGTTGCATCCAAATGTCAAAAACAATTCCACTTGTAATATTTTTATCTGAATATACAGGGTGTCCATGAAGTATCTTTACAATTTAAACAATTTATTACAAAGGCAGTTGTTGAGATATATTAACTAGATTTATTTTATTTGAATGAGTGTTTATTAACGTTTTTTTCGCTTCCTTTAATAGACCTCTATATGGGCACCATTAGTTGCACGAAGCACATCAAGACGGTACTCAATTGTAGGATAGTCTCATTAATGGTGGCAATGGCTTCACAAATCCTTTGCTTCAAGTCAGCAATGTCCCGTACCTTTGTTTGATACACGATATCCTTTACATAACCCCATAAAAAGAAGTCCAAAGGAGTGATATCAGGTGAACGCGGTGGCCATGGAATTGGCCCATCCCTACCAATCCATCGGTCTGGAAATGTTTGATTGAGGAAGTGACGAACATGCAGTCCCCAATGTGGTGGTGCACCATCTTGCTGGAATGCGAATAAAAACTTCAATAAACACTGATTAAAATAAAACAAATCTGGTTAAGATATATCATCAACTGCCTTTTCAATATTTTTTTTAAAATTGTAAAGGGACTTTATGGACACCCTGTATTTTCTCTATACTGTCTCTGCTTGGCCAGGGGGAAACGAAATTTCGATTCACTATGTGTCTTGTGCATATGGTTTTTCGACAATAAAGCCAACTATGAACATAATACATACACGACATCAGATAAAAAGATAGCGGTGACATCCCCCCCGACCCCATCACTCCATCACCTGCCTCAGCATTCCCGCTAACATCCACATCATTCCCCATCCCCACCATCATTCCCCTTCTCCCAAACCCAGCACCATCACTCTATAATAACACAAATACACATTCATCCTCTCATAAATAATAATAAATATAAGATCAGTTCCCTTCTACACCCCACCCCCAAGCCAAACACATTCACTCTAAAATACCCCCCCAAACGCCAACTACAAGGGTCCATATCGTTCCAGGCAATCACCTATCTCAGGGGTGGGCAAACTTTTTGACTCGTGGGCCACAAAGCATTCTAAAATTTGACAGAAGGTCCGGACCAGGAGCAGGTGGATTTAGTGTTTTGGTAATCCACCTCATAAGAGCAAATAATAACATGGGATGTGTAGAAAACATGTGCTTTATTTCAATTACAAATTAACAAAAGCATTACAACAAAATGTCCATCTTTCAAGTTCCACGGTATTTAGCCATTTATTGAAATGACTCTTAAAACCCAGAAAATTTTATTAATAAAATACAGCTTTTTTAAAATTACTAACAGTTACTATTTTAAAGCACTGAAAGTTCTGTTCTCCTTCAGGTTCTTTCGTTCTTTTGTTGACCGTTTTGTGGCAAAGTGACGGCTGATATTATATTCTTTAAAAACCGCTACAGTCTCTTGGCATATCAGGCATACAGCAGCTGATAAGTATTCGGTGAAAAAATATTTACTTGTCCACTCCTTGTTAAACACTCGACATTCTCTGTCCACTTTTCTTTTCTTAGCTCCGCTCATCTTTACAGGAGGGCTGAGGGGTCAAAGAGTAAAGCACAAACGTGGAGCAAAACGCTGCACCTCAACAAAGGTCAATGTATGTAGTGCGCCAGCTACTGGAAAACGCCAGGATTGCAGGGAAATTAAAACATTAAAGAATTAACAAGGTTTTTTAATATAATTTCTTCAAGTTCGGTGGGCCGGATTAAAAAGCTTAACGGGCCACATATGGTCCCCGGGCCGTAGTTTGCCAATGCCTGACCCATCTTCTCTGGTTGTTTAGTACCTTCGTAGATATGGGGACGAAGGAGTGCTTATAACGGTTATGCCTGCACAGAGGAAACCTGAATCTTCTGATCTATTGTCTTGTCTGGAATGTTTCACAGTATGGCATTAAACCTTTATCTTCATGGAGACCAAACCAGACCAAGGCGACCCCGCTCACAGTCACAATGCCTGTTTTTTCGGTATTTTTGAGCTATAAAACCACCTGTAATCAAATAAAAATAAAGGTTGAGCTGTTTAATACCACACTGTGGAACATTCCAGGCAGAGCATTGACATCTCCATAGAAACAAGCAGGTGACACACTCCCAACCGAAAAGTTACATAGTGCACCTTTATGTTCCAGTTCAGGGAGCATTTACAGAAGACGCACAAGATCATAAGAAAAATAGGAAAGTTTATAAGTATTGGAAAAGGGCCTATGTAAAGCACTTTGGGTTACATGAAAAGTGCTTTATTAATAAAGAAAAAACTATGCAAGCTCAATTTAAAGGTCCTATATTATTACACAAAACCGACTCTTGTGAGCTTTTTTAAACATGTCTGAATGAAGCAAAACACAACTCCAGGTCTGTTTGTGACGAGGAAACACCATTAGGACTTAGGATCAGAAAACAGGGTCATTTGGCCATTGTAAACTAGCCCGATAGTCTTTTCCTTCTGTAATTAGGATCTGTGTGGAGAGCTGATAGTGTGTGTGAAACTAACCCAACACAAACCAACACAAACCAACACAAACCAACAAAAAACACCACAAACCAACCAGAGAAGGGGCATTAAATATGAAAGAGGGGCACACAAACCGGGCGGGCAGCGGCAGAACTTGGCACTGGACTCTTTGACGAGCTGGTCTTTACACGGATCCACCAAAGGACCCAAAATCAGCACAGGACGCGGACTCAGCGGCTCCACCTTCAGGACGCGCTGGTACACTAGACACATGCCATCTACAGGGAAACACAGGAAAAGCAGAATGTAAATTTAAGGGTAGGTGAATAGAACAAGAGCTGAAAGAATTACTGTTTTCTATGTAAAAAAAAAATTAAATCATCATCATAAACAATAAAAAGGTGATCTTTTTGTAATGAAGTACATTTAATGACAATAATGACTTTTTTAACGGGTTTGGGTTAGAAACATGGGTGACTCTCCAACTACAGTCAAATTTGGTCATGATATTTTTCAGAAAATCCAACACATATTTTTAGAAATATTTTGATTTGTTCTACTTCATCGCAATGTGTGGAAATTAACTGATAGTGGTTGTAATGAAATTACATAAATATTACCGTAAATAAATAATAATAAAAAATAATAGATAAAGTGATGGAAATGACTGTTGTGGAAATGACAATGTTTAGCATTTCTTTTAAAATCTCATGACATATTAGCATGCTAATCTCTGTTTTAGAGTTAGCATAAAATATACTCAAAATAGGTATAAAGTTAAAAGTTACATTTTGTGGTGGAAATGACAGTGATCCCTAGGGACAGGTGTTCTTTTTAGAAAATAAATAAAATACTAATATATCTTTCAAGCACATGATATATTTCATTAAAATAAAGAATTTCTGTGCCATTTGTCAATGAAGTTACTGTTGAATCAAATTTAATTTCAGTCTTGAGGGAGAGAGTCCAAAATCTGGACAAGGGACAAAGACAAGTAATTTATCGATCATACATTTTTTGTAAGTTCGTCTTTGTGTCTTGTAAGTGCAGCATGAATAAAAAATATGACAAACGTGTTTTTGTTTTTCTTATTTCTGTCTGGGACACAAATTCTTTGATAGTTGGAGAATAACCCAAATAGGAGTTTCAGTTTTTATTCCTAAAAGTTTTTGATCAATATTGCGGTTCACAATTAAGAAAATGTCAAATCGAGATGTATGTATGTCATCTAATAATGTAATAATAATGAACACATCCAAAAAAACATAATATTCTCTTGCCTAATTGTCAGAGCTGGAACTGAACCTCCAACTCTTCGCTCACTTCACCTCCTCAGCCTTAGGCTACACCCACACGGCAACACAACGCAGGAGTTATTCTTACCGGGTAAAAAAAATATCACGTCCACACTGGGAACAGATCAGTAAAATATCACGTACACATGGCAATGGAACGCTTGCTGAAAACGACGCAATACATGTGCCACGCCTCTATGTGCGCTGTAAGCCCATCCCACAGGATCCTCCAGAACAACAGAAGAAGTAAGGCGCATGCGCATGCACCCCTTTTTCTACCTGCGCGAAACGCACGCCGGACACAAACAACAAGAACACGAAGATGGCAGCGAAGATTGCAGTGACTACACATGGAAAAACCGAATCTCTTGTCTGGACCGACGATGCGAGTCCTGCGAGTGACACTTAACTACAAGTCCAGTAAATACCAAGAGAATGTGGACTGGGAGACATGCCAGAGCAAGTACGGTGATATTACTCTCGCCTTTCAGCAGCAGTAGTGGCCATGTGGTTGTGACGTAGGCGTAAACAAATCTGTTCTACTCGTCCAGATGACTCCGCAACGGTAACGTTCCCACAAAATATTGTTTTGGGGAACCCAGAACGCTGGTGCCATGTGGACGCGAGACCGAAACGATAAAAAACTTTATCGGATTCACTCCACAACGTTGCGTGTAGACAGGACCTTAATCGCCACAAATAAGCCCCGCCCCTTCTTGTCGTCTCACCCTCTGTGATGGGGAAGGACTCCGTGCTGATGGAGTCCAGGCCCACGCCGTCCTTTCCGTCTTTGGAGCTGCTGCGTTTGTGTTTCTGTCGCCGTCGGAAAAACGAGCGTCGAGCGGCTGCGGAGAGACTTTTACTGTTCTCGTCTTTGCTGTCGGGGGCGTGTCTGCGGTACAGCTCCTGGTCCATACTGAGGGGAAAAAGAAGGATGACAAAGTTTCAGCTAGAGAGGAATAAAATCATTAAGGTCAGTTTAAGTTTCATTTAAAGGTGCAGAATGTTCCACAATAAGGCTTTTTGTCGTCGTTTATTTCACATATGCATAGAGAGAGAAAAAAAACAGTATCAAAACATAACAAAAAGCACAAGAAAACCAAATAATAATAAGGATTTCTAATTCTTATAAACAAGGACAAAGCTTCTACCTGCATGAAGTTGGCCCCCCCATCAAACGCACACCTACACAAAAACTATGTCAATTGTTTGTGCTTCATTTGTGCTGCAAAAAGTTTTGTTTGTGCCGCTTTAGTTTTTGAGATATTAACGATTCTTTTATAGGTCAAATTGGGGTCAGCCAGCCCCCCAGGAAGCTTAAAAATGCTCTTAAAATGGCCCAAAATGGAGTCAATCATTTGTGCTTTGTTTGTGCTGCAAAAAGTTTCGTTTGTGCTGCTTTAGGTTTTTTTTTGACCTATAAAAGAATAGTTAATATCTCAAAAACTAAAGCAGCACAAACGAAACTTTTTGTTTTTGCAGCACAAAACAGCACAAACAAAGCACAAACGATTGACATAGTTTTTGTGTAGGTGTGCATTTGATGGGGGGCCAACTTCACGCAGGTAAAGCTTCTTTTAAAGAGGAGGAAAAACATATAATATATAATAAATAAAAATCTCTCCATGGAGGTAAGATTTGCAGAAAGTCAAGCTTGTTAAAGTAAGAATAAATGTTTTTCTAAGGTTCTATATACCTGGAGTTGTGTTTGAGTAAACCTTTATTATAAATCTGTCTACATCTCCAAAGCTCAAAATGTTCTGTTCCACCTTCTGCTCAGTAGATCGGCAATTCCAGGGCTGAAATGATCCAAATGATTCAAGTAAAGGTGTATGGAGTTTAAAAACACAGTGGAGCACTTCCTGTGTCACTACATGACAGGGAGTGTTTTCAGTTTGAGAGAAGAACTCAGCCTAAATATGCAGGTGTGTTTTTGTGTTAAAATTGTGAATGAAACAAAACACAACTCCAGGTCTGTTTGTGATGAGGAAACAACTAGCATGGTAACGGCATACTTCCTGGTTCATGTTCGATTAAAAAAAAGCTTTATAATTAGATGTAGGCGACTCACAGCGATCGCATTTGGACCTTAACTCATTCAATGCCGGAGACGTCTATTGACGTCCCCTCGAATCCAACCGTTGAGTGCCGTGACGTCTATAGACGTCAATTGCTTTTTTCAGCGGGGGTTGCTAGGTTACGGCCTGGAGCAACTTTTGAGGTGTAATTTACATCTCTCAACCTGTAGATGGCGATGTTGTATCATTATTAGCCGATCAGAGCCGGGGAAGAAAGGAGGAGTGCAGCGTGTGTATGGTGTATTGGCCAGAGTAGTAAGATGGCGAGGCCAGGGAACCCGGAAAAGCAGACAACTGTTGATCAGCGCCTATGGAGCGATCAGATTGCTCTTGGGACCCAGGATCCTGGATCAGAGGATCGCAGAGACAAGCCGGATCAAGCAGCGAGGTCTGAGCAGAGATCTGCTGTGCCCGAGGAGGGGGCGTGTCCTGTGTGCGCTGCACGGACCAGGGAGTCTCCTCAGAACTACGACAGCTCCAAAGAAGAAGTTTACTGACTTGGAGCAGTGAGCAGTGTATGGTAATTGTAATGAATGAAGTTGTGTGTGTGTGTGTGTGTGTGTGTGTGTGTGTGTGCGTGCGTGCGTGTGTGCGTGCGTGCGTGCGTGTGTGCGTGCGTGCGCGCGTGTGCGTGCGCGTGTGTAGCTGTGTGTGTGTAAAGGTTTATGCATGGGCTTGTGTGTATGTACATATATATGTGTGTGTGTGTGTGTGTGTGTGTGTGTATTAGTTTTTATTATGGGTCTGTACTCTGGGCCTCAGACAAAGCCTCAACAAAGTTCTATTTTATAGGAAAAGATATTATATCCTGTAAACATCTCTTGGCACTATTGATTTGAACGAATTTTCAATTCACAGAGCCTTATATTCTTATATTTGTAAATAAAAAATGTACTTTGTCATCAAAAATCTCTTTCTCTGTTATTTTAGATGTTTGAGGTGTCACTAAATCAATAAATATTGATGTCAAAGTCACTGATCTGCTCGAAATCCTTCCCTGAACTAAACGGTCGTTTTCTCCATTTCTTGCTCAAAAACCAGTGTTTTTGCTGAAACTTCCCTATGTTCTACTATCAGTTATTTGAGAACCGAAAAGGTTAGAAACATAATTTTTTTTCCAGGTGAAAGAAGAGAGTCGACACTTTATTTTGATGTGTCCCATGTTTATATAGTCAAAGAACTCAGTATTCTGTGGGTCTTGGAAAATCAGTGAAATTCTACTGAAACCTGTGGCACTCTGGGGGATAGAATTCTGAAAACAGGCCGGCAGTGAATGAGTTAAGAGTCGCTTTGTGTCCTGGTCTGAAAAGTGCTTCGTAAAAAAGTTTGAATTGATTTTATAATTTCTGTACTCGGGCAAAATCTCTTTAACCTTATTACCTTGGGAAAAACCTTTATTCCATAGTGTGGACCATTCCGGACAAAGCAATAACATCTCCATGGAGACAAGAGACAGAGACAGGTAGCAGAGTCCCACTAGTAAAGTTACACAGAGCATCTTTACAGGTGCATTGTGTAATTTTTCTGGTGGAGAGTCTGTCAAATGCTTTTCTTCAAGGTGATGTTATGGCGTTATGGCGTTGTCTGGAATGTTTCACAGTATGGTAAACCTTTCTATATTCATGGAAACCAAACCAGACTAAGTTACAGGTCTGATCTGTGGAGAGGCGAGCCTACTCACAGTCAAAATGCCGTTTTTTCTGAGTATTTTTAGCAATTAAAACCCCCCTGTAATTGAATAAATGTAAAGTAGAGCTGTTTAAAGTCATACCGCGGAACATTCCAGCGAGAGCAATGATGTCTCCATAGAAACAAGCAACCAAAAAGTTACATAGTGCACCTTTAAGTAAACTAAAACACATTTCTACACTGAAAATTCCAAATTGCAGCTTTTAGTTGAGAAATATTGCAAACAATTTGTCTGTGGAGATGTTGCTGCTTTGTCTGGAAATGTTCCACATTGCGGCATTAAACCTTTCTCTCTTCAAAACAGAGACAAAACCAGACCAAGTTACAGGTTTGATCTGTGGAGAGGCGACCCCGCTCAGTCAGAATGCCTGTTTTTCTAGGTATTTCTGAGCGATAAAACCACCTGTAACTGAATATGTAATAATGTAACTGAACTGAAGTAGCTTTTTAATGCCACACTGTGTTGACGAACCCTGCCCCAGAAAAGTTACACAATGCGTCTTTAAGCTTCACATCTCAATACTGAAAGTTCCTCACATGTACTGGCTGGGGACCTGTCCTCTCTGCAGCCTCTGGGCCTTCTCGTCCAGTTGCCATGCCGACCAGTATCCCAGATTCCCGTTGGGCAGAGTGTCCTCCACGTAAAGGATATCGTCCTTCTTAAAACTCAGCTCCGGCTCCACCTCCGCCGTGCGCTCGTAAAGTGCTCTGAACGTTAAAATAATAAAACTTCAATGCAACAGAGGGATCAGAACAATTACAAATGTTTAAATAAATATATAGTTTTTTCCTAATTTTATATTTTTCTCCCCTCGTTAGGCTTCTTAAACATGAAGTAAATTTGTAAAAGCAGATTATTTCCTTTTGTTTATGGAAATGAAGGTTATAATTTACATTTTGTATTGCCTTGACAAATACATCATTCATATTCGCTTTTACTGTACTTTTCGGACTATAAGCCACTACTTTTTTCTCACACTTCGGACCCTGTGGCTTATAATCAGGTGCGGCTTATGTATGGATTAATTCTTTATCAAGACAGCGAATGTAGCGTGTAAACCTGGCTCCACTGCACGCGTCAGCGTTTTCCGCCCTATTGCTATAATTGAAAGGACCCGTTCAGTATTTATACCACTTACAACTACATGTATATTACAGTGACGGTGGCACCGTGATGATGTGTTTAAGGTATTACATTATTTTATTTTGCCGGGATATTTCTTCCTACGATGTTAAAAATGTGCACAGTTTGAAATAAAACAAATATATCCAGTGCTCTCAAGTCTCACGCTTTGAGGGTGTGACACACACAATTCGACGTGTTCACACGCTCACACATGGTATTTCTCATGCTGAAATTTAGTTATGCAATTCAAGCGCAGCGCACAGCGCTTCTGTGCCCAGAAAATCGGTTAGTTAATGCAGGCACCGCGCGTTTTCAGCGAAAAAAAAGGGACTCACCCCCCCCCGGTCCTCGTAAAAAACGCAGTCTCACGCATAGGGGTGTGCAAAATAATCATCATGACAATGCATCGCGATACTAACTTTCACAATATACTGCATCGATTCTTGATGCCAAAAATCAATTTTTATTAATTAATAATTAATTAATTAATATTGATAAATAAATAAATTAATTATTAGTTGTTTTTTTTTAAATCCTATGCACTTTTTTCTTTGTGAAAGGGTATTGTTTGTTATGATGGTAGCTACCTCCAAAATGGCAAATGTTTGAACATCATTTCTTGTTTTAGAAAAAATCCTATGCACTTTTTTTGTTATTGGTTTGGTTTATTTGTTTTTGTTATTCAATAAATTCAGTTATGAATCGAGTTGTTCAGAGTTATGTATCAATTGAAGACACTACCCAGATACACAGCCACTGATATTTAAGTTATCCTCTTTTTTTTTTTTTGGGTACATTTTCACTGAAGTATGTCGAATATATTGCAATGCATCGCAATAATTCACGTATCGTGATGCATCGTGATAGTATCGCATCGTGGCGTATGAATCGTGACTCGAATTGAATCGTGACTTCTTTGCCAATACCCACCCCTACTCACGCACCACCCCGCTCAAAACTTAGAGCCCTGTATATCTGTATTTTGTATGTTTTGTTTGCCACAACTGAAGTAAAGCACTGCCTTATGGGAAATTCCCACGGCCCGGAGAAGGCACTAGTTGCGTTTCTCATGAAAGTTAATCACTTTCACTTTCTGCTGCCGGGGGGGCGAAAAATGTGTGGAACCTGGACACAGATGACGTTATCGATCGGGTTGCGGACTCGCGGGTTGCGCATCACACTTCGCATGAAAGTAAGGCACTTTTGTTTTTAATTATGGCTGGGTTGAGCATTGATTTCCATGATTTTAATGCAGTTGTTTAATGCATGGGGCTGACATCTGCTGCTGTTACCTGATGTGCGTTGTGTGTGTAGCCCGCTGTTTTGGCATTTTATTCTGCGCGGTTCTGTGCTGGCATGAGGCTACAGGCTGGCCATTTTACAGTTGTTTTACTGTGTGTTTCTGCCGTGTTTCTGCCGTTGTGTTTCTGCCGTAGGTGCTGTTCGAACGTACCGGTATTTACGTTAATTAAAATAAAATAAAAAATCGTTTTGACTACCATCTTTCTGTGTAAATATCTCAAGTTACAATGTGGACACCTGTGGCTTATATATGTACAAATCTTAATTTAAAAAAAAAATTTAGTTGGTGCTGCTTATAGTCAGGTGCGCCCTATAGTACGAAAAATACGGTAGTATTCCATGTTTTTTACTGAAATTTGTAAAAATAAATAAATAAATAAAGAATTATGCATTTAAGGGATTTGACCAATTTTGTTAATGAGTTCGTCAAATATAACATCACATTGGGAGATTTAAATTAATAAAGACAAAATATGTACAAATTACAGAAAACTACACTAACTACATTTACGTACGGGGCACTCCAACTGTTCAGAGTTTTGTAATTGTCTTACGTGTTAACTGAAATATGGAAAATAAAAAAATACCAAAACACAAGAAACCTGCACACATACAACAAGCCTGGTAGAACAAGCCTTTGTTCTACCAAATCAACACAAATTATTATAATTGTCTTACCTGATGAAGAACCCGTCTCCAGGCCCCTCTCTCACAGTGGGGAGTTCGTCCACACAGTTCTGAACCTTAAATGTGGCGTTTTCTGCACATTTCAGCGTCTCCAAATAAACTTCTTCTTTAGTTTTGTTTTTCATGCTGACGTTATTGCACTGGAAATCACAGAGCAAAAAGAAAATTCAAACTTAGGATTTACAAAGGCAAAATAGGGATTAGATAAACTAAACCGGGATTAAAATCAGGTCTAAACTGGGACAAACCCAGGTCTAACCCAGGTCTAACCCAGGTCTAACCCAGGTCTAACCCAGGTCTAACCCAGGTCTAAACCAGGTCTAAACCAGGTCTAAACCAGGTCTAAGCCAGGTCTAAGCCAGGTCTAAGCCAGGTCTAAACCAGGACTAAGGTCGTTTTCACACCAGGAAAGTCCGATAGTTCACTTGCTTTGGTTCGGACCAAATTTTTTTTTTTTTAATTTATTTTGGTGCGGTTCGCTTTCACACTGTACTTTTTTCCCCAAGCGAACTAAAGTCTATAAACAAGACCACGTGTGCTGAGGTCGCTCAGCCATTGGACTGAAATGAGCCCTGTCCAAACGCCGTGTCCAAACGCGGAAGGAGGAGAATCATGGTGTTACGTGCTGTTTTCAATCTAGCCTTAGCGATATGGTTTGCTCAGTTTTTACAGTTCGCACAAATGTTTGAGCAGAATCGTGAGGTTTACACTATTTTACAATCAATTTCCAAATGACGAAGACACAGGTCAAGACGGCTACAGAGGACAGCGCTCATGTGTGCGCATCAAGTTCTGACTCTTGCTCTTCACGCAAAACGTAAGTAAGCCTCGTAAGTATTGTTTCGTCAGCCTTGGTTTCCCATAATGCTCGACATACGACGGGAGCTCGTTACGTACAAAAAGCCAACTTGCGTCGGATCGAGTCCGGTCTGCATTCTCACCTCAAACGAACCGCACCAGGATTCGTATGGAACCGGACCGAGACCGAGCTTTTTAGGTGGTCTCGGTTCGCTTCTTTGCTCCGGATCGAGACTTTTGTTTTTTATTCACACCATCCCAAAAGGCCCGAATCAAAGGAGCAAACGAACTCTAGTTCGTTTTAAACGAACCAAACAAGGCAGGTGTGAAAACGACCTAAACCAGGTCTAAACCAGGTCTCAGCCAGGTCTAAATCAGGACTAAATCAGGACTAAACCAGGAACAGCCCAGGTCTAACCCGGGTCTAAACTAGGAATAAACAGGAAATATGCAAGTTCTAAACCAGGACTAAACCAGGTCTAAACCAGGTATAAACCAGGTATAAACCAGGTATAAACCAGGTATAAACAAGGACTAAACCAGGTCTAAACCAGGTATAAACAAGGACTAAACCAGGTATAAACAGGGGATATGCAAGTTCTAAACAAGGACTAAACCAGGACTACACAAGAACTAAACCCGGTCTAAACCAGTTCTCCCACCTCCAGTATGAGGTCTCCAGGCAGCAGTCCCTCTGGACACTTGGCGGCGCTGTCTTCATCCAGACTCTCCACAAACACTCCAGAGACGTTTCCTCCACAGAGCTGCACCCCGAGGTCGCCCTGCACCCGCCTCAGCCTCACCAGCCTCACCTCTGCGGATCTGTGAGGGCCTGAGCCCAGTCTGAGAGTAAAGGGAAATCCACGATATTTATCTTTATATAGAGTTCATTAGCAAACAGGATCATTTATTTTTTTTATTTAGTATTTTCCTAGTGCCTTTAGACAGAATCATCAAACTGAAAATGGCTTCTACATGGAAGCCAAAATGTCTTGATTGCATGTCCAGGTGATCTCCGTCAAAGATCAAATGCCTTTCAGTGCAATTCAAATACATTCATACCTCACCTTACGAAAGACCCAACTAACGAGTAATCCAAGTTACGAAACGCGATTACATAAAATTTTCGTCTTTGAATACGAAAGAAAATTCAAGTTACGAAACGCGAAATCTCAAAAATTCAAATAATTCGCACTCGGATGCGCGCTCGGCTTCGCAGCCGCCCGAATCCCCCATTGTGACTCTACTTACGAAAAAAAAAAATCACGTTACGAAACCACTTCTGGAACTAATTAATTTCGTAAGGTGAGGTATGACTGTATTATTATGTATAACATAAAATATATAGGGCTGTCAGTTTAACACGTTAATTAGATTAATTATTTACACTGCAAATTAAAGCATTGAGTGGCAATTCAATCTGCTCGCATTTTAAATTTGGTGTGTGGCGAGCAAATCGCTACCATGGCCTTTGAACGGCAAGTTTATTCATAAAAATAACAAAGATCAACAAGAACGCCGTGATTTGGAGCTTTTGTCAAAAAGACTTTTCCGATCACCGAAGCTGCTCCAGCCTGATTTGAACGATAAACACGTCCGGACACGTTCCATCGTTACTGGTGGTAGTGCACACTTCACCAAACCACCAAACCACGCTCGCAGAATTTGTGAAACGATCGAGCAAAGCGACCCCAGAAAAATTGAAACTCAATCGCAAAGTGGGTTCGCTCGCACGCTCATTCGCTCACAATCACTCTCTCTCTCTCTCACTCTTAAAATGCGATTAATTGATTCATTAATTACAAATCCTGTAATTAGATTTTTTTTTTTTAATCGCCTGATAGCAGTAAAAATATATTTTAAAAAAATGCAATCTATAAGGGTTGTGAAGGTAATTCTTGTCCAAGGAAGATGAGGTTTTCAATAATTCCAAATATAACGCCCTGATGAAGACGAGCGTGGTGGTCAGTTTAGTTTCTTACCTGAAGGAGCTGTTGGGGCTGGTGGCGGGCGTGGTCTGTTTGGAGGGTGGAGTCATGGTTCCTTCATCCTGTTCACTCAGAGCCTCAGAGGACGAGAGCTGGTCTGGGGTCGAGGCGGCGCTGTCCAGAGGAGTGGGCTGGTTACTGATCGACTCCATACGAGAACTAAAGAAAAAAAAGAACAAATTTTTTTTTTTCCCCACACATTCTGCGAAATATCATAAGCACTGGAAAACAAACAAAGAGGCGCCGTCATAGCGCTCTTCTCTTACCCTGATCGTGAGTGGTTCCCCAGTGTGAACATGTGAGGATTATACTGGGCTAAAATAGTGACGGTATCACACTGTTGTCCAATCACGAGCCTCGCCTGCTGCTCGTTTGCATTCCTCAGGTTTATCCCGTTGAACTGTGGACAAAATAAGAACAGATTTTTTTAGTATTACTGAAATATATAAAAATAACACTGCTGTACATCATCAGCATTATTTCATTTATTTTTAAAGGTCTACTATGCAACATTTCTGGCACTATGGAGGATAAGCCATTTGCTTGTTACCAGGGAGATCTATTGCTTTGATCGGAAAGTTCCACAGTATGGCATTTGACTTCTTCATCTCCATGGAGACAACCAGGTGACTCCACCAGGCAGGAGGTGATCTCTCTCACAGTAGGAATGTGTGTGTTTCAATGTATTGTTTTAAGTTAACAATAAACACAAGATAAATATTTAACGTTCAACAATCCAGGCAACACAAGCAGGTGGCGGACTCCACCAGAAAAGTTCCACAGTGCGTCTTTAAGATTATCGTTCTAAATTAGAGCGATTTGGACGGCTCTCACCTCGAGCAGCTGGTCTCCGTACTCCAGCCGTGCCTGGTGAGCGATGCTGCCCGCCGTCACCTTGGACACAAACACGCCGCCGTTTTCCCCGCTCACGATGGAGATGCCCAGAGGCTCCGCCCCCTTCTGCACCGTCACGTTACGAGGCTCCTCCAGGTATGGTCTACGGCGGGCACAAAGGGACATTTTTAGAAACTACAGAGCTTCCGAGTATGTGCAAAATGTCAAGATTGATTTTTGTATTGCATTTTTGAGTTCCCTTGTGCACCTGCTTGTCTCCATCAAGATGTTGTTGCTTTGCCTGTAATGTTCCATAGTAGGGCATTAAACTTAACTATCTCCATGGAGACAAGTGATAAAACGGCACCAGCAAAGTTACATAGTTCATCTGTAAAATACTATTCATTGTAACTATCCATCTCAACAATTATTATTTTGGACTTGTAACCTTCTTAAGCAAGGTGAAAAAGAGAAAATTTGTGTAAGTAAAACTGGATTCATGCTTCTTAAAGTCTTAAAAATGGTTCGTTTTTATTTTTGTTTGATGCGTGATGCAACACAAGACTGAAGTCGTGCAAGATGAACAACATGCCAACCATAACAACCGTCAAACATCACAATTTCATGCATCTGCTCCTTGTTTACGCTGTGAAAATCTCAAGGACACCAGTCAAACGCGTGTTAGACCAAGACAGAAGGGTTTATCCTTCAGGCAGCACCGTATACAGATGCAAGATAAATATGTTTCAAGGAATATTAACGTTTTTTTAACAATCTGAACCTTATTTCTGTAATGAAACAAGTTGTTTTACTCACCCATAGCACTTTGGTGTCATTTAGAGCAGTTTCGTAGATGTTGTAGTTTAGCGATATCCGTTAACGTGAGTGCTTGGGGCAGGTGATTGCAGGCACCAAATAACACAAACTTTATCACTTTTCAAATTACAGAAGATCAATGTCTTAGTCTACACTTTCGTTTGAGTCAAAAGTGGCCTCTAATCCGAGATTTAGCCATAGTTTCGAGTAAATGTTCGCATTCACAGCTTATTCCGCTCTCAGCTCTCAGAACCCAAACATGAAACGCAAAGCTGTAAGACGTCTGGACCATCGTGTTTGCAGTACCCACTTCAGTCAGGACGATTTTTTACCAGCAAAGGAAAAGAAAGGCCAACGGATTCAGTGCACGATTCTGAGAAGTAATGCGAAACCGATGGCTATTCTCTGGTGCGCTGCTCCTCAAACTGTCTCTGCTTCATTCTTTCCGTATCCATTCTGTCTCCTCATCCGTATACTCCTCTTCAGTCCTCAGTCCTCCACAAGTCCTCTTCAGCCTCAAAGTCCGAATCTTCTGCCATGTGTCGCTCGCAACAGAAAAGTTATTAGCGTCTTCTTATCTGCAAAACAGCTGTGACTGTGCACATGCGCACTGTCCTCGTCATCTACTCGAAACTATGGCTAAATCTCGGATTAGAGGCCACTTTTGACTCAAACGAAAGTGTAGACTAAGACATTGATCTTCTGTAATTTGAAAAGTGATAAAGTTTGTGTTATTTTGTGACTGCAATCGCCTAACCCTAACCCTAACCCAAGCACTCACGTTAACGGATATCGCTAAATTACAACATCTACGGAACTGCTCCAAATGACACCAAAGTGCTATGGGTGAGTAAAACAACTTGTTTTATTACCAAAATAAGGTTCAGATTGTAAAAAACATTAATATTCCTTTAATCATACTGTGGAGCATTCAAGCAAAACAATATCTCCATGGAGACGAGCTACAAGTTACATAATGTGTCCTTAAAATGTAAGTGAAATACAGCACTGTTGTTAAAGGGCCCATATTACACCATTTTCTGATCTATTTTATAATGTTTCCTCATCACAAACACACCTGGAGTTGTGTTTTGTTTCATTCACACACTTGTAACGCACAAACCTGAATATTTAGGCTTAGTTTAGTACAGGAAGTGCTGTGTTTTTAAACTCCGTGCACCTTCACTAGAATCATTTGGATGATTTCAGACCTGGAATATGATGCAGAGAGACTAATAATAAAGTATAACTCAAACAATGAAATGTGAATGAAACAAAACACAACTCCAGGTCTGTTTGTGATGAGGAAACAACATTATAAAGTCCATTTCGTGTAATATAGGACCTTTAAAAATGACCCAGTATTCATTCTTATTCAAACTATTCTAAACCTCACCCATTCTATCCACGTTCTTCTGTATTATTTTTTATTTATTCATTTATTTGGAAGGGACAATGCATATTAATGAACGCACAATTTGTATAAGATCACACAAACTGATGTAAATATGCCGGATTTAGCACAGTGCTAATTTCCATCCGCAGTCCCAGTTATCCATTTTTATTTTTTTGTTTGTTTATTTAATTCATTAAGTATAAAAAGACACAGATTTAATACAAGACTAGCCTCAAATACAATTTTCACTTTACCAAAACCAAGAACTAATGCACTGAAAGCAACGTTTCTCTATAGAGCCAATTCTCACTGGAATGTGCTGCGACAACACATAATGCTCATACAAAATCATGCTGTTTTTAAAAAATGTGTTAAGAAATTACTATTTAAAAATGCTATAAGTTGAATGTAACATATTTTAAGTGCTTGGTATGTGTTTTGGATAATGTAAGTTAAACTCAGTGTTTTGATTTGGCTGTTTTGATGGTGCTTAAATGTATTAAAATGTACTGTATTTTAAATTGGACCCCAGGAAGACTAGTCTCTGCGTTTGTAGAGACTAATGGGGATCCTTAAATAAACAAATAAACACCAGTGTGATTAACAATACAAAATATTGAATGAAAGGGAGCAGAAAGAAGAGTAATCTTGTTATCTGCCCCTTTTCCCTTTTCCAGACATTAACACCAATAGTGACTATAAAACATTTCATCAAAAAAAATCATTTCAATCACAATTATTAATCAATTGTAAACAGAAAGCTTCATTTTTAAGTACAACAATTTAGTTTTCTTTTTCATACCTACACATTACACTGGATTTTATGTATTTTTTAAATGCCATTATTATACTTCTTATTTTATTTATTTAAAAGGGACAGTGGATATTAATGAACATCTGCAGCATTGCAGTGTAAATATGCCAGATTATAGCAAGAATGCTAATTTCCATCTGCAGTCCCAAGGCAGGTGACACCATTCTTTGATTTCTTTGTCAAGATTATTCCATAAATGAACTCCATAACCTCGGTTCTGAATCTGTTTTTTTTTAAAACATGTAGGTTCCTTTTAAATTGTAGTGGCTTGGACTAAAATATCTTATACAGTTTTGCATGCCATCTCAAATAAGATTCATGCATGTCTATTACAGGCCCGCAAGCTTTATGTTAAGAGCAACAAGAATCAGCTAACCAACCTTAAGCTTCTCAGAGAGTAGAAGCTATTGTCAAAAGTTTGAGCACGTCCGACACAAAGAGAGAAGAAAGATATTTCAACGAGGGCAAGACCACAAACAAACCCAGACGGAGATATAAAGTCAATAAGTTTGGTGTAGTTTCTCAGCAATGTGTGTTAGACTTGGTACATTGTTTAAAAAAAAAAAGAAAAAAAAGAAAAAGAAAATCTAGAGTTTATTTTATTTTTTACACAATTATTTGAATTATGGATGTCAATCTTAATTCTCATAATTTTACCTAGCTTTGTAATTATACCTAGTTACTTGATGGACTGAACTCAAGATGACTTTTTCCAATGTATCGCAACTTTATTGTCTTTATTTTGGGCAATTTACATTCTTTTACATATACAACAAAATAACAACAACAAAAAACATTTGCCCAAAAAGGAGTTATTGTATTCTATATATTTGTCAATGAGGTAAAACAATAATGATCATAATTTACCCCAATGGCATTTTTTAGATTATTTTTTAGACAAATCATCTTAAAAAATGTACAATATTCTTCTTACATAAGCAACTAAATCTTTAATTTGTAATTTCGTGTTTAGTGGTGTTGCAAGAATAAAACTACAAATGTCATCTTTAAATCCACCACGTGTACATTTATTTATTTTTAACCACAAGATCGCAGATGTTAACCAGTTCCTCACCCGAGCGCTCTGATTTTCTTCTCAGGTTAAAGATGGCACATTTTCACACTGCAGTGATGTAGCAGTCGAGTGGTGAAATTTGAATACAATAGAGGTTGACAATCTAATTACAGGTGCTAACTTTAAATCTAACGTCAAAAAAAAAAATAAAATCAATAGTTAAAAAGTTCAGATTGATCCTCTAATATTTAGCATGGGTTAAGATTAGTGCTGTTAGGCGATTTAAAAAATTTATCTAATTAAAGGATTTGTAAATAAAGGGACGGTGTGTAAGATTTTTACCCGTTAATTACAGAAATTGAAGATACCCATTCAAAAATACAGTGTTTTCCAAGCCTTTTCACTTCCATCATGAAATCACAGTATTCTGTTGGACTTAGATATACCTGCATAAAAGGGGGATCGTCCCCATGCAGAGACAGCCATTTTGATTACGAGAGCCGCAGAAGGACATTTGGGCTCCGCCTTCGGCAAGGCTCGTGGTTTTGGGTAAACAACGACAAGCATGTTGCCGGATCAGACGTCGTAATGGATCTAACACGTGTTTTGGACTAAATTGTTTTACTGGATTTTATTCGCTGGATCCTTACGGACAGATTGAGACCAAGCTTATGGTGAAATACAGTGTTTGATCTGTCCAGAGCCTTCAAAGGTAAGCAAAGTAACAAACCTCGTTTTGTGCTTTTCCGAATAAAAGCCCCATGTGCTCGGGGAATGATTGTTGTGCCAGGAAATGAATTGCATAGTCAAAAAGAGGAGACTGTAAGGTTTCATTTGATGTGTAGATTGTCATGGTGCACGATCGGGAATGTGTGCTCTCATGCGAAAAGAAAAAAAAAAAAAAAAACAGTGAACGGGACCGCGTTTTATTTATACCGTAGTTGTCGGCAAGGGCTCGCACAGCGCCGGGTGCTCTTCACGCGTTCGTGCGCGGGTACGCGAGCTGTCCGCGTTACGGTGCGCCCAGGTGACCCTCGATGTTTGCTGTAGCTAAAACAGGAAGTGCAATAGCCACCATCCACCTATGCGCCACAAATCCTACACACCGTACCTTTAATCGCATTTTAAAGGGACAGTGTGTAAGATTTTTACCCGTTAATTACTGAAATTGAAGATACCCATTCAAAAATACATTGTTTTCCAAGCCTTTTCACTTCCATCATGAAATCAAAGTATTCTTTTGGACTTAGATATAGTCACATAAAAGGGGGATCTTCCCCATATAGAGGCAGCCATTTTGAATACGAGAGCCGCAGAAGGACATTTGGGCTCATCCTTCGCCGAGGCTCCTGCTAACAGCTGCTCAGCCGCGCTGAGCAGCGGCTGAGCGCTCCTCTGCTCCTGAGGGAGCAGAGGAGCGAAGGAGAGAAGGGGAAGGGGAGGGGGGAAGGGGGGAGCCTCGTGTAAACAAGCATGCTGCTGTATCACACATCGTAATGGATATAACACGTATTTTGGACTAAATTGTTTTACTGGATTTTATTCGCTGGATCCTTATGGACAGATTGAGACCAAGTTTATGGTGAAATACAGAGTTTGACCTGTGCAGAGCCTTCAAAGGTAAGCTAACAAACCTCGTTTTGTGCTTTTCTGTATAAAAGCCCCATGTGCTCGGGGAGTGATTGTTTTGCAGGGAAATGAATTGCATAGTCAAAAAGAGGAGACTGTAAGGTTTCATTTGATGTGTAGATTGTCATGAATCATGATCGGGATTGTGTGTTTTCATGCGAAAAGAAAAAAAAAAAAAGTGAACGGGGGACCGCGTTTTATGTATACAGCGGCGCGGGCACGCGCTACGGCGCGCCCGGGTGACCCTCGTGGTCTGCCATAGCCAAAAGAGGAAGTGGAATAGCTACTAACCACCTATGCGCCACGAATCCTACACACTGTCCCTTTAATCTCACGAGAGAGTGACAGAGAGGGACAGAGACATCCGACTTTGCGATTGATTTCGTTAGTTTTTCTGTGGTCGCTTTCCTTATTCGTTTCCCAAATTCTGCAAGCGTGGTTTGTTGAAGTGCGCTCACGCTCGCTCCTTAACCGGTAACGATGGAACTTGTCCGGACGTGTTTATCGTTCAAATGATCCGTCAGGCTGGAGCAGCTTCGGTGATCGGAAAATTCTTTTTTACAAAAATTCCAAATGACGGCGTTGTTGAACGTCTCTTCTTTCTTTTAATAAATAAACTCGCCGTTCAAAGGCCCTGGCAGCGATTTGCTCGCCGCACGACAAATTTAAGATGCGCGCATTGAATTGCCGCTCATAATTAATTGCGTTAATTTTTATAACATGTTAATTTGCAGTGTAATTAATTCATCTATTTAACACGTTAAACCAGGGGTGTCAAACATGCAGCCCAGGGGCCAGATCCGGCCCTCCAAGATCTTAAATCTGGCCCTCTGCTGATAAAATAAAATCTAATAAAATATTTTAATTATATTTTATTTTTCTATTTAAATATTAGTAATTTTCTGAGCAGTTTAGCATAGCAGCATCTCCAGCGCCTCTGTGCGTGGCCCCTCCCACCAGAGCAGCACATATGAAGACTCAACTCTTTCCAAACCATCGTTTTGACTGTTGACCGTGACACCCTCATCGGCAAAATGTCAAAAATGAGAAAAGTGGACGCCGAGTGCAGGATTTTCCAAGAAAAATGGACTAATTCCTATTTGTTCGCGGAGGTGAATGGGAAACCTGTATGCTCGGTGTGTTTGCAACAAGTGGCGGTGCTCAAGGAATATAATCATAAGCGCGACTACGAGACACGGCATTTTGAACAATACGATAACTTGAACTGAGAATTGAGATAGAAGATAAACGAATTATTGCTGGAACTGAAGAAACAGCAGTCTGTAATAGATTTGTGTTTCTCTGCACAAATATTTGGACTTGTTCCTTTTTTGGGGTATATATGCCATTAGTTTTCTGATCCGGCCCCTTTGGGGCCCTTTGATCAAAGTAGGTTGGATACGGCCCCCGGACCAAAATGAGTTTGACACCCCTGCGTTAAACTGACAGCCCTAGTTAAAATGACTTGAAGGTCAGTGTTTTGTAATGTTAAATATGTGTGCTCTAAAATAATATCTGAGTCTTACCCATCTTTCCTCTTGTCTGACAGAGAAGCCGGGCTCACGGAGATTCTGGGTGGAGGTGAAATGGAGCTCTGTGATTGGCTGCTGCTGAACGAGGAAGTGTCCAGATTTACAGGAGAAATGGGAGGAGTCGGGCTACTGCACTCGGAGTGAGACCGGGAGCCTAGAAGAGAGAAGAACATCGGGGAAAAATGAGGTGAAATACTGATAAAAATATAAATTAGTTAAAGATATACAGTGGTACCTCACCTTACGAAATTAATTCGTTCCAGAAGTGGTTTCGTAACGAGAATTTTTCTTAAGTTGAGTAGCTATTTCAATGGAAAAAGCCTGATTCGTTCCAAGGCCCCGTTCCAAGTTTTTTTTTTATAGTGTAACTTTTTTTTTATAGTGTAACACTGTGTTCTGCGTCCTGATTGGCTAAGAGACTGTAGACCCAGGACTAAACGTGGCCTATACCAGGTCTAGACCAAGGTCTAAACCTGGACTGGACCAGGACTAAACCTGGACTAGACCAGGTGGATTAAAGCGCCGCGTGCGGGTCTATTTCCTGGTTTTGTGCTAGCTCTGCTATTAGCAGCAGCACCGGTGTACCTCACGAGTCACGGCTGAGGCGAGCAGCGACTGCGTGCGTGGGGGGAAGTGTGCATGCGGACATGTGTGTGATAGCGCAGCATGACCCGGCGCGGGGCTGCGAGCACGAGACCCGTGCTCCAACCGTGCCTCCTCTAAACCAGGTACCAGGTCGAAACCAGGATTAAACCACCACGTGCGGGTCTATTTCCTGGTTTCGCGCTAGCTATGCCGGTGTACCTCACGAGTCATGGCTGAGGCGAGCAGTGAGGAGGGGAGGGGATGTGCGGTCCCAAGGGGAGGTACAGTTTGAGCACGGGTCTCGTGCTCGCAGCCCCGTGCCGGGTCATGCTGCGCTATCACACACGTGTCCGCGCGCACACTTCTCCGGCCTCCCCCTTCCCCCCACGCTTCACTATTAATACATTTTGTTGAAAATCTATGAAAGTTTGAGTGTTTAAACGAGAGACAAATGTGAGAAAAGTTTAAATCCAGTCTGAGAAAAGCGTATAATGTGTGTGGCTGAGCGGGTATCTGAGCGCGCATTATTTGAATTTTTGAGATTTCGCATTTCGTAACTTGAATTTTCTTTCGTATCTAGAGACCAAAATTTAACGTGAAGGCGTTTCGTAACTTCGTTTGTTGGATCTTTCGTAAGGTGAGGTACCACTGTAGTATGTAACTTTTCTGGTAGAGGGTCTGCCACCTGCTTATCTCCATGGAGACGATTTTGCTTTGGTTAGAATGTTTTCACAGATCTAACCTGTAATTCGACCTAATTTGTCTCCATGGCAATAAATATGAGTAAGTTTAAAAGGTGCATTGTGTAACTTTTCTGGTGGAGGATCAGCCACCGGCTTGTTTCTCTGCCTGGAATGTTCCGCAGTATGACATTAAACAGCTCTGCCTTACATTTATTCAATTACAGGTGGTTTTAAAGCTCAAAAACATCTTAAAAAACAAAACAAAACTGTAACTTGGTCTGGTTTGGTCTCCATGAGGATGCATAATGCCATACTGTGAAACATTCCAGACAAAGTAATAACATCTCCATGGAGACAAGCATTTCATGGACCTTCCACAAAAAAGTTGCTCTTTTAAAAGAACTGTATGAGGAGGTTAAAAATGGTAAATCAGGTTTGAAACAGACTTTACCTCTGTCTGAACCCGAGGAGCGCAGATATCGTACCGGAGGGATTTTGATTCTCTTGAACTGCCCTGAAGAAGACAGTGAAATAAAACATTCAGAAAAATAATTAGAGTTGCATTAATAGAAAAGACGACAATGGTCCAATAGATACAGCTCTGCAAAATTATCAGTTTTTCTGATTTTACTACTTATAGGTATGTGTTTGAGTCTACAAACTACTGACAACATTTCCCCCAAATTCCAAATAAAATATTATCGTCTAGAGCAGGGGTGCCCAACCAGTCGATCGTGATCTACCAGTCGATCGCGTATGGCTACGTTCAGACTGCAGGGCTTAAAGCTCAATTCTGATTTTTTGTGAAATCTGATTTTTTTGCGAGGTTGTTCAAATTTCCAATTAAATAGGACTTGTACGTGATCTCCAATGTGAACTTTAAACGTACCTAGGGCTGTCCCTAACGATTATTTTTCTCCCGATTAATCTATCAACTATTTTTTTCGAATAGTCACGATTATTTTTTAAAGTAATGTTTTTTGGGTTGGCGGGTATTACAAACAGGCTTGACACGCTTTTATGAACAGTAAAAAATATTTATTTATTCATTCTCAAACTTAAAAGTTTTGCAGTTTAATCTTCAAGAAATGAAGGCATGCCCAAATAAAAATAAAAGGCAAATCAAATAATTAATAAGAATAAATAACTTTATACACAAATTTCAATTATGTTAGTTAGTAAGAACACTGACTCACATGAGTGCAAACTGAATACAAAGTTTGTATTACAAACAGAACTTGAGGTTTTTTTTCCCCAACAGGGTATATAGACCCAGGTCGTAATGGACGACATAATTATGAGTATTATTATATTATTAGAATAGTATTACTATTTATTTAGACCTGCAGTCGGCACAGACAGTGTTGAATAGCGCAAGGTGCACTGTGCACCGGGGAGGAGAACGGACATGAGACCTCTCTGAATCAGGCGCGCATTCCTCTCACTACACATCTCCCGCTGTTGGCAGGAATATGCGCTCTTCTTTTGTCTTAATTTACTTTTTTACTTTGTATACAAGCTCTTCTACAAACATCCCGACCACTGTCACCCTCAGGTGTTGAATATTCAGTCTATAACGGGCAAATTACGAATCATTGCTTTATCTCCGTGTCGTTGCTATGCACGCCGCCAGCATAGCGACAGGCTATACAAGAAATCAAAGTGCACAGTGCACCTTGCGCTATTCAACACTGTCTGTGCCGACTGCAGGTCTAAATAAATAGTAATACTATTCTAATCAAAGAAAGGGAAACGTAATTACGTTTCCATTTCTTTCATGTGCTCATGCATAGTTGTGGTGCTGCTATGGTACGCCAACTCCTTCTTGCAAATGCGGCACACGACGAAGTCTTCGTGTGCCTTCTCTTTAAAATATCTCCACACTTTAGATGTCTTTGTCCGTTTATTGGGCTGATCTTCATCATCTTCGGGCACCCTCGGGCGTGCAGCCATTGTTACCGCTTCTGTTCCAGCACATCTACCGCTCACGCAAATCACTTTTTTTTTTTTTTTTTTTTTGCAAATCACGTAAACGACGGTATGTTGCACACGCCGACTTATTTACGTCTTCGACGTAATCGATTACGTCGAATAGTCGGGACAGCCCTAAACGTACCGCAGTGTCCCGCATGCGCCTTGGAGGACACGACGAGGTCACGTGCAGTGAGCGTGCTCAGTGTTTACGGAAGTCGCCTAAAGTTGCTGTTGTACCGGAGCCAAAACATGTACAACTTATTTGTTTTAAGGAGGAGACGGAGAAGGACAAGGTTTTTGGCCACGGCGTTTGTGGGGCAGTGGCAGCAACGTCCGTAGAAAGAAACGTGTGGGTGCGGAGTTGGGGCCAAGAGTGGTGGGATTGCTACGTGAGTTTATATACTATTTTCGCATGACGAGAAGAATGTTTGTGTACATTTGTGAGCGCGCCCACTTGTACCACTCTCACTGGAGGAAACACGCCCAGGTCGGATGAACGCGACCTGGCCGTTCAGACTGAAGTCGCATGCCAAAAGATCGGATATGTATCGGTTTTAGGACCACATATCTTGGGCTACATTCACACTACAGCCTGAAGTGACCCAAATCCAATTTTTTCACACCTATGCGACTTTAAAAATAAACTCACTCCAAGACCCCCTCTCAGACCCCCCCTTCTTGGTAGATCTCGGTACACCATCAACCTCAAAAGTAGATCCCGGTTAAAAAAAAAAAAGATTGAGCACCCCTGGTTTAGAGCATTTATTTGCAGAAAATGACAAATGGTCAAAATAACAAAAAAGATACATGTTTTCAGAGCTCAAACAATGCAAAGAAACAAGATCAAATTCATTTTAAAACAACATAATACTAATGTTTACACTTAAGAAGAGTTCAGAAATCAATATTTGGCGCAACAGACGCTGGAATGGAATGGCTGTAATACATGTAGAGATGCTGATTTCAGAAAAAAAAAGCAGTGGGCCCTTATTTTTTTCCAGAGCTATATGTATGAAACCAGGTAGTAAGGCTGGTGCACGGTTAGCATGCTAGTTGTTGGCAGCATTATTGTAACAGCTAAACTCTGCCTCTGTGGTCAAAAGCGCTTATAAACTCATGATGGTGAGTAATGCCGGTGAATGTGTTAGGTCTAGTTTTGTTTTTAAGATGGTAAAAATCAAGTACAGCGCCTTTAATCTCACGAGAATTTCTTAACTTTTCCAGTTTTCAAACATTTCTCTCTCAGACATGTTTCTTCCTTCACACTCAAGTCCAGAGCTGTCTCTTTGTTTTTGTTATTTTTGATTCATGTTAGACCTTCGTAATGTGTAAATTATTAAACCGTCTGCACAAAGCAAAGAAAAACCCAGCGTTATATTTATCAAGGGAGAAGCGTCCGACCATTAATAAGATATAAAAAGACATTTCATCTGCAGGGTAAACTAAACTAAACACTAGAAGCAGGTGCAGTAACCTCTAGAGTAATTCTCTACAATGTTTTCAGATCTGTAGCCTCCAGCACTTCTCTGCACCAGAGAACCCAAACTCACAGCTGGAAAAGAAACTCAAAATCTCCAACAACATTGTGATTAATGTACAAGAACTAGAACAATTTTGAGAGAAAAAAAGACACACACAAAAAAGGAACAAATCTATAGCTGTGAGCAAAATTAAAGGAGAATTAACGTTGTTTACAATCAGCCTTATTTCGGTAATAAAACAAGTTGTTTTACTCACCCATAGCACTTTGGTGTCATTTGGAGCATTTCCGGAGATGCTTTAGATTTGCGATATCCGTAACGCGAGTTCTCGGGGCATACGTTTGCGGTCTCCAAATAACAAACTTTAGCACTTTTCAAATCATAGAAGCTCAATGTCTTAGTGTACACTTTCGTTTGAGTCAAAAGTGGCCTGTAATTTGAGATTTAGCCATAGTTTCGAGTAGATGAGGAAGCCAGTGCACATGCGCTCAGTCACAGCTGGTTTCGCAGAAAAGAAGACGCAACTTTTCTGTTGCGAGTGACACATGGCAGAAGATTCGGACTTTGAGGCTGAAGAGGACTTATGGAGGACTGAGGACTGAAGAGGAGTATACGGATGAGGAGACGGAATGGATACGGAAAGAATGAAGCGGAGACAGTTTTAGGAGCAGCGCACCAGAGAACAGCCATCGGTATCATTACATCTCAGAATCGTGCGCTGAACCCGCTGGCCTTCTTTCTTTTCCTTTGCTAGTAAAAAATCGTCCTGTCTGAAGTGGGTACTGCAAACACGATGGTCCAAACGTCTTACAGCTTTGCCTTTCTTGTTTGGGTCCCGAGAGCAGAGAGCGAAATCAGCTGTGACTGAGCGCATGCGCACTGTCCTCCTCATCTACTCAAAACTATGGCTAAATCTCGGATTACAGGCCACTTTTGACTCAAACGAAAGTGTAGACTAAGACGTTGAGCTTCTATGATTTGTGCTAAAGTGCTAAAGTTTGTGTTATTTGGAGACCGCAAACATTTGCCCCGAGAACTCACGTTACGGATATCGCTAATCTAAAACATCTCCGGAAATGCTCCAAATGACACCAAAGTGCTATGGGTGAGTAAAACAACTTGTTTTATTACCGAAATAAGGCTCAGATTGTAAAAAACGTTAATTCTCCTTTAACAGTATACAATTATCTTTGGTAAAGTATGTAAGAGGAGTTACTAAAACAAACAGTATATGTAAAATTTACCATATGAACGTTATCTTTAGTTATAGTACATTTTCAGAGAATATTCAGTCATTGGTATCAGCAAATGAAAACTGAGGAAACTGAAGGTTGCACAAGGTGAAACAGAGGAGCTAAACATGGTGTGGGCGTTATACACCCACGAGATATTGCTGTAAAATTATGATAATTTCAATGTCATTTTGTTTAGTTTTTAACTCAGTTTCTTATCTAATTTTTAATAAATAATTATTAAAGGTCCCATAGCATGAAATTTTCACTTTCTGAGGTTTTTGAACGTTAATGTGAGCCCCCCCTACCCTGTTTAGGGCACCCCCCATGGCTAAAAGTTGCGAAATGTGTCAACTGAGCAATTGCGATCCTTTTCCGCATTTGAAAAAAAAGACAGCCCAAATGGGCGATTTTGGACAAGGAATTTTCTGACGTCACACTAGTGCAAAGGTTTCCATCCCCCATCTAGATGTCTACCCACCGTCTCTGGAAATCACGCCCAGAGAGTTTAGACCGCAAAAGAGATACGAGATGCTTTTTTTTTTTGGATGTCCTTTATCCGAGCCTCTGAACCTCTGAAACAGCAGTGGTTTAATTTTATTTTCTGTGGAAATTGGTGTAAGAGTGTTTATTTTCATGGGAATAAAACACTCTTATCTTCCTCTGCGCTTAAAACACAAAACACAAGTAGGGACAGCGCACATCGCACAGCTAAACCAGGAAACAGCGGCGTATTTGGCCACACCCCCACCCTCCTGCACTGGCCTGTCTCTGTCCTCCTCATTTGCATTCAAGCGACACGCCCAGAATAAAGTGTTTCAGAACCACATTTCTGAATAGGGCTGTCTCCAAGAGGCTCTCTCATGCATTGAGGCTTGATTTTGGATTCATATACAGTATTAGGGAACCAATAAGGCGCCATATAAAAGCATCAAGAAGTACCATGTCATGGGATCTTTAAAATTCATGTGGACTCATTTGACAAGTTACACACGGTTGATAAAGTTTAGGTCTACACATTTAAGGCTGATTATTGTGATTGATTGTTGCTGTTGTATCAGAATGATAACGTTGACACAAACAGAGGTGGTGTATCGGTGTTTGTACCTGTCCTGCTGCTGGAGGGGAGAGAGTTGGAGTTGTGAGAGGCGCTGCTCTCACTCATGTCTCCAGAGCGTTTGTGACTCAGATCCAAACTCAGAGCTCCCTGGTGCTGAGGGCTGGAAGAGACGGAGGGAGGGAGGGAGGGAGGGGGAGAGAGAGAGAGGGGGAGGAAAGAGAGAGAGAGAAGAGAGAGGGAGGAGAGAGAGAGTGAGGCCCACTGGAATCAATTATTGAGTTTGGAGGAGACACATCTGTTCACATCTGCTCCACACACCAAAAACAACGTGTGAAGCAAACATCAGCAGTGTCCTCATTTACATATTTGGAACGAATCAGAAAAATACCGTTTTGATTAGCAATTATTTTTTTGAAAAACTTGCAAAGGGAACTCAGTTCAGAGTGCTACACAAACTAATTTGGTGATAGACAGGTCACAGGTCATCAGGAGATGGTTTTAATATGAACTTTAGGTGTAAATTATTTAAAATACAAAACAAAGTAATGACATCTCTATGGACATCTCCACTTTATTCTCATTAAAAATACTTTGGGACAACACAGACTTGATTTTGTGCAGTGTCAGGAAGTGAATATTTAGGCAAAGGTCAAAGGTGAAAGACACTGCGCAGATCTACAGAAGATCCAAAAACACAGACCACAAGACAGAGCAAAGGTCACGCGTGTGTGTGTGTGTGTGTGTGTGTGTATAGACACAGGTGTGTGAGTGTGGACACAGGTGTTGTGTGTGAGTGGACACAGGTGTTGTACCTGGTGTGTGAGTGGACACAGGTGTGTGTGAGTGGACACAGGTGTGTGTGAGTAGACACAGGTGTGTGTGAGTAGACACAGGTGTTGTACCTGGTGTGTGAGTGGACAGTAGTGTTTTACCTGTGTGTGAGTGGACAGTAGTGTTGTACCTGGTGTGTGAGTGGACACAGGTGTGTGAGTGGACACAGGTGTGTGAGAGTGGACAGTAGTGTTGTACCTGGTGTGTGAGTGGACACAGGTGTGTGTGAGTGGACACAGGTGTTGTACCTGGTGTGTGAGAGGACAGTAGTGTTGTACCTGGTGTGTGAGTGGACACAGGTGTGTGAGAGTGGACAGTAGTGTTGTACCTGGTGTGTGAGTGGACAGTAGTGTTGTACCTGGTGTGTGAGTGGACACAGGTGTGTGAGAGTGGACAGTAGTGTTGTACCTGGTGTGTGAGTAGACACAGGTGTGTGTGAGTAGACACAGGTGTTGTACCTGGTGTGTGAGTGGACAGTAGTGTTTTACTGGTGTGTGAGTGGACAGTAGTGTTGTACCTGGTGTGTGAGTGGACACAGGTGTGTGAGTGGACACAGGTGTGTGAGTGGACACAGGTGTGTGAGAGTGGACAGTAGTGTTGTACCTGGTGTGTGAGTGGACACAGGTGTGTGTGAGTGGACAGTAGTGTTGTACCTGGTGTGTGAGTGGACAGTAGTGTTGTACCTGGTGTGTGAGTGGACACAGGTGTGTGAGAGTGGACAGTAGTGTTGTACCTGGTGTGTGAGTGGACACAGGTGTGTGTGAGTGGACAGTAGTGTTGTACCTGGTGTGTGAGTGGACACTAGTGTTGTACCTGGTGTGTGAGTGGACACAGGTGTGTGAGAGTGGACAGTAGTGTTGTACCTGGTGTGTGAGTGGACAGTAGTGTTGTACCTGGTGTGTGAGTGGACACAGGTGTGTGAGAGTGGACAGTAGTGTTGTACCTGGTGTGTGAGTGGACAGTAGTGTTGTACCTGGTGTGTGAGTGGACACAGGTGTGTGTGAGTGGACAGTAGTGTTGTAACTGGTGTGTGAGTGGACACAGGTGTGTGTGAGTGGACAGTAGTGTTGTAACTGGTGTGTGAGTGGACACAGGTGTGTGCGAGTGGACAGTAGTGTTCAGGGATGAAAGTGCCAAGTCATGAAAAAAAGTCATGAAAGTCTCCCCCCCGCCCCCCGGGCTCACTGCTCGGATGCCACAACAAGAACTCGTGCTCTCTGCTTGCTTATTTCCTTCTGAACCATAATAGACAGTTTTGTCTTCTTTTCTTCAAGAATCATATATAATAATAAGATTAACAGTAAATATCTGTCCTGCTTAACGTGCGGTGTCCGCAGCACCAGAAGAGCACGCCCGCGCGGCCCCGCACACATGTAGAAGTTTAATACGAGACATGTACTTTTGTTTCTGAATACGGGACAATTACATTTTTCAACGGACGGTTGGCAACCCTAAACACAATTATACATATATAATACACACCCAAAATTTCAACGTATTTGAGGAAAAAAATAAATAAAATTACCACGCGGCTAAAAAAAAAAGCGGAGATCTGCTAAAAAGCTAAACTCTTTCATCCCTGAGTGTTGTACCTGGTGCGTGAGTGGACAGTAGTGTTGTACCTGGTGTGTGAGTGGACACAGGTGTGTGTGTGAGTGGACAGTAGTGTTGTACCTGGTGTGTGAGTGGACAGTAGTGTTGTACCTGGTGTGTGAGTGGACACAGGTGTGTGTGAGTGGACAGTAGTGTTGTACCTGGTGTGTGAGTGGACAGTAGTGGTGTTTGCTGAAGGACAGTTGTTGTTCTGGACTTCGTGGCTCCAGACGGTGCACACTGGGTTCCTTATCACTGCAGTGACGGCCGAGCACGGGGACAGACCTCTCTGAGCGGGGTCTGAGGAGAAAGAAAATTTAACAGCAAAATACTAACAGTGTTTCTCAGAGTTAATTTCACCAATTTCTGTAAATCCTTTTTGTATGTGTTCTTTATTTTTAGCCTCTTGAGAACATTTAACTCCATCTCTACCAGGCCAAGCTACGGGTCAGATCAGTGGAGGCGCAAACCTGGTTTTCAATTATTTTTTAAGCAATGAAAAACACTGTAATCGAATGCCCAATCCCCCACAAGGTAAAGTTCCACAGTGCAACTTTAACATGTTTTAGCCTCTTACGTCCGGGGAGGGTGCTGTAGTTCAGGGGGGAGAAGGGCATGCTGTGGCGATTGTTCCTCATGGGAGAAAATCGTAAAATGTCGGCGGGCTCAGGAGAGTGCTCGTCATTTGAGAAACTTTGTACCTGAAAAATAAAAAAAAGAACATGACTTCAGTAAAATGGTGTGATCACAGAGCACACATTGTAAAACTAAACGTGACCAGTGATTATGAAAATAACCTTTAGATCAGAATTATCAAACTATTCAATACAGTAAAAATGTATCTTTAGACTATTTAGTGATTTTTTTTGCTGTTTATTTCATTCATAAAGTATAAAAAGACAACGGCGCGATAATATTACAAGAATTGAATTAAGTTATCTGCCCCTCTTCCCTTTTCCAGACATTAACATAGATAGTGACAATAAAACATTTCATCAATACATTCCATTTCAATCACAATTATGAATCAGTTGTAAACAGAAAGCTTCATTTCAACTTAGTTTCAACTTAGTTTCCTTTTTCATACATACACATTACACTGGATTTGATGTATTTAAAAAATGTTATTATTGTACTCGATCCTTTGATTTCTTTGTCAAGACTATTCCATAAATGAACTCCTTTCACAGCGACGCTTCGCTCCATAACCTCGGTTCTGAATCTTTTTTTAAAACGTAGGTTCCTTTTAAATTGTAGTGGCTTATTCTCATCTCAAATAGTCAAATAGTTTTAAAAGTGTTTTGCTCCAGGTTTTGATGAACAGACAATAAAACACATCAACAGATTTTTGAGAGAAGCATTGAAGAGATGCTTTGTACCGGACTATAGTTCGACTATGAGCAAATTTTCCATCAAGCCAATTTAGTAACTGAATACAGTAATACAGCTCTGGAAATAAAATAAGAGACCACTGCATTTTTTTCCTGAAATCAGCATCTCTACATGTATTACAGCCATTCCATTCCAGCGTCTGTTGAATTCCAACACAAACACAAAGCTGAGCTACTTCAGTTCTTGCACCAGGAGTGGAATAAAGTCACCCAAGAACAATGTGAAAGACTTGTGGAGAGCATGTCAAGACGCATGAAAGCTGTGATTAAAAATAAGGGTTATTGCACTAAATATTGATTTCTGAACTCTTCTTAAGTGTAAACATTAGTATTATGTTGTTTTAAAATGAATTTGATCTCGTTTCTTTGCATTGTTTGCATCTTTTTTGTTATTTTGACCATTTGTCATGTTCTGCAAATAAATGCTTTATACGATAATATTTTTATTTGGAATTTGGGAGAAATGTTGTCAGTAGTTTATAGACTCAAACAAAAATGTTCCTTTTGCCCAAACACGTACCTATAAGTAGTAAAATCTGAAAAACGGATCATTTTGCAGTGGTCTCTTATTTTTTTCCAGAGCTGCATTTGGAATCACAATTTTAAATTAAATTTTGTTTTGTTTTTTAATTTCCAGTTAATTGTCCTTATAATGCCTTGTTCTAAAACACTGAAACATTATCCTTAAGTAGGGATGCACCAATTCCATACTGGTATCAGTAGGGTTGGGCGGTAATACGGTAATACGGTAATACGGTATACTGCGGTATCTAAAAATAGCAACGGTATCAGATTCATTACCGTCATTAAAAAAAAAAATCTTGCCCTAATATAATATTAACTATAATTAATTTAATGCCTAAATAAAGAGTGTTTGTCCAGCACTTATGTATGTGTGGTTGTGTTTGTTAATTTAATACTATTACAGTTTAAAACTAATATTATTATCGGAGAGATGACGTTCAATGAAGTTCCTGGATGTTGCGTCGTCACGTGACATTACCACTCAGAAGGAGGAGGAGAAAAACAAGACAACATGACAGACCGCGCTAAGTTGGTCCCAAAGTAAAACACAACGTCTGCAATTTGGCAGCATTTCGGATTTCGGCCAAATGACAAGGGAGAGTGTGAGAAGTTTTCGGGTTTCTTATTTCAAACGCAACTTCCACACGAGGCTGTTATTCTGGGAGATGAAGACCCCCTTCTTTGGTGGAACGAGGGTTGCCCGAAAATGCCTGTGCTCTCCATCGGAACGGGTCTTCAGCACCGCGGGCAAAGTTGTCAATCCACAACGTGCCTTACTCAAGCCGGAAAAAGTGAGCATGCTGGTTTTGCATTCAATAGCTTAATATTTTTATTTTCAATAAGGAGTAGCTTTTTCTGACGGATGAAAACGGTTCGGGATGTTGTATAGTTGTACGTTTAATTTATTTGATTCATGTTAATAGATTTTAAAAATATACAAACGAGCAGTATTTTCCACTGCGTTCTCAGGACAGGGTTATATATGCACATTTTCGGTTATGTCTTGTTATTTATTGTTCAGATTTTCTTATTTGACAAGTATTTTATTTATTTGATTCCTGTTGGTTTGTTAGCTTTAGCCCACAGACAATGTCATTTCGTTCCATCGGTTGGCTGCTGTATTTGCACTTTAAACATTTGTTAATAAAAGTTATTAATTTTGTACATGTTTTGTTATGTTTTCAGTATCATTAGGCCTATGTAATGCTTGCTATTCTGTTTCTGAACGGTATAGGTGCAAGCTGCCATTTGGCGAGGCCACTCCACTGTAGTGCTAAGTGTTTTTTTTTTTGTTTTTGTTTTTTTTTAGCCTTAGCAACGGTAATACCGTATACCCCGGGAAAATGTGGAGACGGTTTAACGGTATCAAAATTTGGATACCGCCCAACTCTAGGTATCAGATCCTATAAAATTTGCTGGATCAGTTATCGGTTTCTAAATATCGGTTCAGCAGATTTCCTGGTTGGACACTTAACTTAATGTAATAAGACTATTTTTACAGGTTGTGGTTGCCCAGAAAGATTCAAACTTTTATGTACATGTTATTTATTGTTCAGTAGTTGTTACTTAACAGCTATATAACACATTTGGATCAGTTTTGTCTTGTGTTATTTTTTGGTTTAAGGAAATTGTTAGAATAAACGTAAATGTGTTATCATTACTTCATGTGTTTTGATCAACTTAAATTGCAATATTATGTCTCAAGGTTATGGGATCCGGGAAAGGGAGGCAGAAAGAAGTTGCATTGTAATCTGCAACATTAAATGCCAAGGTTTTTGAGTTTCTGATAAAGAAGTCATGTTTTATCATGTGAAATTTACGCATTTGTGTACACCCATCTGTGAATCAATAAAAGAGGCAAGAAGGAACAGCCCAGCGGAGAACAGCGTCTGAGCATTCTGCTCGGTGTCCATCTCCCCTTGCAAGTAAAACTGACAGCCCTAATTTAAATTTAACGCTTTAATTAGATTAATTAATTACACTGCAAATTAACTCGTTATAAAAATTTACGCAATTAATTATGTTCGCATTTTAAATTTGGCGTGCGGCGAGAAAATCGCTGCTCATGCCTTTGAACGGCGAGTATATTTATAAAAAGAACGAAGACGGGATGATCAACAAGAACGCCGTGATTTGGAGCTTTTGTCAAAAAGAATTTTCTGATCGCCGAAGCTGCTCCAGCCTGACGGTTGCCTGGTTTACACCAGACCATATCACAAGTGATATATGGTCTGGGACCACCTACTCAATATCTCGTAGCGGAGGTGTGGTTTACAATCGCCAACGGCCGTTTATTGGGCGTTACCAATGTCTATCATTTGGCGTATACGTAGCCCATAGCCAATCATGTCAGTTGTCAGTTCAAACTACAAGCTTGAACTGACAAACGGAAGTTTGTCGCGTAGTACGCGTCACCGTCTTTCCACCCCTCCCTGCTCTCTGATTGGCTCCCAAAATCAGGAGCCCTCGCTTAGCCTCGTTGCCAGACTGTCTTTTAGATCAGAACGATCATGCAAAGCAGCCTGGGATTTCCAAGGTTATCCTGAGAGATCATTTGAACGATAAATACGCCCCGACAAGTTTCATTGTCACCGGTGATGGCGCGAGCATGAGCCCACTTCAACAAACCAACAAAACACCAAACCAACAAACCACGCTCGCATAATTTGGGAAATGAATGAGCAAAGCAGCCAATTGAAAACTGACAAACTCGATCGCAAAGGGGGTTCGTTCGTTTGTTCATTCGCTCGCTCACTCATTCACAATCTCTCTCTCCCTCTCAATCTCTGTCTCTCTCGCTCTTAAATTAGATTAATTACAAATCCTGTAATTAATCAGACGAATTTTAGTACCAATTTAAATACATGTTTTTCTGTGGTTCTTCACAGAGTTCATTTGTGTCTTCAGATAAGGTGATTTTTCTGACAGAAATAAATGCAAATTTCAGTCTCTGCACTAGTATTAGTTGATAGCTGAAGTCATAATTCGTACTAGAACTGAAAAAGCAGTATCGGTTCAGTATCAATATGCATCCCTAATCCTAATAAATAAACTTGCTAATACATCAGACTATTTACCTGCATGGGTATGGGGATGTGTAGAGGTGTAACATTCCTCCTCGACGCTGGGGCAGATTTGGGTCTACACCTCCTCACTCTCTCTCTCTGTGCCTCCGCCCTGTGCCTCCCCCCTTCCTCCTCTCCCGTTCTCCCGCCTCCTTTCCCCTCCTCCGCCCCTGTATCCGAATAGAACTGCTCCCCATCCCTCTCTCTTTCCCGCTCCCTCTCCCCCTCGAACAATCCCGGCGCAATACCGGTGGGAGACCTAGGCGGCGTACCCGTCGTAATCGTAGAATCTGACGCCGAGCTGTTTTGTTGTCTGTGCTTGAATCTGAACGAATCGCTTCTGGTCGGAGGAGTGGGGGGAGTTTCCGAAATCGAACTTTGCGGAGAGTGTTTCGGAACGTGAGATAAGGAAAGATAATCCAGTTTCGGAGGAGCGTCTGGTCTCCTAAAGCCTGCGATGTCAAATATAGATTTCCTTTGCTTGGGTTTTTTGAAAATAGAAAAATTGAAAGAGGTGCATTCTGGGACGGATGCGCCGACCATAACTTTAGGCCATGTTCCGCCCGTAGGTTGAGTTGAGTTTCCTCGTTCTAGATTAGCTTGGGGAGGGGAGAAATCCGTTGAAATCTGAGTAAAATTCGCCATTGGTCGATGTGGGATTTCTTGTCTTCTATAGCAATAATCTGGGTGCGTTTCGGAAGGACTATGGGGCGAAACTGGAGCAACGTTATGAGATAAAGATCGTGAATGTAAACTATTAGAAAAAGAGTGGTTGCTATGACTACTGTCTTGTTCACAATTGCAGTTGTTTTCGCTGTTGCTGGGGCAGTTGGATTTGGGGCAATTGTTGTTGCTGTTGTGTTTGGAATTTCGGCAGTTTCGAGAGTGGACCTCACAGGACTGGAGACGGGGCACGGACTTTTCGGAATCTCGAGAGTTTTCGAATAACAAACTTTGGCCTGAACAGCTTTGAGGAAAAATCTGAAAAAGAAGGAAAAAAATGAAATTGTAAAAAGTACACACCAGTTTCGACGTGCCTGATATTGAACCTTATCCCATTTTTTTCTCCAAACTGAGCATGCCCAAGTTGCTATAGTAACCGTACTTTGGACAAGTGTAATTTTTGAATTTTAGTTGATAAAATTTACTCTTGGAATATAAACCATTTTACTGATAAAAACTTGTACAAAGACAGTGAAAATTATGTATTTCGTAAATGTTAGAATGGTGGAGGGTTTGTCACCTTCTCGTCTCCATGGAGATGTTGTTGCTTTGTCTAGAATGTTCCACAGCAGAGATTAAACCCATCTAACTCCCGGGAAACAACTATATAGTATGTCCAGAATTATTAGGTACCCCTGTTTTTGCATTTTACATTGTTGTACTTGTGATCACTTACTTAAACCTGTTGGGTAGTCTAACATGCTTGTGGATATGATTTAGGTTGTTTTCACACCAGGAAAGTCCGATAATTCACCAAATGTTTTTTTGTTTTGTTTTTGGTGCGGTTCGCTTTCACACTGCAGTTTTTCCCCAAGCTAACTAACATCTATAAACAAAAGCACGTGTGCTGAGGTCGCTCAGCTGTTGGACAAAAATGAGCCCTGTCCAAACGCCGTGTCCAAACCTGGAAGGACGAGAATAACGGTGTTACGTGCCGTTTTCAATCTAGCCTTAGCGATATGGTTTGCTCAGTTTTTACAGTTCACACAAATGTTTGAGCAGCATCGTGAGGTTTACACTATTTTACGATCAATTTCCAAACGACGAAGACACAGGGCGAGACAGCGCTCGTGCGCGCATCAAGTTCTGACTCTTGCTCTTCACGCACAAAGTAAGTAAGCCTCGTAAGTTTCGTTTTGTTTCGTTTCGTCAGCCTCGGTTTCCCATAATGCTCGACATACGACGGGAGCTCGTTAAGTACAAAAAGCCAACTTACGTCAGATCGAGTCCGGTCTGCATTCTCACCTCAAACGAACCGCACCAGAGTTCGTTTGGAACCGGACCGAGACAGACCTTTTTAGGTGGTCTCGGTTTGCTCGTTTGCTCCGGATCGAGACTTTTGTTTTTTATTTACACCAGCCCAAAAGGTCAGAATCAAAGGAGCAAATGAACTCTGGTTTGTTTTAAACTAACCAAACAAGGCAGGTGTGAAAACAACCTTAACATTTTTGGCTGCAACACCTCACTGATAATCAACTAGCAGGTGCAATAACTACAATTTGTCAGCATTGTCTGTGCAGAATTATTACGTACCAAGCTTACAGCACAACTATTTTGACAAAATTGTATTAAAACCCATAACAAAACAGGATAATGACATAGATATTGAAAATAAATGTTCAGGTTAAGTTTATTAACAAGAACATATAAACAAAACATATCTTTAAGTTCAGTCTTATCCACTTCACTTTTTCACATATCCTCCCTTCTTTTCAAACACCGTCATCACTCCTGTTTACTGAATCAGTTAAACTTATCACCTACTGAGGATCAACAGACTTTGCTGCTGATAAAACTGCTTCCCAGACAGTATCCAAACTGGTGTACCGTTTTCCTTCAGCATAAACAACACGTTTGAGTATAGCCCAGAAATTCTCAATTGGGTTTAAATCTGGAGACTTCAGTGGCCAACACATTAGGTGGTCATCTTTAATACCTTTTTGTGCTAGCCATGCAGTTGTAGGCTACATTACAAGTCAGATCTGTGGAGAGTCGTCCTTATTCACAGGGAGAATTATTGTATTTTTGAGCAATAGAAACACCCGTAAAGAATAAATGTTAGATAGATGTGTTTAATGCCGTACCATGGAACATTCAAGCAAGTGACTGACTATAAAAGCTGCACAATGCACCTTAAGTTCTTCAAATTTTAAAAAAAGGTTCTCGCCAATCTTTAGAATATAGAGAATTTTAACCAGAATTTTTAATAAATAGCTTTACCATTATTCCAAAACATCTTTACCTTTACCAGAGAGACGCTCAGAGCATCCCGGCAGTTTCTCAATAAGGCTTCACATTCAGACAGAGACTTGTTATCCAACGCAATTCCATTTATCTGTGGAAAATATATATATGTATACATTATCAGAGGTGCAGGTCTAAACCAATATCCGCTAACTAGGAGTGGCACGAGACAATTTCCACAAGACAAGATGAGATTTTAACATAATTTCAAGTACATTTCGCAATTCATTTTCCAATTTTGGCCTCACAATTTTTTATTTATTTGATTTAATAGTTTTGTTTCCATTCTAGTCCTGCTTTTTGGAACTGTAAAAGATTTAACTCACCAATACATAACTATTTTTGTCCAATCCAAATATAAACACTTCATTTTTCTCATGTGTGCGCAATCTTGAGGTAATTTTGTCTCACAAGAGCTTGTACTTCGAGATCTTGGACCATCCCCATCACATACCAGGAAAATTTCCACAAAGTGTAAATTTTTATGGCCAAAAACAACACAATTCCAAGTATGTCTATGTTGAGGAAACAACATTATAACATACATATTATTAAGAAAATACCGTAATAAGGGTTCTTTAAAATTGGCAGTGTAATTTTAATTTTGAGCACAAGAGGGCACCAGACGACTGCAGTATAAAATGTACAAGGCTATTTCATAAAAACACAATGTATACAATATTGTATTACTGTATTTTGGATAAGAGATACTCACAGTCAATAGTCTGTCTCCGATGGTCAGAACTCCTTCTCTGGCAGCTGGACTCCCGGGGGCCAAAGTAGAAACAAAAACTCCACTTTCTAAACCAATTCCACTTTCTGGAAGAAAAAAAAATTGGGGTTCAAAACATATTATTCTTGTCATAATCATTTTATTTGCATAAAATTGACAAAAACCTTGTGTTTGTGATTGAATGATGTAAGCTTTTTTATGCAACGTTCAAAAACTAATTAAACTTCAGTTAAATAAAAGAAGAAAAAAAGTCATTTCAAAGTATTTTCAACTTTCTGCCAGTAGTATTCATGTAGTACGATTGGTCAAAACAATATAAAAAAAAGTATTCTAATCATTTTTAGGAATGCACCAATCCAGCTTCAGAAATCATAAGTCTGCAAGTCGTACGTGTGCGGCGCAGTTCTTTATTTAACAGCAGTCATTTCACTCATGCACCGTCGCTTTATTCATGTTGGCTACCGTGATGAAAAGACTGAAAGGCGTAAATAATTCTCCTAAGACTGAGCGCAGTAGTGGAGGGTGGTGCGCTTGTTGTAGTCCGTTTTCTGGGAGTTGTAGTTTTGACTGTTGTTCTGCGCTGGTTTAGTCCAGTGCTTCCCAACCTTTTGGAGCCAAGGCACACATTTTACATTAGAAAAATCACGAGGCACACCATGGAACAAAAATGTTGCAAAAAGTATGCTATATTTATTGAAATATAATGAATATCCAGTCTAAACTTATTTACTCAGTGTGAAACCTGGGCCTGCTTAGTTGAACACAAAGCTGATATTCTTGCAAGAATTGAAGACAGCCACACACGAAGATCTTCCTCAACAGCTCTCAGTCGCGCACTTTTTTTTGTTTGTTTTTATAGCAGTCATGCTTGAAAAGCCAACCTCACATAGATATGTTGTGGAGAGAGGGAGTAGAAATGAAATGGCTTTGTTTCCCAGAATGGGGAACTCCTTGGCAGCAGTCAGCCAAAAACTGAGGCCTTCATCCAAGTCAGAATTTCCTCCAGGACCCAGGTCAGATTGACTACTTTTCCTTCTCAAAAATTTATCCATCACCCCTTATCACATGTCACACGTCAAAACCCGCAGCGATGTCTCATTCGCAGCGTCACTGGCTACTTTTGTATTTAGCTCGATACTGCCTTCTAGCAGAACAGCACTGTTATTACACGCCAAGTGAAATTGGTTAATCTTCCGCGGCACACCTGATGATTTCTCACGGCACACTAATGTGCCGCGGAACAGTGGTTGGGAAACACTGGTTTAGTTAGCGGGGTTTAGTGGAGGGTGGTGCGCTTGTTGTAGTCCGTTTTCTGGGAGTTGTAGTTTTGACTGTTGTTCCGCCCTAACCTGGGATATCCCAGGCTGCTTTCGTTCGTTCTGATCTAAAAGACAGCCTGGCAACTAGGCTAAGCGAACTCTCCTGATTTTGGGAGCCAATCAGAGAGCGGGGAGGGGTGGAAAGACGGTCACGCTTACTACGCAACAAACGGAAACTTGTAGTTTGAACTGATAACTGACATGATTGGCTATGGGCTACGTATACGCCAAATGATAGACATTTGTAAGGCCCAATAAACGGCCATTGGCAATTGTAAAGCACACCTCCGCTACGAGATATTCAGTAGGTGGCTCCCAGACCATACATCACTTGTGATATGGTCTGGTGTAAACCAGGCAAGTTCCACATTGGTTTAGTGACTAAACCAGCGAGGAACAACACTTTAGTCAATGGGGTTTTGTGGCTCGGGGTGTTTTCTTTTCTGTGGGAGATGGTCCAAGTGGCTCTCTGAGTATTTAATGTTGCGGACCCCAGGCCTATATGAATGAATAAAGCATCTTTGAGTGTCCAAAAAAGTGCTTTATAAAACTGATTTATTATATTATTATTATCTCCATTGGTTTACGATGCCAACTGGTTATTTGGGGGGTGACAACAGTTTCATTTCATGTGGATAAATCTGGTAAATACAAGGATATCAACCATAAAATATAAAAATTCTTAGGAGTCCTGCACCTTAACTTCAAACTATTTATAGGTCTTTCATATGAACCTAAGTTATAGAAAGTAACTGATCTCCCACCTTTGCTCCCGGTCAGGTTGATCTGAACAGGTGTGATGACGCGTCCTCCGAGTGACTTCCTCCTCCGCACGACCATATTTAGAATGCCCTCTCCGCTAAGCACCGCCTTAATCACCTGCTTCCTGTCCTTATTGGTCAGATCGACGTCATTCACTTTCAACAGCCAGTCGTTCACTCTGAAATAAGAAAAGAAACAATATTACAAAATGTTCGGATAATTGTATGATATTGATTTAAGAAAGTTCGGGTACCTCAGTCTTCCTTCTGCGATACTTCCTTTGTCCACTTTACTCACAAAAACTCCACAATCTCCTGGTAAATATGGATCGTTTACCCCCTCGGAAATGTCAAAACCAAGCGCCTTCAAATCCATGTCCTGAAAAACAAACACAAAAAATGGAAAGATTGGAAAAATTATACATGCATCACACTTTAGACAAGCAAAACAGTTGAGCTAGTTTGGCAAATTGATGATAATATTGCTAAAAGTGGCAGAAAATAATAATATAATATTAATATATAATATATAATATAATAATATAATATATAAAAAAATAATATTTGGGTACTCTGTAGGGATGTCAACAATTAATCGATTAACGGTTAATTGTCGATTAAGACGTTAGTCGATCAAAATGCATTAATTGTAATTAACCGCGGACACGCGGACATGCGCACCCACGTGGTCATGAAACAAGGCAACCGCGCTGCGCCAAGCTCGACTCACAGCCGACCGCAGGCGCCAACGGCACTGCTCAGCAGCCCTGGTGTAAGCGCGAGGCGAGATCGAACCCGGAATGCGTGCCGCTGCTGGTTTCGCCGCGCCCCGAGCCCCGCGCGGCTGGCCTGCCGTTCGGAGCGCGGGCCGCGGCGAAATCAGCAGCGGCACATGGTGGTTTAATCCTGGTCTAGTCCAGGTCTAGACCCGGTCGAGTCCCGGTCCAGTCCCGGTCCAGTCCCGGTCCAGTCCAGGTTCAGGCCTGTTCCAGTCCACGTTCAGTCCTGGTCTAGTCTCTTAGCCAGGACAGAACACAATGTTACACTATAAAAAAAAGTTACACTATAAAAAAAAAATTGGATAGAGCGAGGGATTACTGTATTTTGTTATTCAGCATCAATACATTTGTCTGCTTTTTACTAAGGAATAATTAATTGAGGAATATACAATATAATAATACTATGATATATTTATGACTCAGTGTTATGTTACTATAGCTTATATTCTTAAAGACCCTATTGAAACACTCAAATTCAGATGAAAAACGCCGCTTATCAGTTAATCGTTAATCGACCGATAAGGTCAATCAACTATCAGTTAATTAATTAACCGATAATTTGCATCCCTAGTACTCTGTATTGTCCCCATATTCAGTGTTTTCATTTGCATTTGACCCAACCTTGTTAAACCTGTCAGGATCAGTGGGACCCATGTCAGTTGGACCCATGTCCAGTGGGACCCATGTCAACCGCGTTGGTACGCCCCTGTGATATACGCTGTTGCGAAGGACCTGCGCACGGGCGCCGTTACGTGCGGTGTCCGCCCGCGGCTCACGTGGGCTCGCACGGTACATTTTTAATACAAGACGCGTATTTCTGTTTCTGAATACGGGACGATTCCATTTTTCAAGGGACGGTTGGTGACACTAAACACAACTATACGTATATATACACACCCAAAATCTTTCCTAACGCATTTGCACAGAAAAAAAAAAAAAACACGCGGCTGAAAAAAAAGCGGAGATCCGCTAAAAGGCGGAAGTCTTTCATCCCTGATTTATCTTAAAGTTTCAGGTTGTTCATAATATTGTAGAAAGAGTTCATCAAATAAAAAAAGACTTTCTCTGCACAAATATTTGGACTTATTGCTATATTTGGGGTATATATGCCATGAGTTTTCTGACCCGGCCCCTTTGGGATCAAAGTAGGTTGGATACGGCCCCCGGACTAAAATGAGTTTGACACCTCTGCTCTAGTTTGTGGCTGCACTACGATTAAAAAATAAATAAGAAATTAAAAGGGAGTCTAAAAACTTTTTGAGGCAACTGTAGAAGCTTGTCAGAGATGTTGGTCATTATGTTGTTAACTTCACGTGGATTTAACAGAGCTGGGCGATATGGCCTAAAAATTAAATCTCCCGATTTAAAAAAAAAAAAAAAAAAAAAAAAAAATCAGATTTCCGATTTTAATCGATTTTTCTCTGCCTACTCAAAAACAAATGGATGACAGGCAAATGGCTCAAAACAATGCAACGTTCTTTTATAAAACAAATACGGTGGTTATTTTCATTCCGTTCGGACCTGCACTTCTCCCATTCCACTGCCTCTGCTTTAGGCGCTAGGATAAAAAAATTTTGTGCTGCAACAGCTTTTGAACAGAGCTTACAGCGAGCACTTGTTTGTTCCAAGTCCGACACAAGAAAACCGAACCAGTTCCATATAACAGATGTAAACACCTTTGTTTGGTACAAGCTCCGGCTTTAGCTCACTCGCTAGCCGCGCTAGCTTGTACAATGTTTGGATACGCCCCGCTAACTTACCCGTGTAAAACGTGGCCGCGCATTAGTTCCGCGCGCGTGTAAAAAATAACTTAAAAAAAAAATAGATTTTCATAAAAACACATCGTCCTGAACTGTAAAGTCGAATTAATCAATTTAATCCATTAATCGAGCAGGTCTAATTTAACACTATTACAGTCCATTACAGACGACATGTTACAACATTATGAATAAAAATAGGTGTTCATTTACCTCCAAATACAAAATTTTAAAAAAATAAAAAAATGTAAAATACACTTTTTTCCTTCGGGTCCCAGGAGGATATTAGGAATAGGAATTAATTTACAGACAAAATAGCAAAATAAAAACACCAGGATCATGTAGAGCAGGTTAATATGAACATTCTAAGACCAAAATGAGGAGCCTGATAGCAGCAGTTACAGAGGGAGGGGGAGCCAACAGAGCTGATCGAGCCAGATCCACACAAAAAGAAACCTGGAACCATCTTGCTTTGAGGTGTGAGTGCTTCTCGGGTTATGCTTTAGCAACTATAATCTTACTCTTTGCTTTTCCAGCTCCACCACTTCTGTTTCCCATTCGATGGAGTCTGTGTCGATGGCCGAGTCGTGGGAGCTGTGGGCCATGAGCTGATGGAACCGAGCCTCCTTCTCCAACTGGTTCTCCATCTTCTCTCTAAAATAAAAAGTAAACTGTTTTAGTATATTTGGTTTAGTTCAGTTTGTTGTTGTCATCTTAGTCAGGCTCTATTGTCAGAGCAGAAAAGGTTTAGAAACTGTTTAGAAAACTGTAAAGCACATTTGTAGTTTCTAAACTACAAATGTGCTTTACAAACTAGAGACAGGACTACATTCAATACAACAGCTTACCTAAATCTTATCGAACGTTAAAGGAATATTAACGTTTTTACAATCTGAACCTCATTTCGTTAATAAAACAACATCATGTACTCACCCATTGTACTTTGGTGTCATTTGGAGCATTTCTGGAAATGTTGTAGTTTAGTGATATCCGTAACGGGAGTGCTCAGGGCAGGCGACTGCAGTCACCAAATAACACAAACTTTAGCACTTTTCAGATGACAAAAGCTCAATGTTAGTCTACACTTTCGCTGGAGTCAAAAGTGGCCTGTAATACGATATCCATCCATGTTGTTGAATGACGAGGACAGTGCACATGCGCACATTCACAGCTGATTTGCAGATAACACGACGCTCTCAGCTAGTCATAAACATCTCCGCTTGAGAAAACCCGAAATGGTGCGAACATGCATTTATCCCGGTTGTGAAAACAAAATGACAGCTTGGATGAAGTTGAGTTTTCACAGGCTTCCTCATCACAATCCAGAGTTACTGAAGCTGTGGCTAGTTGCTTTGAGAATGAACCCAAACATGAAAACATGGCGGGATATCGCATTACAGGCCACTTTTGACCCCACCAAAAGTGGAGACTAACATTGAGCTTCTGTGATTTGAAAAGTGCTAAAGTTTGTGTTATTTGGTGACCGCAACCATCTGCCCCGAGCACTCATGTTACGGATATCACTAAACTACAAAATCTCCGGAAATGCTCCAAATGACACCAAAGTACAATGGGTGAGTACATGACGTTGTTTTATTAATGAAATAAGGTTCAAATTGTAAAAACGTTAATATTCCTTTAACTCTTTGTTGTATGTTGCTAAAAACTATTCGTCTGTGGCACAGTTTGTCCACTAGATGGCAGTCAGTTTGAAGAAAAGTGATATTCTATTGTAGAATTGTAAAAGTAAGCAGTGAACTGTAACTTTCTGAAAGTCAAATGGATGATTACATGGAAATAGAAAGTTAAACCATAGTGCTATGTCATATTGTAGAATATTATATCCAAAAGGACCACATTTCCATGGGAACAAGGAGGAGGCCAAATAATGTTTTTATCGTTTTTGCAGTTTTAGGTTTCATTTGAGTGTTTCTTAAGAGTTATAGTAAAATAATGACTTACTTGATTTCTTTGACTTCTCTGACGGCGTCGTTCTTCTGTTTCCTCGTGTCGTCCAGGTTTCTCAGAGCGTCGGCCAAATCACTCACAGCTCGGTCCCTCTCCCTCCTCAGGTTATCGCACAGAGTCCTAAAGACGAACACAACATACAGTTAGACAAGACCTTTCACCTAAGCTTGAACCATAACTTTGCATTTTTTGTAGGGTTTAGGCGACATTCTGAGGACTTTTCAACATCCAAACAATACATTTTGTTTAAAATAGATAACAGCTATGGCAACAGTCCTACTTTTTCATCATTCTGAAGCCCAGTGATTAAAACATTGATATATTTTTTCCCCGTTGTCTGACATCAAAAGACAAAAGATCAATTGTGGTTAAGCAAAATATGGCAAAAAGGCATTTCTAGTTGTCATATTTCCCCCCAAAAAATTGATTTTTTGTTGTTGTTCTTGGTTTTTCCTTAATAATTTTCCTTACGGTCTGAAGATGATTGCTAAAAATGCTTTGAAAAACATATGTTCTTACTGTGAGCGGCACACTACGCTACACATCTGAACTGCAATTTGGCCATTCTAGGCAAAGCAATAACATCTCTATGAAGAAAGGATCCACCAGTGCACCCTTGATTCCGCCAAACGCTTTAATTCTCACCGTATGCTCTCCCTCTCGGCCACGATCTTGTCCCTCTCCTGAAAGGCCCAGTCTCTTCTGCACTTGGCGACCTCGGCCTCCTGCAGAGCGTCCTTCAGCTCCTGCGAGATCGCCTCGTACTGCTTCCTCAACATCTCGATCTCTTTATTCGCACGCTCCATGTCCAGAGTCGCTGAGTCTTGTTTCTGAAGAAGACAAGACTCTTGAGAAATGGAAAATATATCATAAAATAAAAATTGGGATACATGTCAAAATAAATGTGATACGAATGTGTTTTTTAATTTCAGCTGAACTTATTAGTCATTCCCATTCAGGATCCGCAGGGGGTCCCCAGGGGTTCTTAGAAAAAAAGTAATAGAGGCTAAACCAGGAGTGTTAAACATGCGGCCCGGGGGCCAGATCCGGCCCTCCAAGATCTTTAATCTGGCCCTTTTTCTGATTTTCTATTAAAATATTTCAATTATATTTTAATTTTCTATTAAAATATTAAGTAATTTTCTGCGCCTCTTTTATGCGCATCTTAGCATAACAGCGTCTCCAGCACCTCTGTACGTGGCCGCGTCCTAGGACCATCGTTTTGACTGTTGACCATGGCACCCTCATCAGCACAATGTCAAAAATGAGAAAAGTGGACGCCGAGTGCAAGATTTTCCAAGAAAAATGGACTAACTCTTATTTGTTCACGGTGGTGAATGGGAAACCTGTGTGCTTGTGTTGAAACTGCATTTTTCTTAAAGTTTCAGGTTGTTTATAATGTTATGTTTTCTAAAAGAAAGGGTTAATCAAATAAAAAAGACTTCTTGTGTTTCTCTGCATAAATATTTGGACTTACTGCTATTTTTGGGGTATAGATGCCATGAGTTTTCTGATCCGGCCCCTTTGGGATCAAACTAGGTGGATATGGCCCCTGGACCAAAATGAGTTTGACACCCCTGAACTAAACTGTGAATTTTGATAACGGGATGGCATGTTAATTTCTTCTATAAGGTATTTCATAACCATTACTGTTCTATAGCGTCCTCATTCACCACAAAACAAATAGCAATAGCTTCTCAGGTAGGAGGACGTGACATTAGGGTCGCTGGTTGAAAAAGGTTAGGAATCACTGGTTTAAAACAGAAAAGCACTGATTACAGATTCAATACTACCAATATATTTATACTTTGCAATAACAGCACTTTTGGGGGTTTCTGTAACAAAATTTTCCCCTTTCACCATTAAAAAAAGACTCAAGGTTTTGTACAGTACAAGCCCCATCATGAGAACACTGTACTACACTGTAATAGAGCTTCAGTTTATCCATAAATAAACTCATATTTACAAAGCTGCTCTGATTAAGGCTTGTGGGTCAGCGGCATTGAAATCCCCCACATCAAGGCTCCCCTCTGAATAATTTGTTTTTATGCTTTAGTTTAAAAGGTCCTATATTACACAAAACTGACTCTCGTGAGCTTTAAACTATGTTATATTGCTGTTATGTCCTCAAAAACACACCTGGAGTTGTGTTTTGTTTCATTCACACATGTTTAATTAATCCTTTATGCTCTTAAACCTCAAAATGCCCTGTTCTATTTTCATATAATGGTCATTTTCAAATTAACAGCTACCTTTAACCTTTTGTTCTGTAGAGATCGGCAACTCCAGGGATGAAATGATCCAAATGATTCTAGTAAAGGTGTGTGGAGTTTAAAAACACAGTGGAGCACTTCCTGTGTCAGCCTAAATACGCAGGGTTTGTGTGTTAAACATGTGGGAATGAAACAAAACTTAACCCCAGGTATGTTTGTGATGAGGAAACATTATAACATAGATCAGAAAATAGAGTAACATGGGCCTTTTTACAAAAATGTTCCTGCTACATCTAAGGCCAGTTTCCTAATTAACTTTTCCTGTTACGCAGCGTTTTTTGAGCACTTCAAAGTCCAAAAATCCAATTTAACAGAGTCTGGAGGTAATTCTCTAATGTAGTGTTATATATAGACTTTGAGGCCAATTAATCCGGCAAAGTGCAGCTGATAAAAGCGGAGTAAAATCCATGGGTGGACTCGAGCCAGATGCTGAAAATAACTTTACATGACGGGATGAAGGGATTATGGGCGTAGTGGGAGTAAATCAAGCTCTGAATTTGTAAATCTGGTCTGTTTGAGTTCATAATAGTGTAAAAGCTCGGTTGACGCTCGTTTCATAATAAAGAGTATTGTTTGAGTTGTTATCAGAAAGAGATACAGTGAGGAAAATAAGTATTTGAACACCCTGCGATTTTGCAAGTTCTTCCACTTAGAAATCATGGAGGGGTCTGAAATTTTCATCTTAGGTTCATGTCCACTCTGAGAGACTTAATCTAAAAAAAAAAAATCCAGAAATCACAGTATATGATTTATTAACAATTTACTTGTATGATACTGCTGCAAATAAGTATTTGAACACCTGTCTATCAGCTAGAATTGTGACCCTCAAAGACCTGTTAGTCACCTTTAAAGTCCACCTCCACTCCACTTATTATCCTAAATTAGAAGCACCTGTTTGAGGTGGTTATCTGCATAAAAACACCTGTCCGCCCCATACAATCAGTAAGACTCCAACTACTAACATGGCCAAGCCCAAAGAGCTGTCCAAAGACACCAGAGACAAAACTGTAGACCTCCACAAGGCTGGAAAGTTATGGGGCAATGGCCAAGCAGCTTGGAGAAAAAAGATCCACTGTTGGAGTAATTATTAGAAACTGGAAGAAGCTAAACACGACTGTTAATCTCCCTCGGACTGGGGCTCCATGCAAGATCTCACCTCGTGGGGTCTCAATATTATTATCCCTATTATTATTATTAGCCTGTTCACTTGTAAGTGGCAATGTTTACAAGTGAACATGCTAATAATAATAAAAATAATAATAGACGCGCAGTGATACGACTCGAGAGAAAATAGCACCAAGTGATTATGACTTCTGACTTTTTCGTGTGCAACTGTTTTGTGACGCAAATATCACTTTTTGGACAAATATTGTTTTGAGAAGAAAAACAAGCTTTATTAAGTGTCCCCGCTAACTTGCCAGAACTACTTTCGTCAGCGGCAGAACTCGGCTCAGAGGACACTGTCAGGGGTAAGTCAGTGTTTTAAAGTGATAGTGCGTTGTTTTTTTATATGTTAATCTGTATGGGTTTCCTTCTAAAAGTTACGTGTGTTGACACTGGCTTACCTCAGCTGATCCTGGTTCAGCTCGCTTTCTCAAGCCCATGTAGGTAGGTCCGGTAACTTCTCTGGAACATGAAATAAAGCTTGTTTTTCTTCTCAAAACAAAACATTTGTCGGAAAGGTGATATATTTGCGTCCAAAACAGTTGTCAACGAAACATCCAGCAGCGAACTTGGCGATCACGTATTGTGTCTGCCGACTCATATCACTGCGCCCACGTTAGCTGTATTAGCCTGTTCACTTCTAAACTTCCCCTTGCGGCGGACCGCATCTGCCGTGCACTTCCGCTAAAGGTGAACAGGCTAATACGCTAACGTGATATGAGTCGGCAGACACAATACGCAATCGCCAAGTTCGCTGCTGGATGTTTCGTTGACAACTGTTTTGGACGCAAATATATCACCTTTCCGACAAATGTTTTGTTTTGAGAAGAAAAACAAGCTTTATTTCATGTTCCAGAGAAGTTACCGGACCTACCTACGTGGGCTTGAGAAAGCGAGCCGAACCAGGATCAGCTGAGACGGTCAGAGGTAAGCCGGTGTCAACACACGTAACTTTTAGAAGGAAACCCATAAAGATTCACATAAAAAAACCTGAACTATCCCTTTTAAATGCAGGTTATTTTCCCTTTTAGAATAAAAATTAAAGAAAGTTGCATTTGCCATGTATTGTAGTACTTTATAGCCATTTTACAACTATCAACCATACATTTCCTCCTCACAGTCATACCTGTCTGGCCTGGTAGTACTCCCTGAGCAGCTGGTCTCTCTGTATTATGGCCTCAGTCCTCTCTTTTCTGGCGACGTCTCTCTCCTCTCGCACAGTCTCGATGTCTTTACAGGCCTGGCTCAGCTCCTTCTGAGTCTCCGCTTTGTCCTTCACCTCGTCACAGTATTTCTCCAGCAGCTCGTTCTTCTCACAGATCGCACGATCACGGTCCACAAGAGCAGATGACAACTCCTGAAACACAGACAAAAGAGACAAACCAATTTCAGTGTTTATGGAAGCTGGAACTTAATGCACATACTGAATAAACTCTCACATGGGCCCCCCTCTAATATAAATCAATAGGAAGAGGGTCACGGTTATATCACATCTCACCTGTCTGAGCGCCTCCATCTCCTCATTGGCCACTCTTCGTTCCGACGAGCTGTTCTTGAGTTTGGCCTGAGCCGTCTCCAGTCCGGTTTGCAGACGGTCCACCTCTTTGATCACCTGGTCCCTTTCGCTCATGATCAGTCTGTACTCGCACATCACAGAGTCCCTCTCCTCTCTGTATTTGTCAGAGTCTTTCAGAGCTTTGAGCTGTTGGGTTTTGAGTCTGGTGGTCTCGGACTGAAGCCGCTCCATCTCCCTTTGCAGCTCTTTGTACTGAGCCGTGGCCTTTGATAACTCCAGCTGCGTGGAGTCAAATCTGAAACAGGAAACAAAAGGTATTAACATTACTTATTTTATCGATTTTAGTCATAATGCTTTTAATTAGGGTAGAGGAGAGTCAATACCTATGTTAGAAGATGCCATTACATTTTATTTATAGTCAATAAAATGAACAACATCTGGTTTAAATGTAACCTGTTCAAGTTTCCAATACTCATAAGTACATAAAAGGGCCCATATTACACTATTCTCTGATCTGTTATGTTGTTTCATCATCAAAAACAGACCTGGAGTTGTGGTTTGTTTCATTCACACATGTTTAACAGATAAACTGCATATTTAGGCTTGGTGTAGTCATGTGGTAATACAGGAAGTACTCCACTATGTTTTAAACTTTTCAGTCCTTCTTGTCCTCTTATATAAACTCTCTAAAGTATTGCACAAATCCAAAAGCCATGAAAACAAAAGCACTTTGTTTGGAATTTAAAATATAAATTGTAATTGCATTGATAATATTCTATATATTTGTATAATGCAGAAATTATACATGCTGAGCCCTATGTATTTGAACTCTTGAGCCTCGAGCTTTGTTATTGTTTATATTATTGTTTATACTGTACTGTTGTATATTGCATTGTGTTTTTGAAATAAAATTTAAAAAAACACCTCCTTACACCTTCATTTGAATCATTTTGATAATTTCAGCCCTGGAATTGCCTATTTCTACTAAACTAAAGGTAAAAGGTAGCTGTAAAAATGTAGCTAGAACCACTGTGTATGAAATGTAATACTAAATTTGTAGTAAGAAAAGTAATTAAATGTACATTAAGTAACTACGGCAAAAGGAGAAATTCAATTTGTCAACTGGACAAAAGTTTATTTGGTCGAACACGTTTCTCAGCTCATCCAAGCTGCTGCTTCAGTTCTGGTCAGACGCTGGTGGACACTGCCTGTATCTGCCTGAAGGGGGCGCCAACTAAAATGAAATTACTATGAAACTACCTCACCTACTTGTTTTTCAATTTCTGTTAGTTAGGTGAGCCTATTAAAGGTCCCATGGCATAAAATTTTCACTTTCTGAGGTTTTTGAACGTTAATGTGAGCTCCCCTACCCTGTTTAGCCCCCCCCCCCCCATGCTTAAAAGTTGCGAAATGTCTAAACTGAGCATTTGCGATCCTTTTCTGCGTTACAAAAAATCAGAGCTCAAACGGGCGATTCTGAACAAGGCACCTTATTGACGTCAGATCGAAAAAAGAAATGCAAATGCAGTTCCACCCCCGTCTGTCTGTACTCAGCGTCTCTGTAAATCACGCCCAGAGAGTTTGGACTGTGAATGCGCTAGGCAATGCGAAATGCGTTTTTTTATTTGCCTGGAGGCACGTCCGAGTGTTTCTAGGCTCGGAAGTCCTTTATCTGAGCCTCTGGACCTTTGAACAGCAGTGGTTTAATTTTATTTTCTGTGGAAATGTGTTTATTTTTCAATGGAACGCTTCAAATCTCTCCCTCGTGCAAAAACACGGAAATGGATCAGCTGAGGGCTCTGAGCAGAGAGCGGAGAGTTTGGCCACGCCCCCACCCTCTACTATTGGCCAGCTCTTTTCTCCTCATTTGCATTCAAGCAACAACGCCCATTATGACCTGTTCTGAGGGAGAAAAAAATACTCTCTCATCTTATCTGTGTTTCTCATGCAATGAGTGTTGATTTTGAAGAAGGATTCATTTACAGTATTAGGGAACCATTAAGGAGCCATATAAAAGCATCAAGAAGTACCATGTCATGGGATCTTTAAAAGTAACTATCCTCTTAAAAAGGTACACTATAACTTTTCTGATCTTGTATTTGTTTCATTTTTCATGGTTTACTGCTCAAAAATATCTTCAAAAATATGAGCCAGGTCACCCCTCCACAGATCAGACCTGTAACTTGGCCTGATGCTGCCAAGCTTTTGTCTTAATATCATACTGAGGAACATTCCAGGGAAAGCAATAACATCTCCATGGAGACAAGAAGGTTCCAGAGAGCTTTAATATCAGTCTGCTGCCTCCTCTGAACTACATTTTGAGTTCCTTCTGGGGCAGTGAATCATCTTATCTTCTGCATACTCAGCCTAAAGTCTCAAAGGAAGCTCAACGTGTCCAGTCACTCAACCGTGTAAAAAGACATCAGTTAATGAAATACTTTAATTATTTAGACAGCCTGGGTTCAGCTCAAACATGTTTTATTTTATTCTATTCTAGAATCAGCCTCATTGGAAAAAGAGGTATAGATTATGAAAGTGGTTTTCCAAATACATAAAACAAAAATGCATATTTGTACTGCCATTGGCCTTTTGAGTACCTTTGCTTTGGCATTTCATGATTTAGAATTTAAAATAATGCTTAATTACCATGGGGAAAAACAATTAAACAGAAGTAGTGAACGTGATTTGACTGCAGAAATGGTAAAAAAAAAAAAAAAAGGCTGGATTTAATGGATTTAAAAACTATGACATCACATTGATAGAAAAGTCTTCGATGTTCCATGACTGTTCAGAGGCAGAGGACTTCTGGATTTTTTTTTTTAGGATTAACGAAACCAGCAAACTCTAGATATGATTTTAATGAGGGAATATTCCAACATGGTAAAAACTCCAAAAAGTCAATTTGCATGTGTTCTTTTAGTTAGAAAATGGGAAACGCTTATCCCACGGTGACCAAAAGCATGTTTGAAAGGGAATTAATGCCACAAGAATGCATAATACGTGTATAAAAAAGAGCTCTAAAACTAAAACTAACTAACAAAAACTTTAATTACCAATTAAAACAACAACAAAAACTGCAAAATCTCGCTGAATCAAGATTATGTTTCTAAATTTACATTCATTTATATGGCTGAAGAAGAGGCTTAAACGCCCACAGCAGAAGGTGAACACATCTGTCCTGGATTATTTCTGGTTTAATCTCATTGTGATTCTAATTAAGATAGAGATGCAGCTTAATTTGCCTCATGCCAGTTTACCCATGTTTAGGTGGTGGCGCTCGGTGGTGTTAGGACATAATGTACACTTTACTGTCCCCACAGGGAAATTTGCCCTCAGCATTTCTGATGCATTATACCAACACTGGAACCAATATATCGCAACAACCCTAACAATATGACTAATTAAAATCCTTTAAAAAGTTCTATATCACTGGTCTACAAGCAAAATGCTTCCGGAACAAAAGTAGTGAAATTTTTCTTGGTTTAGGTCACTAATAAAGAAAAAGTAGTCAGAAGTGCTGATTGGCTATAGTTTCCAAGATATAGTCAAAGATCAAAATAGGAAATTTATGCAAAATAAGGCAAAAACGTTTATCAGAAGTTACAGTGTGGTACAGGCTCAAAATGCGCTGTTCCACCTTGTGATGTCATGAAACTGTATGTTCAAGTTAACAGACACCATTTACCTTTAGCTCAGTGGAGAGGTAAATCCAGGGCTGAAATTATCCAAATGATTATAGTGAATATATACAGAGTCAAACACAGTAGAGCACCTTTTGTATTACCGCACGACATCACAAGGCGGAGAGTTTTTAGTTTGAGAGAAGAACTCAGCCTAAAAATTCAGGGTTTGTGTTAAACATGTGTGAATGAAACAAAACAGAACTCCAGGTCTGTTTGTGATGACTAAACATCATTATAACATAATCAGAAAACGTAATATGGACCCTTTAAAAACTGATACACAAAGGGAGGAGTCAGAAAAAACAAGTAAATTCCACTAGTTTCTACTATTAGCTCCACAAACCTGCGTATAGAAGTGGAATACTGCTGCTGGTAGTGGAAAGCAGCATCTCGTTGCTTGAGGAGGACCTCGAGTTGTTTCTGGAGTTGATGGTTCTCCTCCTCAGCCTGGTCCAGCCGGCTCAGATCAGCGTTGTGACTCGCCATATTGTCATTGTAGCGTTTCCTCAGAGTCTCGTAGTCGGTTTTCAAAGCCTCAAACTTGTCCATGGCGCTGTCGTACAGTTTGGTCAAAACCTCAGAGGAGCCCTCTCTCATCACCTACAAGAAAACAATAGAGTTAAAGGTGCATTGTGTAAATTTTCTGTCAAACACTTCTTCACACACTGCGTGCACATGGTAGGACTGGATTGGATTTTTCCAAATCCGATCCCGCTACACTGCGGGTGGTCTGTCCTTAGATCCCAGTGCACATGAAGCTCGTGTAATCGGATAATGGTCAGCGACCTGGCCGGCTCCGCTACGCTATGTGGCGCTGTAGTCCAGCTACTTCCGGGTGATGGCTATTCAATAAAAACACAACAAACTATGTGGCGGTATACAAAGATGGCGCTCGAGGAGTTTGACGGAGCAGCATTGGTGTACAGGTTGTGCATTCTTTCTTCGCAGCCATGATTTCATCTGACTTTTCTGGCAACAATCGCTACTTATGACGGTGTCGGTCCCTCCTGCCACTTCCGGGTGAAATCCTTAGCAAAAATTCCCACGCATGCGCAGTACGCCAATCCGATCCGATATCGTGCACAAGGCAGCACCAAGTGGATTATTATCGGCCTAAGCCAGGGGTTCCAATCGGGTTCGAGAAACCAATCCCTATACAATCCTTAGCCTGTGCACATGAATTCGATACAATCCCAATCCGTTTGCAGCCGGATTACACTCGTCCATATGCACGCAGTGACAGTGTTGTCAGAGCCGTTTAAGGTCATATCGTGGAACATTCCAGGCAATGACATCTCCATAGAAACACGAAGATGACGAACAACCAGCCAAAAAGTTACATAGTGCACCATTAAAGATGATCAAGGGAACTTTTCAATTTAAATGTTGTACATTATGTAGGGTGTTCCAGTGGCAATGATGGTACTGGTATTGTCAAAAGAAAGAAAGGCGAGTTTATTTCTAGAGATGGGACGAGATATTTCCACAAGACGAGAACGAGACAGAAGGAGATTTTGACTCATGTTTTTTATTTACTTTAATATTTCTGCTGTCACTGTAGCACTGCTTTTTGGGACTAGAGCTTCTCAAAAATGTAATCCACCAGCTTTTTGTTCCATTTTTTTCCAAAAACATGACATTTTGTGGAATGAGAGATCTTTTCCCCATCACGATTTATTTGTAAAGCACAGTTCGTACACAAAGTAACTCAAAGTGCTTTACAGAATAAGAACGATATTAAAATCACAATACAAACTGATCAGAACATAAATAATCATTACATTAACATTAAAAGGTGCAACTTTTCTGGTGGAAAAACAAGTCTTCGCTCCCTTAGAGAGCACTCGATTTTCCAAAACCTGTGTAATCTGGCGAACAATCTTAGAAAATGAGTTTCACTTGCAATAATCAGATTAGTTTAGATCAACAACCCAGGAGGACAGGTTTGACTGATTCTTTAGCCAGGAAAGGATAACAGCAAATAATGGTGAGTTAATTAAGGAAGGACGAAAAGGAAGTCAATTACATGGGTATATTTGGTACACGTCTTTAAGAAACAAGCACTGCTCCTTTGAGAACTGATCGAAACATCGCGCTAGGGGTGTTCTGCATGTATGTGTATGGCGAATTGTGTTACCAGAGACATAATGCACACATTAGCAAACACAACCAAAGAAAAAAGTTTGAAGAAAATTCACAAAATTGATTTAAATAGGACATTTTCAGGAGCTTGTGATTAATACAAGCGTTTATGGTCCCGTTTAGGTGTTTAATTTTAAACAAAAATGTTGGGATGTAACGATATCCAAATCTCACAGTATAATATTTATTGAGATATTGTGGAGAGGCCGACAGAATTGTGGATATGCTTCTTCCCTTTAAATGCCGTGTCAAGTCTTCAGTGTGAATCATTACTATCATATTACAAAGAATGAAGACTTATAAATGCTTATTAACGGGCTTTTATCGTGTAATCTGCACTGAAATGTAGCAAAGCATCATGGTCTATGTAGTCCTCCCGTTTTTTAATACCTCAGACAGAGCAGTGCCTACACTTAGCATCACAAGTTAGGTTCATTTCTTTCATTTTGACTCCTGGGACAAATGAGCCCGCTGTTATGTAAAGCGCCCAACATTACTCTAAATTACCCCTTTATTACATGAGGAAGGAGCAGAGCACCGGTCTGTACCAACTTTTACAGTGAGAGTTATCTCGGAGCTGCCAGGCCTGATCCAATTTAAATTTAAATCAGAGCCTGGGACATTGAGACAGACTGTTTGTTCTTTCTTTTATCAAATATAAAGGAGGAGAGGTGTGGTTATGTAACAGAGAGGAGACAGGAGCTGCGCTGTTGATAAAGCGAGTAAACACAGTTCTCAGGTCAAATAGTGGTCACAGATGATAATAAGGTTATTTTAAAATGAGGAAAGAAAAATATCTTTGTTGTCCTAGTAAATAATCAGATTTTGGTGAGCTCCAATATCACAGCCACTGTGATATTGGAATGGGTATTGATAATGTAAAATGTAAAGTTTCAAATTTTAGTACCATGACACTTAAAGAGTGTGCTCACACTGGCCAATCAAACTGTGCCTAAGCACAGATGTCACGTTTGTTCAGTGTGAATGTAACAGGACTGTGCTTAGCACAGAGTAGGAGGGGCCAAAGCACGCCACAGAGCTGTGGTGTCACCTGCCTAGGGACTGCAGATGGAAATTAGCATTCTTGCTATAATCTGGCATATTTACACTGCAATGCTGCAGATGTTCATTAATATGCACTGTCCCTATTAAATAAATAAAATTTAAAAAAAACGCTCATGTACGCTCATGTACTGTGTGCTCTCATATTACTCATACAGTACAAGGAAAACGATGAATAAACTCAACACTTTGCTCTGAATCTGCATAAAAGTTTTGCTCTTGTCTCGGGCCGTCCTCACTCCTCCATCACAGCAGGACTCAGATCTGACTCACTGTTTATTGCATATTTCATGCCGCTGGACTTTTCTCCGCTAAAGCGTTAGCTCTACTCTGCTACATGTAAATAAACAGCGCCGTATGATGACGTCATCGGGCTGCGGCTCGGTTCAGTTGTGCAGCTGTGAGTGTGGGACATAGAACCCTACACAACCATGCCTGAACATGGCATGGTTCAGAAGGCCCACTGTATATAAAGAATCCATAAATACATTATTGATGAACACAATAAAAAGTTGTGGGTTATACAGTAAATTTGTCTGCTGATAACCGATCTGTAACAGTTTCTTTTATCCTATAATATTAATTATGGCTTGTTATCTGTTGGTTTTGTATTTGTTCATGTCACTTCTTTACCTGTTGGTGTAGTATCCTCATATCTGCCACCTCCCTCTGGCCCTCCTCGTGCAGCCTCCTCAGATCCTCACAGGCCTGCTTCACGTGGTTGTGCTCTCGGACCAGCTGCATGTTGTCCTGCCTCACCAGCTCCAGCTCCTCCTTCATCTGAGCGTGCTCACTCACCAGGCGACTGTGCAAGGTACTATGAGGAAAATAAACACAACTGTAAAAGGGACACTTTACAAATTATACTTGTATCAACAAACAAAACAACACAAATACAATTGGTGCACAAAATTTAAAAAGGCGCTGTATCTGATTTTTACAGTCTGAAAAACTGTTCCCAACTTCTTGAGTACACAATATTTTCACACTTTAGTAGTTAGTCGTATCCAGACACAGAGCAACAGGTACAAAAATGATTGTGAATTTGGGGACCAGCAATTTCCAGTAGTCATTTAAAGGGGATCCTTAGAACGTCAACAAAATGGAAATCTGTACATTAGAATCACAGAACATGTTTGTACAGACACACACACACACAGAACACAGGGTTAGCAGTTTTTATGCAGAATAAAACAGGATATTTAGTTTTTTGTGGAGAAAATGATGGTTCTTCAAAAATTACAAACTTTCCTTTGTGATTTGCGAATTGCATGTATTCAAATAGCGTTCTTGATTCGATAGTGATTCAGCTTGCAGCTCTACCTGATAAACACATTAAAGGTGCACTGTGTAACTTTTCGGTTGGGGGTCCGTCACCTTCTTGTTTCTATGGATATTAGGGATGCAAATTATCGGTTAATTCATTAACTGATAGTTGATTGACCTTATCGATCGATTAACGATTAACTGATAAGCGGCGTTTTTCACCTGAATTTTAGTGTTTCAATAGGATCTTTAAGAATAAAAGCTATAGTATCATAACACTGAGTCATAAATATATCATAGTATTATTATATTGTATATTCCTCAATTAATTATTCCTTAGTAAAAAGCAGACGAATGTATTGATGCTGACTAACAAAATACAGTAATCCCTCGCTCTATCCAATTTTTTATTTTTTTTATAGTGTAACATTTTTTTTATAGTGTAACATTGTGTTCTGTCCTGATTGGCTAAGAGACTAGACCAGGACTGAACGTGGACTGGACCAGGTCTGAACCAGGTCTGAACCAGGTCTGAACCAGGTCTGGACCTGGACTGGGACTCGACTGGGACTCGACCGGGTCTAGACCTGGACTAGACCAGGATTAAACCACCACGTGCTCGCGCGCACTCGATCTCGCGGTACACCCGGGGCTGCTGAGCAGTGCCGTTGGCGCCTGCGGTCGGCTGTGAGTCGAGCTTGGCGCAGCGCAGTTGCCTTTTTTCGGGTGCGCGTGTCCGCCTGTCCGCGGTTAATTACAATTAATGCATTTTGATCGACCAACGTCTTAATCGACAATTAACCGTTAATCGATTAATTGTTGACATCCCTAATGGATATGTCATTGCTCTGCCTGGAATGTTCCACAGTATGACATTAAACAGCTCTTCTTTACATTTACTCAATTACAGGTGGTTTTATAGCTCAAAAATACCTAGAAAAACACTTGATCTGGTTTGGTCTTCATGAAAAGAGAAAGGTTTAATGTAGGGGTGTCAAACATGCGGCCCGGGGGCCAGATCCGGCCCTCCAACAAGACCTTTAATCTGGTGTTTGTGATGAGGAAACAACATTAGAACATAGATCAGAAAACAGTTTTCTATGAACTAGGGGTGGGTATTCACAAAGAAGTCACGATTCAATTCGAATCATGATTCATATGCCACGATGCGATACTATCACGATGCATCACGATACTTGAATTATTGCGATGCATTGCAATATATTCGACATACTTCAGTGAAAATGTACCAAAAAAAAAGAGGATAACTTAAATATCAGTAGCTGTGTATCTGGGTAGTGTCTTCAATTGATACATAACTCTGAGCAACTCAATTCATAACTGAATTTATTGAATAACAAAAACAAATAAACCAAACCAATAACAAAAAAAGTGCATAGGATTTTTTCTAAAACAAAAAATGATGTTCAAACATTTGCCATTTTGGAGGTAGCTATCATCATAACAAACAATACCCTTTCACAAAGAAAAAAGTGCATAGGATTTATTTAAAAAAAATATATATATATATTATTTATTAATATTAAATATTAAATTATTAAATATTGAATTATTAATTAATAATAATCGCTAATAATAACCCCTACTATGAACCCTTTAAACCCCCTGGCCCTCGGCTGATTTTCTATCAAAATATTGTAATTATATTTAAATTTTCTATTAAAATATTGGTAATTTTCTGCGCCTCTTTTCTGTGCAGTTTAGCATAGCAGCGTCTCCAGCGCCTCTGTACGTGGCCCCTCCCACCAGAGCAGCACAAATGAAGACTCGCCTCTTTCCAAACGCTCTTAAAGGATCATCGTTTTGACTGTTGACCGTGACACCCTCATCAGCAAAATGTCAAAAATTAGAAAAGTGGACGCCGAGTGCAGGATTTTCCAAGAAAAATGGACTAATTCCTATTTGTTCACGGAGGTGAATGGGAAACATGTACGCTTGTGTTGAAATTGCATTTTTCTTAAAGTTTTTGGTTGTTCATAATATTATAATATTTTGCAAAAGAAAGAGTTCATCAAATAAAAAAAAGACTTTCTCTGCACAAATATTTGGACTTATTGCTATTTTTGGGGTATATATGCCACGAGTTTTCTGATCCGGCCCCTTTGGGATCAAAGTAGGTTGGACACGGCCCCTGGACCAAAATGAGTTTGACACCCCTGGTTTAATGCCATACTGTGAAACATTCAAAACAACGCAATAACATCTCCAGAGAGAAAAGCATTTGACAGACCTTCCACCAGGATAGTTACACAATGCATCTTTAACATTCATATCCCAGTCCTGTGTCCCTGTTTGCACTGCCACAGATTAACCTGAGAGCAGCAACACATCTGCGACATATTGTAAAGCTCTGACCTGGAGTTTACCCTCAGTCCCACTGGAAAAGATGCACACAATTATAAAGCCAACATCTACTTTTGAATAGAGGCACTAGGGCTGTATGTTTAAAAATATATATATTAAAATTAAAATATTCTGTATAAATGACTATTTTCTGATCTATATTCTTGTTTCCTCATCCCAAACAGACCTGGAGTTGTGTTTTGTTTCATTCACACACGTTTAACACACAAACACTTTTTTACAACCTCTATATCCTGTATCATATTTTGATGAACTTTTGCTAGTAATGAAAGGAATTGTCCTTCATTTGGTCACATTTTTGAAAAAAGTCTCCTCGGACTCAAAATGAAGTTTCCGTAAAGCCTACCAACAACCAGAATAATACCGTTAGAAGGTTAATATCTGTTCAATCATAAAATAACCAAAGGCAATTTTCTCTTTAATAACACAGGAACAAAACACATAATCAGAGTCAAATTTCTCCCGTGTGTCACTGTGTGTCATTGTGTGTGAGACCAAATAAAGGCTTAATCTTAATCTTAATCTTAATCTACCACTAGTTGAACAAAACAGATTTCCCCAACTCTACAGTCCACATGTCTTATACAGTGAAAGTGAAACTGAAACTCCAGGATTCTGGGAAAGCTGAAGGCTACAATATATCACTACTAAACGAGACAGATTTCCCCAAATTTACATGTCTTATAAAGTGAAAGAATAGAAAGTGAAACTCCAGTATATTATGATGGCAGCACAATTTATCATTGATCCATTTTCAGTCAAACTTACCTTTAATGGCCCTTGTGATAACTTAGCACAGTTTAGCATTTTATATCATTGACTGTAATGTGTATTCAATACTTTTTTAAAAGAATGTTGAAAATGGAGTTTGGTTTCTTCAATTATACCAAAAAGTTCATCCAATCATGATGCAGGACTTTGATTTTGGAAAAAAAAAATTCAAAAAGTTATAACCCTAACAAACACACCTGCATATTCACGCTCTGTTCCACCTTGTGAGGTCATGTGGTAATACAGGAAGTGCTCTACTGTGTTTTCAAACTCCACACACTTTCACTAGAATCATTTGGATCATTTCAGCCTTGGAATTGCTAATCTCTACTGAACTAAAGGTAAAAGCTAGCAGTTAACTTGAAAATTACCACTTCATGACATCACAAGGTGGAACAGAGCATTTTGAGCTTTAGAGATGTAGACAGACTAATAATAAAGGCTTTGTTTTTGAGAACAACATTATAACATGACTTAAAGGAAAAGTAACGTTTTTTACAATCTGAGCCTTATTTCGGTAATAAAACAAGTTGTTTTACTCACCCATAGCACTTTGGTGTCATATGGAGTACTTCCAGAGATGTTTTAGATTTGCGTTAGCCTAGCGCGACTTCTAGCCAAAAGTGGCCTGTAATCCTAGATTTAGCCATAGTTTACGGCTTTGCGTTTCAGGTTTGGGTCCCGGGAGCTGAGAGCACAGTCCGCACATGCGCACTGGCGTCCTCATCTACTCGAAACTATGGCTAAATCTCAGATTACAGGCCACTTTTGACCAAACGAAATCACAGACTAAGACATCGAGCTTCTATGATTTGAAAAGTGCTCAAGTTTGTGTTATTTGGAGACCGCAAACATGTGCCCCGAGAACTCATATTGTGGAGATCGCAAATCTAAAACATCTCCGGAAATGCTCCATATGACACCAAAGTGCTATGGGTGAGTAATACAACTTGTTTTATTACCGAAATAAGGCTCAGATTGTAAAAAAAAACGTTACTTTTCCTTTAAAGCTCAAGAGTCAATTTTGTGTAGCCTAGGACCTTTTACCTTTTGTTTAGTGGAGATCGGCAATTGCAGGGCTGAAATGAGTAATATGAACCCTTTAACATAGATCACTTCCATATTATTGCGTACCAAAACTTTGCCCCCGTGTGATTTCTCATATGGTACCAGCCTAATTTGAGTTGTGAGATTGGAGTAGAGGGAGCAGCCTGAGTCGGTTCAGAGGGAGGTCGGCTTAAACTCTAATCCCTCATCTGTCTGTTTGCATTTGGGCCAGATGTCTGTCCCCTACAGTTTTATACTCTATGGCATCAGTAAATTACAAATACTCTACACCCGCTCAATGTTCTACCACTAGTATTACTTTAATGTAAGAACAAAAAATACCAAAAATACCAACTTTGAGGTACCAAACTTGCAATTTGAATAATCACAAAGACTGGATTTTTTTTCTGCAAAACCAAAAAATATATACATCTTCTATTTTTATTTAAAGAAACACTTGCTAATCCTCTAGTTTAGATCTCTACAAACATTGAAATGCAGGAGATTCTAGTATTAAGGTCCTGTACTACACAAAATTGACCCTTGTGAGCTTTAAGTCGTGTTATAATGTTCTTAAATCATCAAAATACCTGGAGTTGTGTTTTGTTTCATTCACACGTGTTTGAGTAATCCTTTATTATTAGTCTGTCTACGTCTCCAAAACTCAAAATGCTCTGTTCCACTTTGTGATGTCATGTAGTGGTGGTTTACAAGTTAACAGCGTTGTGCATTTTGAGTAGAAATTAAATATTCCAAGGCTGAAATTGTCCAAATAATTCCAGTTAAAATATAAGATAAGATCAGACTTTATTGATCTCACACAGTAGAAATTCACTTGCCACATTAGCTCCAGGCTTGCCTGGAAGAATCCATGACTCATCGCTGTACCAGCGAGTGAGTCTGGTAACGCTTGGTCCAAAATGCGCTGCAGTTGCGCGTAGACAGACAGCTAAGTGAACCAATCAGAGATTGCGCCATCTTGATTCAAAACTGAGGCGGAACTTCCGCTGCCTAAGAGTGACTTTGCGGGCAAAGGCGGGTGCATTGACGTCACCATCTTTGAACGAATCAGAATCGCGGAGTCCGTTTGTAACCGGAGGAGCGAGGGTGGAGCGAGGGTGTCCAGATGGTATCGCGCTGTATAGGAAATACAGAGAGATATCATTTGGCTGGCCAGGTAAGCTCCAGGCAGTTTAGTGCAAAAGAAAGTTAGAACAGAAAGTGCACGCAGACAAGATAAGTAATAATAATAAAATAAGTAAATAAGAGAATATAGAAAATATTGCACGTTTGGACTATACAGTGGAGTTCTACAGTCTGATGGCGGTGGGGATGAAGGATCTGCAGTAGCGCTCCTTCTTGCACTGGGGGTGCCTCAGTCGGCTGCTGAAGGAGCTGCTCAGCTCCTCTACAGTCCGGTGCAGAGGGTGAGCGGTGTCGTCCTTCATGGGCGCGAGTTTGTCCAGCACCCTCCTCTCATCCACCTCCTCTACAGAGTCCAGAGGACAGCCCAGGACAGAGCTGGCCCTCCTGACCATCTTACTGAGTCTCTTCCTGTCCCGCTCTGTGCTGCTCGGGGCCCAGCAGACGACAGCGTAGAGGAGAGCAGAGGCCACCACAGAGTCATAAAAAGTGTTGAGCAGAGGCCTGCACACACCAAAGGACCTCAGTCTCCTCAGGAGGTGGAGGCGACTTTGGCCCTTCTTGTACAGGGTGTCGGTGATGTGGGACCAGTCCAGTTTATTGTTGAGGTGAACACCCAGGTACTTGAAACTGTCCACAGTCTCCATGTCCTGCCCCTGGAGTTTAAAAACACTCTGGAGCACTTCCTGTATTACCACATGACATCACAAGGTGGAAAGGAATGTTGTCTGTGCTTTCTGAGGAAGAACTCAGCCTAAATATGCAGGATTTGTGTGTTAAACTTGTGTGAATGAAACAAAACACAACTCCAGGTCTGTTTATGATGAGGAAACAACATTAGAACACAGATGTAGCCCTACTTGAACCTATATGTAGTTTCATATATTACAAACAGACTCAACAAAAGCCTGGTTTAACAGCTTTGGGGGGGTGATAAATGTTTAATCCCATTGCTCTTGTGCCTAAAAGTGAAATCTGGTGGATGCGATCTGGCGTGAACATGTCATTGAACCCAACGCAGAACAAAAGCTGCTGAAATATTGACGAGGGACTTCACTTCGAGATTATGTTTTCAGATGGGGGATGGTGATAAAGAGGGAGAGGGTGGCAGAGAGTAAAGATGCAAGATTATTCGCAAAGTGAATTGAAATCGCAATTTAAAAAAGGTCCTATATTATGCAAAATTGACTCGTGAGCTTTTGTTTGTGATGAAGAACCATCTAAAACATTATACCATAGATTAGAAAATAGTGTAATATGGGCTCTTTAAGGACCACAATTTCCTCCCAAACAAAATCTCCATCTTATTCTGTATAAAAACTGCTACCGTATTTTCACGGCCATAAGGCGCACCTAAAAGTCTTAAATTTTCTCGAAAATGTATGCTGCGCCCTATGGTGCGGTGCGCCTTTTGTGTTGTTGTGAGACGCGGACGTAGTAGAAGACAAGGGGCGTGGCGTGAACGTGCGGACGTGAGAGGAAGACTCTGCCTAAAGAGAAATTTCCAGCTGGAGTCATCGTTAAGGCTAACGAAAAGGGCTGGATGGATGAGGACAAAATGAAACAGCGCTGAATGAGGTGTATGTGAAGAGACCAGGCGTTTTTTTCCACGCGTCACCGTCCCTGTTGATCTGTGACTCCATGCGCGCTCATCTCACGGACGGTGTGAAAACACAGGTGAAGCAAATGAACTCTGAGCTCGCTGTCATTCCGGGAGGCTTGACAAAGGAACTCCAACCGCTGGACATTGGCGTGAACAGGGCGTTCAAAGCGGCGTGGGAGCGATGGATGACAGATGGCGAACACACCTTTACGAAGACTGGGAGGCAACGCCGGGCGAGTTACGCCGCAATTTGTGAATGGATTGTAGATGCTTGGGCTAATGTGTCTACTTGTACTGTTGTTCGGGCTTTTGCAAAAGCCGGCATCATTCACGAGGAGACGGACGGCAACGAGACAGACTCTGACTGTGACGAGAGAGAACCTGGCGTGTTTGACTGTCCTCTAGCCCAGTTCTTCTCAGATACAGAAGATGAGGACTTTGATGGATTTGATGATTAATTAAATTGATAGAATGATTGTAAAAAATAATGTGAGCACTATGCTAAATACGGTACTTATTACGCACTCAAATAAAGCACAACCGAACTCATATTTGCTCCCGCTGCCTTTTTTAATAAAACACAATTCAAATCGCACTATTTTCTTAGGCCTATTAATAACACACATATGATTTTGTTCGTGTGGAAAGTTTATGTGGTTAAATCCACCAACTAAACACATTCTGAACTTCAATACAGCATCAGCGCATAAGAAGAGCACGAGCCGTCAGCGCACGCAATGAAGTGCACGTGCGCTCTGAACCAGGACTAAATGAGGTCTAAACCAGGTCTGGACCACCCGCGCCCTATGGCCCGGTGCGCCTTTTGTATGTGTTAAATACCAAAAAGACACCCGTAACTGAAGCTGCGCCCTATAACACAGTGCGCCTTATGGCCGTGAAAATACGGTAATCTTTTGTTTCGTCGTGTGCAAATAGGTCCTAAAATTCTTCTATCAGTTTGTGAGTTTAGGAGATGAAGCAACAGGGAATGGTTTGGTTGAACTATTTGGGGTAAACGTCAATTTATCTGACAAAACGCTACAATTATACGTGTGATTTACTTTTTAATGAATAAAGACTTGTATGGGATAGCAGTTTTTATGGGGAATAAGAGTGGAGATTTTGTTGTTTGTGGTGGAACTGTGGAAGGGAGAGGAGGGGGTGGTAAGGGGTACAGCAATAACCGCAATCAAATCAAAACTGCCATAAAGCAAATTCCAAAGCCTGCAGTTTTTGAAGTACCATCATTTCTTTCACAAACAACAAAATATCCGGTCTTACTCTGCATAAAAACATTAACACTACACAAAAATGTTCTGAAATGTGACTCCTGTATTATTACTTTTTGTCAACTCTTCTGTACAAGTTTGAAATGTGAACTTTGAAATGAATCCTAGCGTTAAAAAGGTCCTAAATTATATTCTTGTGAGCTTTAAGCCATATTATAATGTTTCATCATCAAAAACATACCTGAGGTTGTGTTTTGAAGTGGTAGTTTTCAAGTTTTACCTTTAGTTCAGTAGAGATTGGCAATTCCAGGACTGAAATGCTTAAAATGATTCTAGTGAGGGTGTGTGGAGTTTAAAAACATCACAAGGTGGAACAGAGTGCTTACCAAGAGCGGAACTAAGCGTAAATATGCAGGGTTTGTGTGTGAAACATGTGAGAATGAAACAAAACACAACTCCAGGTGTGATGAAGAAACATTAGAACATTAGGGATGCACGATATATCGGCATTAACATCGGCCGATATTGCCAAATTTTTTAAATATCGTATCGGCCCGATGTGTAAAAGTGGGCCGATATTAACGACTGATATTTGACAGTACAGTAATCCCTCGAATTAACGTTTTCTCACATTTCGCTCTCGTTTAAACATTCAAACTTTTGTAGATTTTCAACAAAATGTATTAATAGTGAAGCGTGGGGGGGGCATGATAGCGCAGCATGACCGGCGCGAGACCGCACATCCCACCCGAGGCTGCGAGCACGAGACCCGAGCGCAAACCGTGCCTCCTCCTTGGGACCACGACCACAGTCCTGAGGAGGAGGCACGCAGTCCTCGACATGAAAGAACGCAAGAGCCGCACGAAAACAGGCAAAGAGCCACACGCGGTGGTTTAATCCTGTTTTAGACCTGGTCTAGTCCTGGTTTAATCCAGGACTGGACCTGGTCCAGTCCTGGTTTAGTCCAGGTTTAGTCCTGGTTTAGTCCAGAACACAATGTTACACTCTTAATAAAAAATAAAAAAATGTTACACCATAAAAAAATGTTACACTATAAAAATAAAAAAAAAATTGAAAAAAAATCAGGAGTCAAAACACGTTTTGAAAATAAAAGACATTCAAAAATTAATTTTGCATGATTTTCAGTCTGTATAAAATGTTATCCCAGAATTAAAAATAAATAAATATCAGTATTGGCTAATATCGTATCAGCCGATAACAGCAACATTAATATCGGTATCGGCTAAAATTTTCACATCGGTGCATCCCTATATAACATAGATCAGAAAATGGAGTAATATGGGCCCTTTAAGACAAAAATCATAAATCACTCAGTTTTAGTAGGGAAGCATTTAGATGGAATTTTAGAGAGGGTGTAGGGGGGTCTCTACTCACTGGTAAAAGTCTGCCTTCTTCACGGCCTCCTCACAGCGTTTCAAAGTGCTGCTGTGTTGGTTCTGAAGAGACTGGAGATCAGCCATCGCCTTCATACACTGCAGCTTCAGCCGCTCGTAATCATGGCCCGTTTTGGAGTTTGGTCTGAACGACAAAACAATACATTACATAAGAGTAAAAAGTGAAATGTGCACTTAAATTGTTTAAATTAATTCAAGCTAGAGCTGCACAACTTACTGCAATAAAAAAAATTTTAGTTGGCACAATAGCACCTGGCAACCTCACTGTTAGCGTCACCACTTCCTGTCCTGTTTTTTTTCTCTATGGAGGTTTTTGCCAAGTCGTGCTAAAATGAATAAATATTTAAAAGATAAGGCGGTTAACAGGGAGCTGTGGGGGATGTCACTGACAACATGTTAAAAAGTACACAAATAAAATTAATACTTGAGGAGAGGACACATCTGTGAAATGTCGGTGTCTCAATGCTAACGCTATTACAATTTTTGAGGTTTAATCAGCGCTCTCAAGTCTCACGCTTTGAGAGTGTGACACACGCAATTCAACGTATTCACACGCTCACACGCCACACATGGTATTTCTCACGCTGAAATTTTGTTAAGCAATTCAAAACTGTAGCCACTGTTCACAGCGCTTCTGTGCCCAGAAAATCGGTTAGTAAATGCAGGCACCGCGCCTTTTTTCGAAAAAAAAAAAAAAAAGTCACACGCACCCCGCTCCCCCAATATAAATCTCACTCCTAGCAAACTTCAAAACTTGAGAGCCCTGGGCTTAATAAACATTAAAACAACACCACAAAATGAAGTATTCTGCATATTAAAATAACTGTGTGTGTGTGTGTGTGGGGGGGGGGGGGGGAGTCTATCTTTGTTTGAACCAACTTTAACTTAAAAACATTGTTTATTTTATGATTTAGGATTTTAAGAAAAGTTAACTTTAAGACACTGTGAGCTAGTTAGCATGCAGCTATGCACAGGGCCTATTACAAAGGCTGCAATTATTTAGCCTGGCTTAGACAAACTTTATTGATCCACAAGGGAAATTATTTGGGTACAGTAGCTCACTCATCATACTATATAACAGAGGGTAACAAAAATTGAATGGAAAATGGAACAGCAAAAAAAGATGGCAAAAGACCAGCGTCAAATGAGACATAATTATAAAAATAGTCTTGTAGTATCTTGTAATAGTTTATCTTAATATTTCACTGAACAGACCCTCCTAGAGTTGTTTACAATGTGCACTATGAACAGAATCCTGTGGAAATAAACATTTGAAACTAAAAATAAATGATGTCAAACTTTTTACAGCCATAGTTTAACGTAGCTTCCTGAACACCACTAGGCCTGAGGGATCGAAACTTCAGATTTTAGAAATGGGTCAGATGACTAACATTGAGACCTTTTCTACCATGGATCTCTACTGGACAAATGAGACGTTACATCAACATCACAAAAAGCTGTTCCATTTCAACTCTACTACTTCATAGAACCATAGTTACATTCATGACTCATTTCCACTCTCCTCTTACCGTCACCAAAAGGTAAAAGAGTATTTTCTGGTGGTTGGATTTAATTTCAAAATAATATAAAACTATTAAAAAAAAACAACTGATCTCAAAAATGAATCTGCTTTGACAGCTTTCACAGCGTGTTACCTGCAGTCGTCGAAGGTGGTCCCTGGTGACGACAGGGCCAGCCGTTTGCGCAGTTCATCCCTCTCTCTCGTCACCTGTCGTAGTTGGAACAGGAGGGTCTCCATCTTCTCACTGACGACCAGGGGGCCCTCCAGGAGCACAGGGGGAGGGGAGGAGGCTGGGGCCGGGGTACCTACAGCAGTCAGCATGTCAACGGAGCATAGGCCAGTACGGACGTAAACCTGTTTGTATCTATGGAGATGTTCTACTACAGTATGTCAATAAGCTTGTGTATCTCAATGGAGACATCACCAGGCCAAGTTACAGGTCTGATCTGTGAAGAGGCAACCCCAGTAACAGTATGAATGCATGCTTTCAAGATTCTTTTTTCAATTAAAAGACCCACAATTAAATATATGCTAGACAGTTATTTAATGCCACTCTATAGCAGGGATGGGCAATTATTTTTCCCCAGGGGCCAAATGAGAAGCAGAAAATATTGTGCTGGGCCAAAAGTTTGAAGTCTACTCTGGTTATTAATTTTATTTCTACGTTGAAATCAATAAATGGCATTTTTTACAGAAGCTGGTAAGTTCTGTGTTATTATTAAGTAATGAGAGTGAGGATTTACAAAAACTAAATTTATTCAGTAAAATAATTCAAAACGATAGTAAACGTGAAACATTTGTAACTCTTTTTCAGTCACATTAACCCCACAATGCTTTGAGTTTAACTTTCTTAACTTTGTATTAAGACACCACAATGACTTTGTTGCCAAATAATAGAATACAAGATATGTCATTTTTTTGTCCAACTGCCAAACTGTGTAGAAAAAAAGTCAAAGTTAACATGTTTTATGTTTTGACTTTGATCTTCCTTGATCAGTGAGAGCACCAATAACCTTTCGCATCTCAATAATTGAGCTTTAACAAGTGCATCAAAGTCAGGTTATCACTGCCGCTTTGAGGTGGAGATGTGAAGCACGTCCGACAGATGATCATCAGTACAAATGCATTATGTACAATTTTGAAAGTAGGTTTTATTTTCTTAATTCCAAGCAACATTTCGCGGGCCGGTCAGAGTTGGCTCGCGGGCCGTATTTGGCCCCCGGGCCTTGAAATGCCTGGGTCTGCTCTATAGCATGGCAAAAGGAGAAATTCAATTTGTCAACTGGACAAAAGTTTATTATTTGGTCGAATACATTTCTCAGCTCATCCAAGCTGCTTCTTCAGTTCTGGTCAGACGCTGGTGGACACTGGTGATATCTGCCTGAAGGGAGGAGCTAACTACAATGAAATTACTCTGAAACCATCACACCTCCTTGTTTACAGTTTTGTTAGGTAAGCCTATTCAACAGTGGAGAGTGGAGTGTGGGTCTTGTTAGCAGAACCATTCAGGGCCATAATAGGTGTTTTCACACCTCTGGACCTGACCTGGCCAACACTATTGTTTTCTTTGTTTGTTTTGATTTAGGTTTGAGGATAGAGTTATAGATGGGAGACAAATGATGTCACACTGTGTAACATTATAGACAAAGTGATAACATCTTCATAGAGACGAGCAGGAGACAGACCAGAAAAGTTACGCGGTGCACCTTTAAGCTATTGACTTAACGTCATCTGACTTGATACCTCTTACCCTGGAGTGTGACCGAAGAAGAGACACTTAAGGGGGATGAACATTTGTTTTGTTTAGGTTTTAAAATGTGAAAAACAGAATTACTTTATTTTGAACGGTATGTTTTTGATGAAGAAACAACATTATAGCATTAATATGCATTTATTTTTGTTTTTGCGCTAATAGTACTGATAAGAGTACTGCAAAAAGAACGTACCGTGAGCAGTATTGATAAGAGTAGAAGTATTGATAAATGCTTAAGCTGAACTAATCCTCAGATCTCAGTAGTAAACAAACCCTGTGTAGCTCATGTGTGGAGCAGCATGTCTAAACCCCCCTGTATAATCACTAGCATGTGGTCTGGTCTGGGAGGGACTAACTATTTTAACACTGGTAAGAGAGTTCAAAACATAAAGGTGCTTTGTTTTGGTTCTGGTAGAAAATAGAAAAGTCTTTGTAAACACACGTTAGTGGGGGGTGATACCAGTTTTGTGTTAAAATGCATTGAAACTCCCCCATAAAGTTTAAAGCATTTTAAAGCTTCATTAATTTGACCCCTGCTTGAACTGAACTAAAAACCTGATTTTTACTTCAAAATGTGAAAAAAATTACAGAACTAATTGATTTTAAATAATTTGCAGTGGTCTGAAATTGTTCCTCACTTACCTCATGCATTCAGAGGATCCTAATTATTCACCATGGTAATGCTAACAACCAGCACGCCAACCGTGCGCTTTCTGATTAGATCCAGACAGTACAAATTTTGCTCAAATATATAAAGAAAAAACAGGTACAGGACATGTGCAGGTCTAAAATAGAAAAAAAAAACTGTTTAAAATTTGATTTAAAAATTTGTTGAAAATTTAAATTGTTATTTTGCTTAAGAATCAATACTCTGAGACCTCATTTATTTTTATTCCCATCTAACACTGAATCTGGAGAGACTCACCTAAACTGCTGAGGGAGCTGCTGCTTTCAGAGTCAGACGGCATCGTGGACAGAACGCTGTAGGTGGAGCCTGGAAGGAAAAGAAATAATTTAAAATTTAGTTTTAATTTAAACAAACAAAAAAAAAAAATATATTTTTTTTTTTTAAATCGTAGAAAATTTTGGAAAAACCCAAGTTGGCAGCATCTGAATAGCTAAAATGGTTTGATGAAAGGTTAAATGTGCACAATGCAACTTTTTCTAGTGTAGGGTCTGCCAAATGCTTGACTCCATGTTTTAGTTTTGCTTCAGATGTGTGTAGAATCCCTCAGTCGTCCCGGTAGAATCCATGACAAAAGGAGAAATTCAATTTGTCAACTGGACAAAAGTTTATTTAGTCGAATAGTTTTGGCCTACCTAACTAACACAAACTGTAAACAAGTAGGTGTGGTAGTTTCAAAGTCATTTCATTGTAGTTAGCTCCTCCATTCAGACAGATATAGGCAGTATCCACCAGCGTCTGACCAGAACTGAAGAAGCAGTTTGGATGAGCTGAGAAACATATTCAACCAAATAAACTTGTCCAGTTGACAAATTGAATTTCTCCTTTTGCCTTTGCCTCAGATGTTTCACAGTATGGCATTAAACACATTTACTTGGCATTTACTTCATTCTTCTGGAGAAATTCTTCTGGAAAATCAGGCATTTTACTATGAGTGGCACCCTTCCACAGACCTGCAACTTGTCTTGTTTAATGCCATACTGTGGAACATTCCGGTCAAAGCGATAACTCTCCACTGAGGTCAATAACAATCTGATACCGTTTAAAGAAGCACGGTGTAATTTTTCTGGAAGAGGGTCTGCCACGCCAGTTGTTTGTCAAGTGAGGTTAGTGCTTGGCCTGGAATGTTCCACAGCATGGCATTAAACTTATTCCTATAGAGACAAGATTGTGACACCGCCAGGTCAAATTTACAGTTCAGATCTGTGGACAGGCGAGTCAGCTAATGTGAGAATGCATGTTTTTCAATACATTTTTTTTTCTTTTTTCTTTTTCTTTTTTGCAATTATACAAGACAGAACAAAATAAAACCACAAAAGAGGACTGCCGTTACAGTTGCTCATCGAAATATCAATCGAGATGGGTTTACAGTGTTAGTTTTCAAATAACGTTCGATCTTATTGGTTTCACATACTCGGTCCATTTTGTCCATATTTTGGTTTCGTAGGGTGAAAGATAACTTTTCCATCACATAGATTTCGTATTATCTCTATCCATTCTTCTATTGATGGAGGATCCGCCTTCAGCCATTTTCGTGTAATGGCTTTTTTACTTGCTACAAGTAGGATTGCTAATAACTTCTTATCATCATGTCTCCAATTCTGGACATTAACATCTCCCAGATATAAACACTCAAAAGTAAACATCAGTTTAGACCCAAAAACATGGTTTACATCAGGGGTGTCCAAACTTTTTTCATCAAGGGCCCCACAGACGTGCAATATCCTTTTTCCATGCTCTCCATGTTAATGTTTGTATTATTATTATCATCATTATTATTATTATCATCATTATTATCATTATTATCATTATTATTATTACTTATTTTTATTATTACTTACTGTATTCCCTTCCTCCCTGCATGCACTTTTCTTTCTTGTTTTTCAAACTGTCCTGGAGCTACTGTAGCAAGTAAATTTCTCCTGTGTGAGATCAATAAAGTCATATCTTATCTTATATCTAAACACAGATGAAGCAGAGAGCCGATCGAGGGCCATAGACTGATGCTCAGGACAGTCAGTAATTTAAATATATCCATGTTTAACACGTTAGAATGAGCCATCAGTTCTTTATTCATGCTAAGATCCTCAAAACCACACAATAAATATTAAATATGGTCTTATCAAGGTAGACTTTCAAAAAACTTGCAGTCAAAAGTTCTGCTCAAGGTAATTTGGGTCAATTAACCTGGAAGCCTGAGGGCCAAGAAAAATTTGTCTGAGGGCCACATTTGGCCCACGGGCCATAGTTTGGACATGCCTGGTTTACATGGTTTCAACACATTTTTAAATAAATATAAAAATATATATTATAATATATATATTTGATACCATACTTAGGAACAATCCAGGTAAAGCTATGACATAATGGAGACAAACACCAGCAAAGTTACATCTTTAACTTACACATCAAAATGTAAATGTAAAACCAGTTAAATCTGTACTTTCCTCTCCATGTTGCTGTGAACCCAAAGCCCTAACTTTCTGTATGAAGTATAAAAGCTGTTTTTTTTTTTTTTTTTCCCTTCTTCACGGGCCCAAATGAAAGGGCCGAGCCTCTGTATTGAGCGGATCATTACCCACACTGTGCCCTCAGCCCAAACCGGGGAAGTCCCATCTCTTTGTCCCAGAAACGAAGTCTTTTCACTGGAAGAAACTTTAACTCAGGCCTTGATCTTCCACACAACCACCTGACGGGAAAATGATGGGAAATACCTACAGCCAAAAATCTGAATCTGTTTGAACTGGTGACACAACTGGGACAAAAATAAGAAGAATGAAAGAAAGAGTACGATATGTGTCATGGAAGATGTTACAAGCTCAAGGGGAGACTAAAACAAAAACAAAAAAATAGAAAAAAAATAAAAAAAAAACTTTTTTCACTGGGAATTCTCCAGTGGATTTTAAAGGTGCACTATGTGACTTTTTGATTGGGGGTCCGTCTCTGCTTGTTTCTATGGATATGTCATTGCTCTGCCTGAAACGATCCACAGTATGACACAGTTCTACCTTACATTTATTAAATTACAGGTGTTTTATCGCTCAAAACAGGTATTCTGACTGTGAGCGGGGTCGCCTCTCCACAGATCTGACCCGTTATTTGGTCTGGTTTGGTCACCGTAAAGATAGAAAGCTTTAAAGCCATACAAGTGAAACATTCCAGACAAAGCAGCAACATCTCCATGGAGAAAAGCCTTTGACTGACCCTCACCAGAAATGTTACAGTGCACCTTAAACTTTCTTTGCAAGGCTGGGCAATATTTGGGACATTAAACACATGCATTTCTGTTTTCATTAAAAACAGTAGAATACGGCAACTCCTAGAATAAAACCCGCTTAAAAGTCTAAGCGGAGATCTCAAGTGTAAATTAAAAAGTACATTTACAAATGACTAGATCAGGGGTCGGCAACCTTTACCACTCAAAGAGCCATTTGGACCTGTTTCACACAGTAAAGAAAACAGTGGGAGCCACAAAACCCTTTTGAAATTTAAAATGAAATGAAACACTGCATACAACTTTTTTTTTTTTTTGCACCATAGAATTATATTTTGAAAATGAACTAAAATAAAATACATTTAATTAAATACAGTGGTCCCTCACTACAGGGGGTCCTCGGGTTACGACGTTGATCCGTTCTTAAGACGCGTCGTAACCCGAATTTCGTCGTAAGTCGGAATTTGATTTTGATCTTCCATCCAAAGCACCAATAACCTTTCCATCTCAATAATTAGACCACTACGCTGCTTGGTCATCACTGTCGCTTTCATAGGAGCAGATCAGAGCCCACATCAGGTACTTCCGCCCACATTGGGCACGCACACGAGGCCGTCTTCTTCGCCCTTCAACCACAACAAAGCGTATTCTTCCGCCGTGCACCACGTGCCGTTTGCATTTGTTTACGTCGCTTACCACGCTAAAACCGCGTAAGACGGAATGACGCATAATATTTTTTTTTTAATGGGGGCGTGTTCGTAACCACGAAACGGCATAAGTTGAGACCGTCGTAACCCAAGGACCCCCTGTATATTGCGGTTCATCTTTTGTGGCCTCACTGTTTCGCGGATTTTGTTATTCCAATTTTGTGTGTATTAATGCGCATTGTGTTCTGCGTCCTGATTGGCTAAGGGATTGTAGACCTTTGCCGATTCGCCAGTCATTCTCCTCCGTGTCGTGTTTCCTGTACAGTACAGAATGAAGAGGCTCGGTCAGAGGAACTGTGAAATACACGCAATATGTTTAGGGCCTGAAAACAGGTTTTGATCTTTGGTTTCATTCTATAATACTGTGCTTTTTTTGTTGAAAATCTACGAAAGTTTGAGTGTTTGAATGAGAGAGAAATGTGAGAAAATGTTAATTCCAGTCTGAGAAAAGTGTAGAATGTGTGTGGTGAGGCGTTTACAGCCTTAAAACATGGAGAATAATTGTAAAATATAAACCTGACTGACGACTTCACAGATTTCGCCTATCGCGGGTTATTTTTAGAACGTAACCACGGCGATAAGCAAGGGACCACTGTACTGAGCCGCATCAGAGGGATCAAAGAGCCGCATGCGGTTCCGGAGCCGCGGGTTGCCGACTCCTGGACTAGATCAAATTGCACTCCTCTATTAAATAATTTCCCTTGTGGATCAATAAAGTTTGTCTAAGTCTAAGATACTCATAGTCACTTGCACTGTAACGATTATTGGGAAGAATCGTGAGCAGTAGTGGACTATTATAATCTTAAATCATAGAAATTGACCAATGTCCAAACAGCCGATGGCCGATGAGCTCTGGTGATGTTTTTGGGCTGATATTTAGGGACGATTTTCACTATTTTTACCAAATTACCTCACCTACTCACCAAACTCACCTACGATCCCCATTTATCACAAGTTTAAGGGATTTTGAGCAGTTATCTTTCCGCATTAAAGTGTTTTAAGCAGCAGGTTGGCCAAAACAAAACATCGCCCTGTACTGGAGATTTAAGGCTGATATCAGATTTGCTAAAAAGTGTAAATATCGGCCCTAAATTTGATTGTTATCTGGACTATACAGACCATAAAACCGCGTTAATAAATGAAAATGTCAAAACAATTTCTGATTTTAATGAATATAGTTCATTTGTAAATATTCTTTATAACCTTTAACTGATAAAAAATGTACTAAAACTAAAATATGCAAAGGAAAAAAAAAAAAAGATCAACTAGTCAATTCATTAAAAAAATTAAAATCTGTAGTCCTGTTCGTTACAAAATTCGTGCTTAGATTTTGTAGGGAAAAAAAAAAACGTATCCAAGGACTCTCATCTTCCTCCTCATTTAACGACCCTAAATCAGTCCTTGGTCCAGGCGGGTTCCCACAGACTTCCGTCACACTGCAGGTCTGATTAAAGTTTACTACAGACAGTGAAAATGTCCCAGTGTTTTTTCCATAGCAACAGTCGTATAAAGAGATGTGCCTCCATAGATCAGACCGCTTTGTCTCTGGGGTTTAGGTTTCCAGGGACTCTGTTTCTATAGGTCCCTCTGGCTGCTGACCTCTTCACTGTGCAGGAAAGTCATGAGATCGCAAAAAACATCTAGAAAAATTTAAATAATGGATAAATATGAGACATTTGGGGCTTTAAAGGTGAACTATGGAACTTTTGGTAGAGGCTTCCTGCTCGTCTCCACTGATATATTACTGCTTCACCTCAAATGTTCCACAGTATGGCATTAAATACATCCATCCTGCATTTATTTATTCTGTTTTAATTTATTTTATTTATTTATGCTGCATTTTTTTGCTCAAAATACCTTTAAAAAAAAACTGCATTTTTATTGTGAGCGTTTGCCTCTCCACAGATCTTACTTGCAACTTGGCCTAGTGCCGCCATTTGCTTGTTTCCACGGAAATAGATCCGTTTAATGCCATTGTGCGGAATATTCCAGGCAGAGCAATAATATCTCCAAGGAGACAAACATGTGCCAGATCCTCCACCAGAAATCGTACTTTTAAAACACTTTTCAAGATGAACCCTGCAATTTTTCTGCAACCTGCTTGTAATGTCATGAAGATGTACGTACTTTACCTGGAATATTCCACAGTATGGCATTAAACAACAATAAGCTGTTTGAATGAATGTTTTTTAGCAATTAAAACTTGTATTCATACTGGCTAACTGGCTAACTTCTCCACATATCTGACCTGAAACTTATCTCCACATAGTCAGATAAGTTCAATGTCATACAGTGGAACATTTCAGACCAAGCAATAACATCTCCATGGAGACGAGAAGGCCCAGTACGCTCCACCATTAAAAGTTACATAATACACTATGTACTTGCTTTAGCATTCACATCAGTGTTATATCTGATCTCGCCTTCCGTTAAAAATTGATTTCAAAGCACAGAACAAGCATAAAACGTGACATTAACCTTGTACCACAGAACGGTGCCCGTCAATACAGATCAATCTTCACCGTTATGGTAAATATTGACTCAATAATGGACCATGTGAAAGCTTTTACAAACTGTACTGACCCTACCCCAGGTCATTCATATACTCACTACTTAAAACATCCCATTTGTGTAGCTATGGCGACACTAAATATTGTAGTCAGGGCAGTTTGTTTGTGATTGCGTTTACTGGGTGATAAATGTCAAGTAATTTATTACCAGATAAAGTAACAGTTAAAAGGTGTATTCTGTAACTTTTATGGTGGAGGGTTCTTCACATCCTTTTCTCCATGGAGCGGTTATTGCTTTGTCTGGAATGTTTCACAGTATGGCATTAAACCTTTCTATCTTCAAGGAGATCAAACCAGTCCAAGTTACAGGTCAGATCTGTGGAGAGGCAACCCCGCTCACAGTCAGGATCTGTTTTACTAGGCATTTTTGAGCTATACAGTGGTCCCTCGTTTATCGCGGGGGTTACGTTCTAAAAATAATCCGCAAAGTAACTTTATATTTTACAATTATTCTACATGTTTTAAGGCTGTAAACGCCTCACTATACACATTCTACACTTTTCTGGGTGGTCAAATCCATGAGAGAGCAGCATGACCGGCGCGAGGCCGCACGTCTCACCCCTCGGGAGACGCGTCCACGGCTAACAACACAGTCCGAGCCACGAAGCGAACACAAACATCAAACGCAAGAGCCGCACGAAACCAGGCAAAGAGGTGGTTTAATCCTGATTTAGACCTGGTCTCGTCCTGGTTTAGTCCAGGTTTAGTCCTGGTTTAGAACTGGTTTAGTCCACGTTTAGTCCAAGTTTAGTCCTGGTCTAATCCCGGTCTGGTCCCGGTCTGGTCCCCGTCTAATCTCGGTCTGGTCCTCATGTCTAGGGTCGTTTTCACACCGGGAAAGATAGTTCACCTGCTTTGGTCCGGACCAAATTTATTTATTTTTTTGGTGTGGTTCGCTTTCACACTGCAATTTTTCCCCAAGCGGACCAACATCTATAAACAAAACCACGTGTGCTGAGGTCGCTCAGCCATTGGACAGAAATGAGCCGTGTCAAAACGCCGTGTCCAAACCCGGAAGGAGGAGAATAATGGTCTTACGTGCGGTTTTCAATCTAGCCATAGCGATATGGTTTGCTCAGTTTTTACAGTTCGCACAAATGTTTGAGCAGCATTGTGAGGTTTACACTATTTTACAATCAATTTCCAAACGATGAAGTCACAGGGCGAGATGACTATGGAGGACAGCGCTCATGTGTGCACATCAAGTTCTGACTCTTGCTCTTCACGCAAAACGTAAGTAAGCATCGTAAGTTTCGTTTCGTTTCATTTCGTCAGCCTCGGTTTCCCATAATGCTCGACATACGACGGGAGCTCTTTAAGTACAAAAAGCCAACTTGTGTCGGATCGAGTCCGGTCTGCATTCTCACCTCCAACGGACCACACCAGAGTTCGAAAGGAACCGTGCAGAGACCGAGCTTCTTAGGTGGTCTCAGTTCGCTTGTTTGCTCCGGATCGAAATTTTTGGTTTTTATTCACACCAGCCCAAAAGGTCCGAATCAAAAGGAGCAAACGAACTCTGGTTCGTTTTAAACTAACCAAACAAGGCAGGTGTGAAAATGACCTTAGTCCCGGTCTGGTCCCGGTCTGGTCCCGGTCTGGTCCCGGTCTGGTCCCGGTCTGGTCCTCATGTCTTAGTCCTAGTCTAGTCCCAGTCTGGTCCTGGTCTGGTCCTGGTCTAGTTCCAGTCTGGTCACATTCTGTACTGTACAGGAGACACCGAGGAGAACGACTGACAAATCGGCAAAGGTCTACAGTCCCTTAGCCAATCAGGACGCGATATAGTAAAACCACTGTAAAACCACCTGTAATTGAATAAATGTAAAGTGGAGCTGTTTAAATGATCAAATGATCAAATCCACAAAAGAGCCAATGTTTTGAGCCATTCTCCTTCCCAGAGCTCAAAAACACCAAAACAAACTCTGTCCAGTCACAACAACGTAGGGCAAACAGCTGTCCCTGCAGGCTCTGGCCAAACAGTTTCCATGGAGATAGGTGCATTAAGCTCACCCATGTTGCATTTATTCAATTACAGGTCTTTTACTGCTCAAAAATACTACAAAAACATGGATTCTTACAGATCTCTGACCTATACCTTGGCCTGGAGGAGCTGCGGGCTTGTCTTGATGGTAATCGATAAGTTTAATGTCATAACGTGGGGCATTCTAGTCAAAGCGGTAACATCTCCATAAAGACAAGCAGGTGGCGGACACTACCATCTTTCCTCTTAAAATCTACCATGAAAATACACACATTTTCGACCCATATAATGGTTTCTTCTCTCGGATTGCGTGTGTGGCCATGTGTATGACTTAGTTCTTTCATTATAATATCCAAGGCATCACCATCATCAGTTCTATGTAAATATAGTTTTGTCTTTTTATTGGTTTATTATCATTACGTAGCTCTACATATCAGGTTGTGAAATAAACAGCAGGGAGTGAAAGGGCATTCGGAAGGGTTTCAAAAGGCCACAATTAATTAGGTGCTTCAAGAAGGCAATAAATTATCTACATAAACTGTAATTTTCAACATAATCATAGCAAATACAAGGAATTATTCTAGTCAAAATACAGGAAAAGAGCAGATAGAAAAACATTAATATAAAAAAAAAACAAAAAAACTTGAAGACACTTTTCTGAGGAAGGTGCGCTATGTAACTTTTCTGGTGAAGGGTCCTCTACTTTGTTTGTTTCCATGGAGATATTACCGTTTTGCCTTGATTATTATTTCACAGGATGGAAATAAGCTTGGTAATCACAATGGAGACCTGTTAATGGCCAGATCTATGGAGAAGCGAGCCTGCACATGATAAGAGTTCATGTTTTGTTTGTTTTTTTTAGGCATTTTTGAGTTTAAAAAAAAAAAAAAAAACTGTAATTGAACAAACACAAGGGCGATATGTTGAATGCCCTACTGTGGAACATTCCAGGTAAGGACAAGCAAGTAGCGTACTGTCCACATTAAAGGGGCACGATGTAACTTCTAAAAACACATTAACATATTTCAGACTACAAAAATATAATTCTTACCGGGAAACTCTAAAAATGATTTATTCTTGTCCATATGTCCCTTTAACACAGTTTTTCTAATCGGATGTTGTTTCCTCATCACAAACACATTAACACAAACACATTAACCCTTCTTCTCTTAAACTGAAAACACTCCGTTCCACCTTGTGATGTCCTGTGGTCATACAGGAAGAGCTCCACTGTGTTTTTAAACCCGTTACACCCAGTAGTCGAGTTGTAAAATGAAACCTTTGATGCAGAAATAATACGGTTGTAAAATGAAACCTTTGATGCAGAAATAATACGATAATATAACACAGTCAGCTCCGTAGTTTGCGGTATGCGCTCCGGAGAAACGGACATATCCCGAGTCCCGAGGCGAGAGTTCCATCTTACGTAACATTAACGTAGTGTCCATATTAACGGGGCTCGCTCACAGCTGATCGCCGAACAGGCGCAAACACAACAACGCTAATCGTCACAATTAGCGGGAGCACGATTGGTGGAACAACGCTGCAACATGATTGGAAGCCGGACCGCAGTTCGGCCTATGATTGGCTCTTGGCACAGGCCACGATTTACGTTGGTCACCTATTATGACTTCAAAACAGCGAATTTCGCCAAAAGGTGTGGGATTTTCATGCCTGATTGATAAAATGCCACAAGGGATGGAAGAAGGGATTCCCGATTTGGAAGAGGGATGATTTTGACTATTTTTTTCCCCTAGGGGGGATGCCCCCCCCCTCAACTCGAGTACTGCTTACACCTTCACTTTTAGACAATTTCAGCCCTGCAAATACTCATCTCTACTGAACTAAAGGTAAAAAAGGTAGCAGTCATCTTGAAAACTACTGCTTAAGGATATCAAAAGGTGGAACAGAGCATTTAAAGCTTTGGAGATGTAGACAGATAGTAATAAAGTAATAAAGGGTTACATAAACTCAAAATTGTGTGAATGAAACAAAACAAATGATGTAACATAATAAACATGGCTTTAAGCTCACAAGAGTTAATCTTGCATAATATAGGAGCTATATCTGAGAGCTGTTTGTTTACACCTTCTATGCACTTCCTATTTGTGAATGAATGCCGCAAGTGTTGAATGATCTGATGAAACCGGTGTCTTTGGTGGAGAAATGTCTTGTGTATCCAGCCTCCTTTGAGTTTAAACTGTGCTTTGTTTCGCGTTGACATGGCACCAAACCACATGAAGCCACGGCCGCACCCGCCCTGGGGCAAGTACACAGCGCTGCCGTCACCGCTTTGTTCCTTTACGCAAAAGAAGAGAAGGTTCAACAATGAGAGTGTCTGACGGTAAGCCTGTGGCCAAGAACATGCTCTCAAAAGAGCCGCTTTCAAATCACTGGGAAAAAAAACACACACACCAAGTTAAAGCTGCACTATGGAACATTTCTGGGTAAAGCTGCACGATTCAAATTTTGAGACCTCCAGGAAAAAAAAAAAGTGCAAAGTGCAGCTTTATGAGAGAATTAAAACAAAAATAACTGGACTTACTAAATCCAGTTGTTTACATATTAACTCGCCTATAATAAAGCTGCACTTGGTAACTTTTCTGATGATTGTTGCCATGGAGAGGTCATTGCAATAGAATAGAATGTTCCAAATTATGGCATTAAATTTAACCCTGCAGCCAGTACTGCTTTCAAATCACTGAGAAAAAACACAAAAAAAGTTAAAAGCCGCACTATGTAACTTTTCTGGGCACACTTGTTGCCATGGAGAGGTTATTACACGGTCTCCAGAATCGTCCAAAGTATGGGATTAAACAACCCTGCATCTAAGAACACAACACGAACTGCTTTCAAATCACTGGGAGAAAACAGCCCCAAGATGTGTCTAAAAAGCTGCACTATGTAACTTTCTGGGCAGGCTTGTTGCCATGGAGAGGTTATTGCAAGGTCTCTAGAATGTTCCAAAGTATGTCACTGAGCTTAAACTTGCTTTCAAAACTCTGGGAACAACAGACCAAAGTTGTGTCGAAGTTAAAGCCGCACTATGCAACTTTTCTGCTCGTCGCCATGGAGAAATTATTGCTATATCTTTACAATGTTCCAAAGTATGGCATTAAATTTAACCGTGCAGCCAAGAACAGCTTTCAAATCACTGGGAAAAACAGACCAAAGATGCACGGAAGTTAACCATGCACTATGTAAACTCGCCTATAATAAAGCTGCATTTGGTAACTTTTCTGGGCACATGCTTGTCGCCATGGTGATGTTACTGCACGGTGAATGATGCCATGACACTTATCCAAGTAGCATTCAGTTACGGATGTTTTTATTGGTCAAAAATAACTTGGAAAATTGTGAGTGGCGTCACGCCTTTCCACACATCCGACCAGCAACTTTCCCTGCGGCGTTACTCATTTCCTTTGGAGATAGAGAGGTGCAATGCCATACTGTGGAACATTCCAGTACGCTGACGGCATACTACATGCTAGAAAAGCTGCATAATGCACCTTTAAATATATGAGTCAATTTAAGACTACAATTGAATTCAAAATATGCAATTAATTTAACATTTTCAACTGATATTTTGCAGTTTATACCATTTTTTTTTTAAATAAATTTGATTTAAACAAGCCTGGCAGGAATCATTCATAGTTTTGTGGTTGTGAATTTGGGGATTTTCATATTATTTTCATTTTCCATCCCTCACTTTTCTGTCTGCTCCCTAAAATGAAATTCACATCATTTCCAGACACAATAATCACCAGCTATCCAGATAAAAGGAGCACTGTGTAACTTTTTGGTTGGGGGTCCGTCACCTGTTTGTTTCCATGGATACGTCTTTGCTCTGGCTGGAATGTTCCACAGTGTGACATTAAACAGCTCCACCTTACATGTACAGTATTTAATTACAGATCGTTTTATAGCCGCAGAGCATTCTGACTGTTGGCGGGGTTGCCTCTCCACAGATCTGACCTGTAACTTCTGGTTTGGTTTGGTCTTGGTAACTTGGTCTGGTTTGGTCTCCATGGAGATAGAAGGGTTTATGCCATACTGTGAAATATTCCAGACAAAGCAATAATAACCCCTGCATGGAGAAAAAGCAAGTTACACAATGCACCTTTAAGCGTTTATTTATTCACGCCCAGATTTAATTAGACTTTCTGTAAGTAGCAATTGTCCATTGATTAATTACACATCTCTGTGATGGAAAGAATTAAACAGAACTGGGTTTGGCATGTTTTTTGTCATTGCAGATCAACACTGTCCCTGCCAAAACTTTCTAAATATTAAAAGGTGTAACTTTGCTAGAGGAGGGTACATTGCTCGTCTTTATGGAGTGCTCCACCGTATGGCATTAACTCTGAGAAGCAAGCGACACTACCAGGCCAAGTTACAGGTCAGATCTGTGGAGAGGCAAGCCCATGCACAGTCTAAATGCAAAACTCAAGGTATTTTTTGAGCATTGCAAAACATCAGTGGCCATACCCACTTGTCAAAGCCTGATCTCGTCAGATCTCAGAAGCTCAGCAATGCAGGGCCTGGTTAGTACTTGGATGGGAGACCACTGGGTATTCCAGGTCCCACAGTGGGGCGCCAGTCGCAAAAACTGTTGTTGTGTCCTCAGGCAAGACACTTCACCCACATTGCCTCGTATGAAAGTGGAGTGTGCTTGAGTGTTGGAGGTGGTCGGAGGGGCTGATGGCAGCCTCGCTTCAGTCAGTCTGCCCCAGGACAGCTGTGGCTACAAAAATAGCTTACCACCACCAAGTGTGGAATGAATGAACAATGAACTGTAAAGCGCTTTGGGTGTCATGAAAGGCGCTATATAAATGCTATGAATAATAATAATAATAATAATAAAAATAATAAAATTATTATTATTATTATTTTTATTATTATTATTATTATTATTATTATCATTATTATTTTTATTATTATCATCATCATTATCTGTAATAAAATAAATGCTTGCTAGATTACCTTTAATGCCATACTGTGGAACATTCCAGGCAAATCAATAACATCTCCATGGAGACAAGCGGAGGCATATAAAAATTAAACACAAAAATGAAATCCAAATTCAAAAGACAAATGTACTGCTTAAAAGCACCAGAGCTAAAAAAAAATGAAAAGATAAAGAATAAAGAATATGCGATTCAAAGGCAGAAGAAATGCAATCCTACAAAAATGTGCAGTTATCCTCCAATAACTGCTAAACCAACATATCTGTAATAAATGAGCACAGATATTGTGGAGTGGGCATTACTGTGTGGAGGTAATGGATGATTGTGTGCGGCGCTCATTGTTCTGGATGAGTTAGTTCTTGGCTCTCTCTCGTTGACTGTGGAGGAGCTGACGAAGCCCTTTAGATTCGAGCTGAACTGGAGCTTTGGGTTCGGCTCTGCTCCAGTGGAGGAACCAGTCTGCCCACTTTACAAAGTACAACTAAACATCAAGGGATTCTACACTAAACTACTGCTACTGCTGCTACTGCTGCTTTGATTCAAGAGGTGGGCGATACTGACAAAAATTAATCTTTTGTTCAATATATCTTCCGCTTTTAGAGGTATAAATTCAGAATACTGCAATGGATGTTTGGACAATATGCAGAATTTGACTCATGAAGCATGCAGTCTATTACAGGGGGTCAGAATATCAAAATATTAGGCCTGTAACGGTACATGTATTCATACCGAACCACTGGAAAATAGACGCTCGGTACGGTACAGTGCTGTACCGAACGAGTACAGTCATAATATGTGATTTTACATGCTGCCACTACATGTGGCTCTATAATATTCATGAGGATAGCTGTATGTGATTGGAACAGTAAGGGGGGGAGAGAAGGTCAAGAAACTCGTTTGTGATTTGTGCTCGTGTGACCACGTGGAGGCGACGTCGCACGGCGAACCAAACAGACGAGCCTTTCCATCCACTCCTCCCGACTTCAAAACACTTGGGCGAGGTTTGGCTTGTGTTGTATCAGAGAACGGTCAGCTAAGCTATAAGCTACGTTATGGCTACTGCTAGCAAAAAACTGGTGCTAGAATATCCTCCCGTGATGCTTAAGTCCCCCGTTTGGAATCACTTCGGTTTCCCAGTGAAATATTGCAACGGAGAAAGACAACTGGATAAAACGAAGGCACTATGTCGACATTGTTTTACTGGGGGTTGGGTATTTTTCCGGGAACACCTCAAACATGCTAACTCACCTGAAACGGCACGACCCAAGTGTTAATATTAGCGCGACGAGGAAAAAAAAACACCGTAGTGCAAACACAACTGACTAATGCATTCAAGCATCCTTTCCCTGGCAATTCAGATCGGGGTAAAGCCATAACAGCATCCATTGGCATTTTTATAGCATCAGATCTGAGACCATATTCAGTTGTTGAGAATGCTGGTTTTAAACACATGCTAAAAGTGATTGAGCCATGGTATGAAGTACTCAGTCGTCCACATTTCAGCCAGAAAGTCATCCCAGACCTTTATGAACAAGCTAAATCTACTGTCATCGAAGACTTATCAAAAGCATGTGCGATAGCACTGACAACTGATGGATGGACATCCAAAGCTAACGAGAGCTATGTAACTGTGACTCCCCATCACATCACTCCCGAGTGGAAGATGGCTAGCCACATCCTGCAAACAAGGGCTATGTATGAACAACACACTAGCACGAACCTAGCAGAGGGACTGAAAGAGTGGAGTGGAAATTGGAGAGGCCAGGGACAACAATTGCCGTCACAACAGACAATGCCCGGAATATAGTAAATGCCGTGACTGACGCTGGAATGGGCCCTCAACTTGGGTGTTTCGCACACACCATTAATCTCGCCTCTCAGAAAGCAATAGGTCTCAACCAAATAGTCAGACTGCTAGGTAAAGTGAGACACGTTGTGTCTTTCACCGTAGCCCAACAACTGCAAACATACTAGAGTGCAAACAAGAGATGCTTGGTCTGGCGACCATGTCTTATTCAGGACGTGACCACCCAATGGAACCCAAGTTATGACATGCTTGAAAGGTACCTGGAGCAACAGGCAGCAGTGTACGCGGCACTGACAGAACAGACTCTTAAGAAAAAGGACATCAGCACCTTGTCTGACCAAGAGGTGAAAATGGCTGAAGAAGTAATGGTCGTCCATTTAAGACTCTCACAACACTCATAAGCACCGAAGCTACACCCTTCAGCATTCATGATCCTGCCCCTTAAAGCCACAGTTCTCCACTCTATGGAGCCAAAGGAAGGAGACAGCACCACAGTGACCCAAGTCAAGGCTGCCATCAGGGAAAACCTAGAGGACAGGTACTCCTCGTGTCAAGACTTCCTTCACAAATGCACAGCACTTGACCGTAGGTTTAAACGTCTTTCTCATGTGGATGATGCCTGCCGTGACATGATCTACAACAGCCTCATCACTGAGATTATGGCCATGGAATTAGAGGTGTAACAATTATTATTATTACTATTATTATTATTATGACCTAAAATACCTTTTACAGCATTTTAAACAAATGCTTGCTCATGTTTATTTGTATTAAAAATATTTGTACTTTTATTTATTTTACAGCATGAGAAGACCAAAGGGACAGCAGCAGCCACTTCATCCTCAAACAGGACACCCAGAGGCATCTGAATCACCTCCTCCTGTCAAGAGGTCAGCGATGGCCGAAATGTTTGGTGAGCTCTTCCAGACTCTGGTAGGGGACAAGGATACTTTGCAATTGGTCAAAGAAGAGGTTGCTGCATACAAGGCCAGTGAGCAGCATATCAGTAGACTCAGACCCACTTCTATGGTGGAAGACCAATGAGCCTATATATCCCCTCACTGCCAAGCTGGCAAAGCGCTACCTTGCCATTCCTGCAACCTCAGTCCCTAGCGAGAGGGTATTTTCAACCGCTGGGGACATTGTCACAGGCAGCAGATCTGCTCTGACTGCTGAAAATGTGGACAAACTTATCTTCCTGGCAAAAAATATGAAGATTCAGTAAAATTCCTTGTTGGAACTGTAACTGAGTGCTGCACTTTACATGTTGAAAAGTTTTGTTTACTGTTTAAAAGGAATTTATTATTTTTATTTCAAACATTGGTTAGTCATTTGAGAATACAGTGAACCCTCGTTTATCGCGGGGGTTAGGTTCCAGAAATAGCCCGCAATAAGTGAAATCCGCGAAGTAGGACAGTTTTATATTTTACAATTATTCTACATGTTTTAAGGCTGAAAACGCTTCACCAGACACATTATACACCTTTCTGAGACTGGTATTAACATTTTTCTCTTGTTTAAAGACTCAAACTGTTGTAGATTTTCATTAAAATATATTAATAGTGGGGGGGGGGGCGCACGTGACACGCGGACACGTGCGCGCGGACACGTGCGCGCGGACACGTGCGCGCGGACACGTGCGCGCGGACACGTGCGCGCGGACACGTGTGTTTGTTTTGGTACCACATATCCATGCCATGTGCGAAAGTCGAGTGGAAAGCGACCTGGATATCATTTTGGGCAAGACTCAAGCCAATGCTAACAGTGCCAAACCGCTAACAGACGCCTCTGAGCACCAGTCCTCACCACAAGACCAGGTAACACTAACCTGCGCTCACAAGAGTTGGTTGCATTTCACCCCGGCTCCAAAATCAGACCGCTATCAATGCGTCGCCAATACTCCACAGCTCTCTAGGACGGGGTCGGGTTCGTGAGGGGAAAAGACCCACTGTCTCCTCTGTGCGCGCGAGTGTCCTCCCCCCGCTGCGGCTCCCCCGGACGCCGCGCGGCCAGGCGCCAGGCCCCTCCATGTTGATTCTTGGCTCTTCCATTTGTCCGGCTCGCACTCAGTCTCTTCCATGGCTCGTGCAAGTAAACAAAGGCCACACCTCCTGTCACCCAGGCGCTCTCGTGAAGGACATCTGAGACTCTGTCCCTACCATCCCTGGTCTAGACCTGGTTTAGTCCTGGTTTAGACCTGGTTTAGTCCTGGTTTAGACCTGCTTTAGACCTGGTTTAGTCCTGGTCTAGTCTCTTAGCTAATCAGGGCGCTGGACAGAATGTTACACTGTAAAAAAAAGTTACACTATAAAAAAAATTGAAAAAAAAAAAAAAAAAAAAAAAAATTGGAAAAAAAAATCCGCGAAACAGCGAGGCCGCGAAGAGTGAACCGCGATACAGCGAGGGTTCACTGTATTTCATTTAAGTTATTGGTACCAAGCAGCACTTTGAATTCATTTACTGTTTCCGTTTGTATATTGACAATTTTTTGGTTTAATAAACACCATACTGAGGAAGAAAATAGTTTTGCATTTTGTTCCCATACTGTACCGGAAATGAATCGAACCGTGACCTCAAAACCGAGGTACGTACCGAGCCAGGATTTTTGTATACCGTTACACCCCTACAAAATATGTATGATTTTGTGAACAGATATCGATCAATATGTTGTGCTGGAGATTTAAGGCAGATGGGCGATACACTAAGGCTGCATCCCATTTCTCTGTCTTACCCCTTCGTCTTACCCCTACCCCTTGGTTTTGCTTGTTCATGTGAGGGCAAGGGGTGTCCCGATTCTAATTTTGATCAAGGGCTCGGGTCACGACCTCGGGCTACATACCCCTTGAAACGAAGTAAACTCTCGACCAGATTTGAAACGAAGGGGTACGTCTACAAGCTCAGGCAGGTTTTGGGATCAGGATGGCAGCGTCACGTCGACCAGCCAAGGAGTCTCATAAATGTATTTTCAGCAGTTGTAATTATCGATTAACAGTTTAGCAGGTTTACAATTATGACGCTTATGTTCTACGTTACTTTTAGTGAACTGTTGTTGCGGTTTTAATTGTAGTGATGTCTGTTTAGTCGACGTTATCGTTTTCATCGAACTTTCATGTATAAACAAGCTAGTGTTTTTGTCGAGCTGAGGTACCCGATAATCCTTGACATTTGTTTACGTTTGTTTGCGTCAATTGTTGTCGCCTCTGTAGACGTAGTAGTCAGGTAGTGGCAAGGGACGATGACGCAAACCGTAATCGAGTGGTGTCCCAACTCTTAGGGGAACATTCGTACCCTGAGTCCTCTCAGCTCGGTATCGAGGGGCAAGACAAAGACGTAGATAAAGGGGTAGGGGAAGGGGTAAGACATAATAATGGGACGCAGCCTAAAAAAGTGCAACTATCCTCCAAATTGGCCTACCACTAATGCAGTCTTGAATATGCACATGGCACAATTTGTATAATTTATAGTAAAAGGCAACATGAATTGATTATTTTGTATTTATTTATTTATTTTAAATGGCCAATGCTGATACTGATTGTTTAGAATCTCGACGATAAGCCCTGATCATATTTTTAGGCAGATATGTAGGACCGGTTTTGATTATCTTCTCTAAATTATGCAATTTCGATTTAACTCATTAATAACCTTTTTTTTAAACCACAAACATTTAAGGGAGCTGTACAGTCACGTTTTGTGCAATTATCTCTTCGCATTAAAGTGTTAAAATAAAGCGTGAATTCTATGCAGCTGCACAGCTAAACTAAATACCTGAACATTTAAGGCTGATAGAATGACGCATCGGTTGGCTGATGTACATCTCTGTTCACAACATTTCTATATTTGTTTTGCATTTGCCATAATCCTAATGACCCATCTGGCACCAAGCCTCTGGTCAGATATGTGATGAGTGGCTTGTATAACCCCCTGTGGCCGGATTGCCTCATCTGTCAAAAGGCTGTGTGTTATTTTTCTTAATTATATAACAATAACCATGAAATTGTTCACTCAAAATCAGATGTTTAGACTTGCCGGTGATAGATTTGTGCAGTGCAAAATAGATGAAGCGACAAAAGTGAGAGTGTGAGCTTTATAAATAATGAGGAAAGAATAAATGCATAATTGAGATTCTTACATTTGGGTCACAGGGAATGACACAATGGCTAAGAGAAGACGCAAAACCTAATGTGACTACAGTGCTATTATGCTAGCTACTGTTCACCCGGATATAGTCCTGTTAATAAAATTATATGAGCCGAATATGCCTCCCATTGTCTGCTAATAAAAGGAGTATCAAACAAAGTCTGTTTGTTCAGGTTATATCACTTCATGGTTCACCAATTATCAAGTGTGTTCTGATGTGGTGGACTACCGTTTTACATAATCCCTGGGTCCACAAAGAAAGCATCAAAGGCCTTTTATATGTCCATGTTTGGCTGCAGTTAGGGAAGCACTAATCCAGCTTTTTCAGTTCCGATATCGATTCCGAAACATCTTTAAAAAGGTGTACTCTAACTTTTTGGTTGGGGGTCCATCACCTTCTTGTTTCTACGGATGTCATTGCTCTGACTGGAATGTTCCATAGTTCAACATTAAACAGCTCTACCTTACATTTATTAAAAAGGGATAGTTTGTTTTGTTTTTTTGCACGACACTGCTGAAGGGGATGCCATACAGATTCAGATTAAAAAAAACAAACTATCCCTTTAACTTACACATGGATTTATAGCTCAAAAACGGTATTGCCTTTCCACAGATCTGACCTGTAACTTGGTCTGGTTTGGTCTCCATGAAGATAGAAAGGTTTAATGCCAAACATTCCAGAGAAAGCAATATCTCCAGGGAGAAAATCTTTTGATGGAAAGTTGAATTTTGACGGAAAGTTAAACAATGCACCTTTAAGTATATCGATGCCAGAACACAGACTGAAAACAGCAATTTATTCTGTTAAACAAAAAATAAAATAAAACATAAATGCTCCAAATGTGTTATGTACATAACATTATGACACTTTCTGGTCCAACGACAACCAGATTAAGAATTTTATTGATTGGTCTAATCTTTAACCAAAATCCAGAACAGATTCTCAATAAATTTTTGTGTCAATCAAAAACGAGTGGAAGAAAAGTTCAGAAGGGCTGGTCAGGGCAGGAGACCGACAATACACATTAAGGAGGGCGTTTAGTCCTCTAAAGTTGCATTCATATTCTGCACATTCACAACAAAAATATACACACACAAAGGAAAGACGGTGACTTCAAGAAGTGAATTCAAATGGTATTGGTATGGTACAGTGTTATAAAGATGCATTGGGAAGACTGTTAGTTTGATCACAATATTGATTCATGTCAATACCAACCTCCAATAGAACTGATTCTGCACCATTTCAGTCCTTGTTTAGCTTTAAAATGGGGCAATAAAAAGAAAAAAAATGTCATTTAAAACCATGGATTTTATATAGCATCTTTCAAGATATCCAAAGCGTTTTACAATGCAGTATTTATTCAGTTCATACTCATGGCATTTATTCAATTACTGTTTTTAAGTGTTAAAAAAGACACCATAAAAACATGCTTTCTCACTATGTGCGGGGTCACCTCTCCACAGATCTGACTTGTAATGTTGTCAGTTAGCATCCCCTGCTTCTCTCTGTGAATATGCAACTACATTAATGCCATACTGTGGAACAATCTGGGAAATGTATTAATATCTCCATGGATACAAGTAAGCCTATGTAACTTTTCCACTGGATGCTTGTCTCCACGGAGATTTCATTACTTTGACTGGAAGGTTTCACAGCATGCCATTAAACTGATCCATATCCATTAGGGATGTCAACAGTTACTTACAATTAATTGTCGATCAAGACGTTGGTCGTACAAAATGCATTAATTGTAATTAATCGCTAATCGCGGACAGGCGCACCCGCGTGGTCACGAAACAAGGCAACCGCGCCAAGCTCGACTCACAGCCGGCCGCAGGCACCAACGGCACTGCCTGGTGTACGCGCGGGCCTCGCAAGTACACCGGGGCTGCTGAGCATGAGATCGAACCGCGGCGCCCGGAATGCGTAGTCTCAGCCCTAGCCACAAACCAGCCGCATGTGGTGGTTTAATCCTGGTCTAGACCTGGTCCAGTCCTGGTTTAGTCCAGCCCCAGTCCAGGTTTAGACCAGGTTTAGACCAGGTTTAGACCTGGTTTAGACCTGGTTTAGACCTGGTTTAGACCTGGTTTAGTCCACGTTTAGTCCTGGTCTAGTCTCTTAGCCAATCAGGATGCAGAACACAATGTTACTCTATAAAAAAAAGTTACACTATTAAAAAAATAAATAACATTAAATAAAATCCGCGAACCACGATAGAGCAAGGGATTACTGTATTTTGTTATTCAGCATCAATACATTTGTCTGGTTTTTACTAAGGAATAATTAATTGAGGAATATACAATATAATAATACTATGATATATTTTTGACTCGGTGTTATGTTACTATAGCTTATATTCTTAAAGACCCTATTGAAACACAAAAATTCAGGTGAAAAACGCCGCTTATCAGTTAATCGATCGATAAGGTCAATCAACTATAGATTAATGAATTAATCGATAATTTGCATCCCTAATCTCCATAGAAACAAGGGAACTCTGCTCATAGTAAGAATGCACACTTTTCATGTTTTATTCAGCAATAAAAACACTTGTAATGGAATAAATGCAAAATTTTAAATATAATGCCATACTATGGAACATTCCTGGCAAAGTAATCTCTATGGATACAAGCAAACCCTGTTTAAAAAAAGTTACACAGTGTAGCTTTAAAAAAGGTATTACACAAAACTGACTATTGTGTGCCATGTTATAATGTTGTTACCTCCTCAAAAACAGACCTGGAGTTGTTTTGTTTCAGTCACCAATGTTTTGAGTAACTTTATTATTAGTCTGTCCACATCTCCAAAGCTCAAAACGCTCTGTTCCACCTTGTGATGTCATGAAGTTGTAGTTTAAGTTAACAGCTACTTTTTTTTTAAACTTTAGTTCAGTAGAGATTTGCAATTCCAGGGCTGAAATTATCCAAAGGACTCTACTAAAAATGTATGGAGTTTAAAAACAGTGGAGCACTTCCTGCATTACCACATGACATCACAAAGTAGAACAGAGTTTTCAGTTTGAGGGCCCATCCACACGATGCCACACGACAACGTTTTTGGTGGAAACGGAGAAGTTGTATTCGTTTTGGTCTTTCGTCCACACGATGCCGGCGTTTTGGGGTGGGGGCGAAAACGGCGTTTTTTGAAACCAGGTTCCAGAGTGGAGAAATCTGAGAACGCCTGGGGTCGCGCTGTCGTATGGACGAGCAAAACGCAGATTTTGGAAAACGATGACGTCGCGATGCCGTCGTCATCTGCATTGGCAGGACTCTCAGTCGACGTTCTGCTGATACTGACGTGTTTTGTAATCCAACGTAACTCGTAGAAGTAACTCCACTGCGTCATCGGTCCAAACGAGAGAGTCGTTTTTTGTACGTGTGTTCGCCATCATTATCATCTTCTTGGGTTTGCTTGTTTGCGGAAGAGAAAGGACTTTATGTGCATGCGCTCTTTGTAGTATTACGTTTCCGGTGGCTCTGGCTGTTTCCTGTTTACAGCACCACATATCGGTGTGGCATATGTATTACATCGTTTTCACTCAGCGCTCCGTTTTCGTCTGGACGCGAATATTTACTGTGTGGACGCAAATTTTTTTCAACCCGCATTTAAAAAAAAAAGAAAATCCAGGAGCGTTGTCATGTGGAAAAGCACCCAGTTTAATTACGCAGTATTTGTGTTAAACATGTGTGAATGAAAAACACAACTCCAGGTCTGTTTGTGATGAGTAAACAACATAACAGATCAGAAAATAGTGTAATATGGGCACTTTAATGCCTCCAGTGTATTCATTATCATCATTTAATTTGACCGTCGCTGTATTGACTCAAACAACCCCATTTTGTCCTTCTATTGATAGTTTTGGCCCCTTTATTTCCATTAAGTACTTGGACACAAGGCTTGCTCACAGCATTATACAGGTCTGTATAGAAACGCATAGGCTAGCTGTGTGTGCGAGCTTTTTAGATAGAAAACAACCTCACCAGTGTGCAGGGGTAAGAGCAGAATCACATGACAGTGGTGGTGATGGAGCTACTACCCGAAAGCAAAAAAGTTAATCAGCCTTTGTCATTTGGTCAATACTTTTAGTTAGATTAGCGCTGGATAGAAGACGAGTTGGACGCTAACCAAAATAAAAGATGTATTGTCATTGCAAACATGAGTATGCCAACAGGAAATAGAGAGGCACAATACAAGATAATAAAGGCTTATGGCAAAATTAGAGTCTGTATTTTGAATCTATCCTAGGGAAATGGGAAGTTACTCAATTTTGATACCAGTATGTACATTTTTGGAGTCTATTTTCATCGACCTACACAAAATTACTGAGTTTTCTTTGATTTTATCATGTGGTACTGCAAGATTAATTGGAACTGAATCGGAATTTAAACACAATTAGGAAATCTCAAAGGCTGCAGTTTTTGAAGTCAAATAATTTTCTCCTCACAAAGAAAAAAAAAATCCTGCTTTATTCCATATAAAAACTGGTAACCCAAATTCTTGTACAAGTTTGTCAGTCCGTATTTCAGTCTTTTTCTTAATTCTGCTGGTCATGTTTAAAATGAACTTTGAACTAGGGATGGGAAAAGATCTCAAGAGGCAAAATTGCTATGAGATTGTACACACACGCTGAAAATCTCGTGATTTTTTCCCCCCATGTTTTTACGTTTGGATTAGATTTTTTTTTTTTTTTTTTATCGGAGGAGCTGGAGGAGTGTCCGGGGTGAGGGAAGTCTAGGAGTCCCTGCTTAGACCGTTGCCCCTGAGACCTGGTCCTGGATAAGTGGAAGAAAATGGATGGAATAAAATAAAAAATAAAAATAAAAAATTGAACTGAATACTGGTGAGTTGTATTTCTGAGAAGCTGTAGTCCCAAAAAACACCGCTACAATGACAGCAAAAATATTAAATAAAGTAAAATGGTGAGGCAAAAATTGTGTTATTTATTATGAAGAATGTCAAAATCTTGTCTTGTCTCGTTGTCGCAGATCCAATCTCATGTCTCGTCTTATGGAAACTATGTCGTACCACCCATACTTTGAACAGAATCCTACGATAAAACACATAAAATTGCAAATCTGATCGCAATTTTGGAAAGACGGTCAGAGAAATCGCATTCAGCCCGATCACGTGGTCTTATAAATGATCGAGTCCACGAGATCGAGACAAGTCGACATTTTGATCATTTTTGATAACTAAATTGTGCCATTCAGTTCATAATTTTTGCTTTATTTAATGTTACAGTTTTGCTGTCAGTGTAGCAGTGTTTTTTGGTATCACAGCTTCTCAAGAGGAGTTACTCAGCAAAGTTAACCCCTTTTTCATCCAACGCAAACGTAAAAACATGGTGGAAAGACTCCTCAGGAGATCATTTGAGCCTCTGTACACAATTTGGTGGCAATTTTGTCTCGTGAGATCTTGTACCATCCCTAGAAATCACAATGAGATACCCCCCCCCCTCATATCCTGGTTTGGTCTTGGTTTAGGTTTGGGTCGGTACTGATTTTGGACTAGTTTACTTCCAGGTTTAATACCATTTTAGTCCCAATTTTGATGTGGTGTCCCATTATAAATTTTTTCCCCAGTATCAATTAGGGATGAAATAATAAATGACATATCATGATATTGTATCGCCAAATGCCGCTCAATAATATCATGGGCCATCACAATATCAAATTACAAGTTTCTTTGCTCTTTCATTGTTGGGGTGCAACAATAAAAAGAAACTGGGGGAACTCCATAGACCATGATCCTTTGCGGTTTCAATCCAATTTACACGATGAAATAACATATTAAGCACTTTTAAATCTTAACTCTTTGCTTTATGACAGAGCCAAAGACATGTCAAGATATTTTTAAAAGGAAAAGAGCAGTATATTCGCAATTTTGCACGGCAATAAATCTCATACCGAGAAATTTAGATATCGTTACATCCCTAGTATTACTACTTGTTTAATTGAGTATATAGTTTCAAAAGCTTTAATACTGATTTGTATTTGGATAACAATTTCTACTGCAATCATTAAAAAAAACATTTGTATTTTAACATTAACAGACTAATAATGCATGGACTTGTAGTGTTTACATTTAGATAAGCATTTGAAGCGTTTAAATACACTGGATTATTGACGAAATGTGATTATTGTAAATCATTTCAACTTCCCAAAGCCTATATTTAAACTTTTTGCTTTGTTGACAATTCCAGGGCAATTTCAGCCTATAGTATCTAGCTATTTATACACGCAATGGGCTATAATTGTGGCTCTTCAGATCAGTTTGCAGGGAGGAGGGACTGTCAAAACTGCACATCTGGAACTGGTAAGACTGGTTGAATTATACGTTATTTGTATTCTGATTTTGTTCATATTGATTAGCAGTAGAATGCCCATTTTAAAACACTTTATTCAGTATATGCACACTAGAAACTTGTTCATAATTTAAAACTGACAGTAGCTTTGCACAACCCTTTTGTTTACATTGAAGGGAGTGTTTATGAGTCCAGCTACTGCTTTCAGGCCATGTCAAATAGACTGCAAAACTACCCTATGACAAACCTGCAAGTAGTTTTTCACATTTCCACATTTCCAAGACATAAATACATCATTTATTTACTTAACTCCCTCTAGAAATATTACGTACTGTGTCTTTACGTGTTGCCAGGTATCATTTTGATAACATGCATTGTTTTTTTGTTGATTTCTAGTGAGTTTTGCATGTTTTTTGTAAATATTTTCAAGAGGACTGCAAAACTACCTCTGCAAGTCTGCAAGTAGTTCATTTCACATTTCCAAGACATAAACACATCATTTATTTACTTAACTCCCTCTAGAAATATTACCAAGTACCATTTTAATCACATGCATTGTTTTTTCGTTGATTTCTAGGTAGTTTTGCATGTTTTTCTGCAAATATTTTCAAGAAGACTGCAAAACTACCCTCTGACAAGTCTGCAAGTAGTTCATTTCACATTTTCAAGACATAAACACATCATTTATTTACTTAACTCCCTCTAGAAATATTACCAAGTACCATTTTAATCACATGCATTGTTTTTTTGTTGATTTCTAGTGAGTTTTGCATGTTTTTTGTAAATATTTTCAAGAGGACTGCAAAACTACCCTCTGACAAGTCTGCAAGTAGTTAATTTCACATTTTCAAGACATAAACACATCATTTATTTACTTAACTCCCTCTAGAAATATTACCAAGTACCATTTTAATCACATGCATTGTTTTTTTTGTTGATTTCTAGGTAGTTTTGCATGTTTTCCTGCAAATATTTTCAAGAAGACTGCAAAACTACCCTCTGACAAGTCTGCAAGTAGTTTATTTCACATTTCCACATTTACAATACATAAACACATCATTTATTTACTCAACTCCCTCTCGAAATATTACGTACTGTGTCTTTACTTGTTGCCAAGTACCATTTTAAATCACATGCATTGTTTTTTGGTGCTTTCTAGTGAGTTTTGCATGTTTTTGTGCAAATATTTTCAGGAAGACTGCAAACACACAATTTATTTACTCATCTCCCTCTAGAAATATTACGTACTGTGTCTTTACCGTGTTGCTAGGCATCATTTTCATCACATGCATTGTTTTTTCATTGCTTTCTCGTGAGTTTTGCATGGTTTTTCTGCAAATATTTTCAGGAATCTGCTCGTTTTTTACACTACAGTGGTTTTGCCAACGTAGCCCTGCGCTTTGAAGACGTTTTTGCAGCTACACCATCCGCATTGCTTTAATTAACGATACAGAAATTGCAAAAATATATATGTATACATCTTTAAAAAGTTGCTTACCAGTCGTGTGATCCACTGGTCCTGTCCCGTTAACGATCAGCGCATGCAAACGTGGATTTACCGTCTCCAAAGCCGTGCAAAACTCCAAGAAATAGTCTCTGTCCTTCCTGAGCAGTATTTTCAGTAGAAGGTCCACTTTTTCCGAGTTGGAAGAGCAGTTGTGTCCGACCTCGAAGCCTTCAGATTGGGACAAGGCTCCGGACTGAACCAGGGTATCCACCAGGCGATCCGCATCCGCGATCTCCTCCACTAAGTTCGGGTAAAATTTCTCCAGCAACTCTTTACGCGTAGGCTCCATTTCTTGCACTAAAAAGCGCTAAAACAAATCGGTAAATCCACGGTTTTAACGTCTTCGCTGCTAGTTGCGGAGATTGTCGATTGGGAGCCGAGCAGGAGCCGAGTCCAGACGGTTAGCGGTGGTCCAAATCGGGGAAAGATCCGCAAGAAGTCCTAGTAGCCATGTTTGTTTTCCAAGTCTACTCAGTCCAAGATGACAACACATTTCTCCCGCACTTTCTCGCCCCTTTCCCCGCAAAAACACGCCTCCTTCGGCTAAACATCCACTCGGCGATGGTTAAGGAGACATTTCGGAGTGAAAAAGCAACTTCTCGTCGACGTGTTTTTAAGTTTTTGCGCACTTTTGGAGCGCCGCTGGCAGACTCAGGGCTGCGGACTCCGCCATGGTTCACAGTGGGAGCAGCTGGGGCCGAAGCAGCCAATCACAGCGCGGACCGGAGTTTTAAGGTGACGGGGGGCGGGGCTTACGTGACGCAGCTCACCTGGATCACGTAAGTCCAGGTGAGCTGCGTCACCCGACCGTCCGACAAATATTCATTCATTCATTCATTGATTCATAGCATTTATATCCTCCTGGGACTCGAAGAAAAAAAGTGTATCTAAATTATTATTATTATTATTATTATTATTATTATTATTATTATTATTATTATTATTATTATTATTATTATTATTATTATTATTATTATTATTATTATTATCTATTTGGAGGTAAATGAACACCTTAGTATTTACGTTTTGCTAATTTTATTTTTATTCATAATGTTGTAACATGTCCTTTGTAATGGACACCGGGGACATTTTGGTGTTAAATCCACGTGAAGTTAACAACCTAACAAAAACATTTATTTTTTATTTTTTATTTTTTGGATGACCAATATCTCTGACAAGCTTCTACAGTTGCCTCAAAAAGTTCTTAGACTCCCTTTTAATTTCTTATTTATGTATTTATTTATTTTTTATATATTATGTATTATTTATTTATTTTTATTTATTTGTTTGAGTATTTATTTACATATTTATTTATTTTGTATGATTTTTTTTTTTTTTTTCCATGTTTAGATTTTTATTTTTAAATCATAGTGCAGCCACAAACTAGCGTCTCAAAACAATTAAAAGATCGACTGGTTAACTCGATGTCCACTATAAAGGACACAAATGAATGGGCCGGGTCTCAGGAGGATTTATAGCGCCTTTCATGACCCCCAAAGCGCTTTACAGTTCATTGTTCATTCACTTCACACTTGGTGGTGGTAAGCTACATTTTGTAGCCACAGCTGCCCTGGGGCAGACTGACGGAAGCGAGGCTGCCAATTTGCGCCATCGGCCCCTCCGACCACCACCAACACTCACGCACACTCCACTTTCATACTAGGCAATGTGGGTGAGGAGTCTTGCCTCAGGCCACAACAACAGTTTTTGCAACTGGCGTCCCACTGTGGCACCTGTAATTCCCAGTGGTCTCCCATCCAAGTACTAACCAGGCCCTGCCTTGCTGAGCTTCTGAGATCTGACGAGATCAGGCTTTGACAAGAAGGTATGGCCACAATATTTAATTATGTTCGGTCTCGGGTCGGACTCAGACACATCAGCTGTTTCCTGTCAAGCGTAAAACCACTCTGAGACTCTTAAGTGTTCTAAAAAATCAGAGAACTGCACTTCGACTTCGCCAGAGAAAGATTTCACACACCACGCTGACAGGGGAATCCCAGTTACGCACCAGGAAGGCAGTTCCCCTGTTACGCAGCGTGGTGTGTGCTTCGTCTGTCTTTTTCCGCACTGAAAAATAGTTCCCACCCAAAATGACCAAGTCAAGCTCTCCGTGTTGATTTGCACAATTATTTGCACTCGATATGAATGTGCACTACACAGAAAGTAATTGGGAAACGCATCGAGCAAATTAATTCCTTTTGGCCGAAATCTTTCTCTGGCGACGTTAGACTCCAGTCTAACGCGGAGTAGCTGCAGATGCCGCGGCGGTCAGTGCTGACAGACCTGGACAATGGCTGCGTCACCAGAAAAACGCTTTCCACCACTTAATTTAGTCTCTGGACTGTGGGGAGATGCCCAAGTTTGACCTGGGGGTGGCATATCCCTTTAAATGACACTTAAATGACAATGACACTGCTGCTTAAATGACACTTAAATGACACTGACGCTGCTGCTGCTTAAATGACACTTAAATGACACTGACACTGCTGCTTAAATTGCACTTAAAGGACACTGACACTGCTGCTTAAATGACACTTAAATGGCACTGACACTGCTGCTTAAATGACACTTAAAGGACACTGACACTGCTGCTTAAATGATACTGACACTGCTGCTTAAATGACACTTAAAGGACACTGGCTCTGCTGCTTAAAGGACACTTAAAAGAAAGTGACACTGCTGCTTAAATGTCACTTAAATGACGCTGCTGCTTAAAATACACTGACTCTGCTGCTGAAATGACACTTAAAGGACACTGGCACTGCTGCTTAAATGACACTTAAATTACACTGACACTGCTGCTTAAATTACACTTAAATGACACAGACACTGCTGCTTAAATTACACTTAAATGACACTGACACTGCTGCTTAAATTACACTTAAATGACACTGACACTGCTGCTTAAATTACACCCTATGAGCATTATACTTATTATTTGTATTATATATATACTTAGACTTACTTAAACAAACTTTATTGATCCACAAGGGAAATTGATGAAAAAGATGGAATAGCAACCAAAGAGCAATAAACCAGTGTCAGATGAGACATAATTATCCAAATAAAAATAATTATAATAAATGTATATGTACAAATTAGATTTAAATTGAAAAGTAGTAATAAAATATAAAATGCAATATAAAATAAGATGTACAAACCTAGCTATATACAGTTGTAGGGAGTATTATTTACAAGCCTTTTGTACTTTTGCTACGGGTATATGTGATGTTTTAGTCTTGGTGTTTATTGTCTTGTTTATCAAATGTTTTATGTTCACTGTGGGCCTAGGGGGCGCTGCAATTTCAAATCCTGTGTGTGCAACTTGTACATATGGTTTTTGACAATAAAACTGACTTGAACTCTGAATTAGAGCCACTATTACTAATTTGTAGTTTCACCTCAATCCATGCGCTGTGGATGTAAACAGACACACGTGAACTACTTATGCTTTTTTGCTTTTAAATAACGACTCAAATTGGACCAATAGCACGGTTTTGTGGACTTTTTGTGGACAATTTACCATTTACCATGTGACCATTTTCTAATTATTTTCGCTATATCCGTTTGTATTTTGTGTCTTTGTGTCCGTCAGAGGACATAAAAACAATATACTACACGTGTCATTTTTAGATCTATGAAAATAGTGTAATTTTAATTGTGTCGGGTTTGTTCGGGTTCGGTAAAATTTGTAAACTTTTTTTTTGTTGCCTTTTTTATATAGTAAGAGTAGACAAATATTGAAAAAAAATATGTACAAAATATTATATTATCCTTAATTACAAGAATAATTGATGTATGCACTCCCTATCCCGTCAAGTCAAAATGCCTAATGTTTTTACTCTTTGTACTGTCTCTAATATCACAATAAAAAATCAATTTAAAAAATATGTATAAAATATGTATTGCTGGACCACTCATCTGTTCACTGCCCCGTGTGAACCTGCTCCCCTGACACAATCACTTCATTCTGCTCTATATAATCCTCCACCATCATCTGAAGAAAGGCCAAAGACTTAACCTAATCTCCCGTATCTGTCTGTCTGTATGTAAAGATGTAAAAATACTGAAATTCTCACACTGGAATTTCACTTGTGGGATGAATTCTTTCTTTGGGGCGCCACTGCTTTTACATAAAGGATTTAAAGCTTAAAGCAGTGCAGAGCGTGCCATACATTCCCATACTTAAGTAAAAAAAAATCCTTTAACAATGTAAGTGGTTATGTAATGGTGTAAAAGTATCTCCATGGTGACGGTCGGATCTGCGAAAAGGCGTTCCCGTTCACTGTAAGAATGCAGGTTTTTGTTTAAGCCATAAAAACATTGTTTATTAAATAAGAAAATTATTAAAAAACACATGCTTTTAACAGTGTATGTGGTTATATAATGGTGTATATTTATCTCCATGGTGACAGTCAGATCTGTGAAGGGGCAATCCCATTTAGTGTAAGAATGCAGGGTTTTATTTAAGCCATAAAAACATTGTTGATGAAATAAATTTAAAAAACACGTGCTTTAAATAGTAATGGTGTAAATTTATCTCCATGGTGACGGCCAGATCTGCGAAAAGGCGTTCCCGTTCACTGTAAGAATGCAAGTTTTTATTTAAGCCATAAAAACGCATATTGTTTAATATATTATAAGTTTGACACTATAGGCAAAGTAATAACATCACCACGGAGACAAGCAGGAAGCAGACCCTCACCAGAAAAGTTACACAGTACATCTTTAAAAGTCTGACTGAATGAAATGAACACAAGCACAAACAGCTCTGGAAAAAAATAAGAGACCACTGCATTTTTTTTTTTTTTAAATCAGCATCTCTACATGTATTACAGCCATTCCATTCCAGCGTCTGTTGAATTCCAACACAAACACAAAGCTGAGCTACTTTAGTTCTTGCACCAGGAGTGTAATAAAGTCACCCAAGAACAATGTGAAAGACTTGTGGAGAGCATGCCAAGACGCATGAAAGCTGTGATTAAAAATAAGGGTTATTGCACCAAATATTGATTTCAGAACTCTTCTTAAGTGTAAACATTAGTATTATGTTGTTTTAAAATGAATTTGATCTTGTTCCTTTGCATTGTTTGAGCTCTGAAAAAATTTATCTTTTTTGTTATTTTGACCATTTGTCATTTTCTGCAAATAAATGCTCTAAAGTTTAAACCAGGGGTGTCAAACATGCGGCCCGGGGGCCAGATTCGGCCCTCCAAGACCTTTAATCTGGCCCTCGGCTGATTTTCTATTAAAATATTGGTCATTTTCTGTCTCTTTTCTGCACAGTGTCTCCAGCGCCTCTGTGCGTGGCCCCTCCCACCAGAGCAGCACATATGAAACGCTTTCCAAATGCTCTTAAAGGACCATCGTTTTGACTGTTGATCATGACACCCTCATCAGCAAAATGTCAAAAATGAGAAAAGTGGACGCCGAGTGCAGGATTTTCCAAGAAAAATTGACTAATTCCTCTTTGTTCACAGATGTGAATGGGAAACCTGTATGCTTGTGCTGAAATTGCATTTTTCTTAAAGTTTCAGGCTGTTCATAATATTATAATATTTTGTAAAAGAAAGAGTTCATCAAATAAAAAAGACTTCCGTGATAGATTTGAGTTTCTCTGCACAAATATTTGGACTTATTGCTATTTTTGGGGTATATTTGCCATGAGTTTTCTGATCCGGCCCCTTTGGGATCAATGTAGGTTGGATACAGCCCCCGGACTAAAATGAGTTTGACACCCCTGCTCTAAACGATAATATTTTTATTTAGAATTTGGAGGAAATATTGTCAGTAGTTTATAGACTCAAACAAAAATGTTCCTTTTGCCCAGACACATACTGTACCTATAAGTAGTAAAATCAGAAAAACTGATAATTTTGCAGTAGTCTCTTATTTTTTTTCCAGAGCTGTATGTAATCTCTTGTTCCTCTAAGAGTGTATCTAAAAAGTAAATGTTTCCATAAAAAACATGCTTTAACAATGTAAGTAATGGTGTAACATTATCTCCATGGTGATAGTCAGATTTGTGAAGAGGTCATCCCGCTCACAGTTACATGGTGCATTTTTAAAAAGTCTGACCGAATGAAATAAACACAGCCACATATTCATACGTGAGTGTCTAAAAACAATGTCATAACTTTATACAAAACCGCAGATAACATTTGAACTAATTATTGTACAAATATAGAATATATATTATATATCTATTAATATAGAATATATAATACAAATATATTTTACTCAGTTAAACGCTATTTAAAGGAAAAGTAACATTTTTTACAATTTGAGCCTTATTTCGGTAATAAAACAAGTTGTTTTACTCACCCATATCACTTTGGTGTCATATGGAGCATTTACGGAGATGTTTTAGATTAGCGTTAGGCTAACGCCGTTAGCCTAGCGCGACTTATAGCCATAGCTCGGGGCATTCCCCGAGCATGTAATATGCCCCGTGCGGGCTCCAAATAACACAAACTTTAGCACTTTTCAAATCATAGAAACTCGAAGTCTTTAGTCTACGATTTCGTTTGAATCAAAAGTGGCCTGTAATCTGAGATTTATCCATAGTTTACAGCTATGCATTCCATGTTTGGGTCCCAGGAGCTGAGAGCACACTCTGCGCATGCGCACTGGCGTCCTCATCTACTTGAAACTATGGCTAAATCTCGGATTACAGGTCACTTTTGACCAAACGAAATCGTAGACTAAAGACTTCGAGTTTCTATGAAAGGCTAACGGCGTTAGCCTAACGCTAATCTAAAACATCTCCGGAAATGCTCCATATGACACCAAAGTGATATGGGTGAGTAAAACAACTTGTTTTATTACCGAAATAAGGCTCAAATTGTAAAAAACGTTACTTTTCCTTTAAAAGCTAAAAATAGTACCTTTTGCACATCACATTTGAAGTGGGGGATTTAAAGCTTAATGCAGTACATAGCGTGCCATATAAGTTAAAAAAAAACATGCTTTAACAATGTAAGTGGTTATGTAATGGTGCAGACTGGGTTTCAGTGCACGCTGCCCTAGAGACGGTGGATAAAAAGTGAACAAGCGAGAAATCGTGAGGAGGAAACTGACTTCAGGCAAAATGAACCTTTTCAAGATGTTTTTAATATACAGAACTCACTATGATAAATATATTTAAAAACAGGTGTTACACATGGGTCTCTACACTTTATTTTAGTATTATTTATTATATTATTTTAGTATTTAGTGATGGGAAAAGTACTTCAACCTTCTTTAAAGTGCATAACTTCTTTAAAGTGCATAATAAAGTGCATAAAATAGTAGGGATGCACCAATGTGAAAATTTTAGCCGTTACCGATATCCAGTATTAATGTTGCTGTTATGACCGATATGAACCAATATCGAATTTTTATTTATTTATTTATTTATTTAAATCCTGAGATAACATTTTATACAGACTGAAAATCATGCAAAATGAATTTTTGAATGTCTTCTTTTATTTTCAAAATGTGTTTTGACTCCATAAAGCTTAACTTATTTTATTCACAAAACCCCTGTGAGATAGTTTAGATTAAAAAAAAAAACACAAGGATGATAAATCACCATGTCACTCTTAATCTGCATTTCACATGGCTCCCATATCACCACGTATACTTCAGGTTTGGGGGCCATTTTGCGTATTGCCAAGAAAAGGAACTGCAACACATTTTGTCAAATTACAATAAACTTAAACATGGACAGATATTAGATAAACACAACGTTTTATAACCAAGATCCCTGTACAGATCGACCTTATTAAAGGAGAATTAACGTTTTTTACAATCTGAGCCTTATTTCTGTAATAAAACAAGTTGTTTTACTCACCCATAGCACTTTGGTGTCATATGGCGCATTTCCGGAGATGTTTTAGATTAGCGAGTTCTCGGGGCATATGTTTGCGGTCTCCAAATAACACACACTTTAGCACTTTTCAAATCATAGAAGCTCAATGTCTTAGTCTACACTTTCGTTTGAGACAAAAGTGGCCTGTAATCCGAGATTTATCCATAATTTCGAGTAGATGAGGAGGACAGTGCGCATGTGCGGAGTCACAGCCAACGTTCCCTCTAAGCTGCGCGCCTGTGCAATTGCGCACTGCTCGCACATTCTCAGCGCACAAGAAAACCTATGCAGCGCAGGGATGAAAGAGTTCCGCTTTTTTTTCAGCCGCGGGGTCATCTGAATACGGGGGAATCGTCCCGTATTCAGAAACAAAAGTACGTGTCTCGTATTAAACTTCTACCAGTGTGCGAGCCGAGCAAGCCGCGAGCACGCGCAGCTCTTTCGCAACAGCGTGTAGCGGGGGTGCATGTCGGATGTCGCGCACAGGGGTCCAAGGAGCGCTCAGGGAGTTAGTGTGTTTGCTCAGACACATAAAACATTAGGGGGAACATTGGTCACAGCTTATTTCGCTCTCAGCTCTCGGGACCCAAACATGAAACACAAAGCTGTAAATTATGGATAAATCTCGGATTACAGGCCACTTTTGACCCAAACAAAAGTGTAGACTAAGACATTGAGCTTCTATGATTTGAAAAGTGCTAACATTTGTGTTATTTGGAGACCGCAAACATATGCCCCGTGAACTCACGTTACGGAGATCGCTAAACTAAAACATCTCCGGAAATGCTCCAAATGACACCAAAGTGCTATGGGTGAGTAAAACAACTTGTTTTATTACCGAAATAAGGCTCAGATTGTAAAAAAAGGTCCCATGGCATGAAAATTTCACTTTCTGAGGTTTTTGAACGTTAATGTGAGCTCCCCTACCCTGTTTATGCCCGCCCCCCATGGTTAAAAGTTGTGAAATGTCTAAACTGAGCATTTGCGATCCTTTTCTGCGTTACAAAAAATCAGAGCTCAAACGGGCGATTTTGAACAAGGCACCTTATTGACGTCAGATCGAAAAAATAAATGCAAATGCAGTTCCACCCCCGTCTGTCTGTACTCAGCGTCTCTGTAAATCATGCTCAGAGAGTTTGGACCGCGAATGCGCTAGGCAATGCAAAATGCGTTTTTTTATTTGCCTGGAGGCACGTCCAAGTGTTTCTAGGCTCGGAAGTCCTTTATCTGAGCCTCTGGACCTTTGAACAGCAGTGGTTTAATTTTATTTTATGTGGAAATGTGTTTATTTTTCAATGGAACGCTTCAAATCTCTCCCCCGTGCAAAAACACGGAAATGGATCAGAGAGCGGACAGCTGAGAGCGGAGAGCGGAGAGTTTGGCCACGCCCCCACCCTCTACTATAGGCCATCTCTTTTCTCCTCATTTGCATTCAAGCAACAACGCCCATAATGGCCTGTTCAGAGAGAGAAAAAATACTCTTTCTGATCTATCACTGTTTCTCATGCACTGAATCTTGATTTTGAAGAAGGATTCATTTACAGTATTAGGGAACCATTAAGGAGCCATATAAAAGCATCAAGAAGTACCATGTCATGGGATCTTTAATTCTCCTTTAAGGACAGCTCCCAGTGCTCTGCCTGAAGTGTGATAGAACTTTTATTTGTTTTTCAAAGCAACGTATTTATAGTACTGACAAATATCGGTCGTTAATATCGGCCCAGTTTTACACATCGGGCCAATACCGATGTTAATGTGGTGGGGAAAGTACATCAAACTTCTTTAAAGTGCATAATAAAGTGCATAAATAAAGTGCATAAAATAGGTATTTATTTATTCTTTGCACTGCTTTTAGATGTTGTCTTAGTTTTTGTATTGTCTTTTTTGCACTACTTGGCCAGACAGAAACGGAATTTCGATTCACTGTATGTCGAATACATATGGCGGAATTGACAGTAAAGTTGACTTTGACTTTGACTTGATAATGTAACTTGGCGCGTGAAGGATTTTCTACCTGTTTGTCTCCATGGGGATGTTATTGCTTTGTTTGGAATGTTCCGCACTATGGCCGTTTATGACTTTTATTCTACTTTACATATGCTTTTTTTTTATCGTGCATGTTTTTATTGAACAAAAATACCTGGAAAAACATGCTTTTTTACAGTTACTGTGTCGCCACTCCATTGATCTGACCTGTAACTTTGCTGGCTCACTTCTCCTGCTTGTCTCATTGGAATTAGATAGGTTTAATGCCATATTGTGTAACATTCTAGGCAAATAAATAGCATTTCCGTGGATAGAGACAAGGATAGGTGGCTGAGTTGCTAACCTGCCTCACCGCCAAAAGGTTCAGGGTTCAATTTCCAGATTTCTTTGCAGAATTTCTTTTCTATCTATGTTATAATGTTGTTTCCTCATCAAAAACAAACCCAGAGTCATGTTTTGTTTTATTTACACATGTTTAACACACAAATCCTCCATATTTAGGCTGAGTTCTTCTCTCAAACCGAAAAAAAACCTCGGTTCTACCTTGTGATGTCGTGTGGTAATACAGGAAATGCTTCACTGTGTACACCTTCACGAGAATTATTTGGATAATTTCAAGCTTAGAACTTCCAATCTCTACTAAACAAAACATAAAAGGAGCAGTTAACATGCGAGAATGAAACAAAAACACAACTCCAGTTATGTTTTTGAGGAGTTAACAGCATTATAACATGACTTAAAGCTCACCAGAGTCAGTTTCGCGTAATATAGACCCTTCCTCCAATCTTGCAGTACAACTATTTCTTTACATGATTTCTATCTTGTCCTAAACTCCATTGGGTTTGCAGTTTTGCTATTTTTAGACTCCCCTTTACTTTCCTTTAAACCCTTTTAGTAGGACAAATGCGTAGTGGTACTGTATATGGAGCAGGGATGGGTTTATTTAGCTAAAAAAAAAAAGCAGACAGCAGTTTTAGCCGCTCACGCATCTCATTATAGAGCCCCTGTCTAATCCTCCGTTTGTAATTTGCTTATATGCACTTATGAAGTTTAAAGCAGGATTATTTCGCCGTGGCAACCAAATGTCCCTTAAACAGCATGCGCCGTATTGGAAAATCCACCACAAATTGAAAACGACGGACTGAGCCTTATACTTCTCCTGATTGTGTGGGAATTAATGTAGAAAAATACTATAGGAATGCAATGAATGAAATTGTATTGTATCTTAAGAGGATTTACTCAATAGGATTTCGAATATGAATGTAGTCATCAGTGTTATGTGTGCGTATGTGTCCAAATGCCATCCTTCCATTTATTTTCTTCCGCTTATCCGGGGCCGGGTCACGGGGGCAACAGTCTAATAAGCAGGGACTCTCAGACTTCCTTCACCCAGGACACTTCCTCCAGCTCCTCCAGGGGGACCCCAAGGTGTCCACAGACCAGCCGGGAGACATAGGCTACGTCCACACGACAACGCTCCTGGATTTTCTTTTATGCGGATTGAAAAAAATGAGCGCAGTAAATATTCACATCCAGACCAAAACGTAGCGTTGAGTGAAAACGATGTAATACATACGCCACACCGATATGTGGCGCTGTAAACAGGAAACAGCCAGAGCCACCGGAAACGCAATACTACACAGAGCACATGCGCATAAAGTCCTTTCTCTTCCGCAAACAAACAAACACAAGAAGATAATAATGATGGAGAACACACGTACAAAAACCGACTCTCTTGTTTGGACCGACGACGAAGTGGAGTTATTTCTACGAGTTACGTTGGATTACAAAACACGTCAGTATCAGCAGAACGTCGACTGGGAGTCCTGCCAAAGCGGATGATGACGGCATCGCGATGTCATCGTTTTCCAAAAGTTGCGTTTTGCTCGTCCACACGACAACGCGACCCCCGGCGTTCTCAGATTTCTCCACTCTGGGACCTGGTTTCATAAAACACCGTTTTCACCCCCCCAAAACGCCGGTGCCGTATGGACGAAAGGCCAAAACAAATACAAACTTCTCAGTTTCCACGAAAAAACGTTGTCGTGTGGACGGGCCCATAGTCCCTCTAGCGTGTCCTGGATCTTCCCCGGGGCTTCCTCCCGGTGGGACATGCCTGGAACACCTCCCGAGGGAGACATCCGGAACAGATGCCCGAGTCACCTCAGCTGGAGCAGCGGCTCTACTCCGAGCTCCTCACCCTATCTCTAAGGGAGCACCCAGCCACTCTGCGGAGGAAACTAATTTCGGCCGCTTGTATCCGCGATCTCGTCCTTTCGGTCATTACCCAGAGGTCATGACCATAGGTGAGGGGAGGAACGTAGATTGACGGTAAATCTTCACCACAACGGTCCGATACAGCGACCACATCACTGCCAACGCTGCACCGATCCACCTGTCAATCTCACGCTCCATCCTCCGAGATATTTGAACTCCTCCACTTGAGGCAAGAACTCTCCACCCACCCGGAGAGGGAAAGACACCTTTTTCTGCTCTTTGTCCAAATGATTACATCTTATTGTGATAAAGTGCAGATTTTGGACCCAAAAGCAGAACCCAACACAGGTAAAAGTTAAGAGATTTATTTTACAGGTGGGCATGGAGCCACGAGGAGATAAAGTGAGCGGAGACAGGAGATCCAGGGAGAACTGAGAGCTAAAATGACAAAATTACATCAAAAAAAGTCCAAATACTCTACAACTAAATGTTCATAATCTTCAGAATATAGGAACCAAGAGCTGTCAACGACTTTGGCGTCCCTATTGACAATGATTTTAAATTTGACAAAAAACAAGTGAACGTGGTTGTTAAATCTGGCTCATTTGTGGCTTTTATCTAAAATTAAACCTTTTTTTTTATCTTTTAAATCATTTACACAGCTCACACATGCTTTTATCTCCTCTCATTTAGACGATGTGCACTTTCTCGTTTACAGTTGGTCCAAAATTCTGCTACACCCCAAGGTTATAATAGTTTGGGATTTTTCATTATACAGTAGTTTAGTTTTAGTTTTGACTCAGTGAGTTTTAATGAGTTTTTAGAGCGCCTCTGATAGTTTTAGTTTTTTAGTGTTTTTTTTTTTCTAACTGCTCAGTTTTAGTTTTGTTTTTATTAGTTTTAGTTTTTGGGTTATACTTTGGGTTATTTGTCAAATGCAGGATTCAAAAAGAAAGTATTGTGTTATCAAACTTACAATAAACAAATACAATTTTAAAACATTTATTCAGGTTTACCCCCACAACAACCAAAGCCGTCCACAAGCTGCAGCCTGAAGTGCAAAAACAAAACAAAAAAAACACCAAAACTTCCACATTTACCAACTCCAAAAAAGGCAAAAACGAAGAGCGATTTATCTATAATTTCAGTAAGTTTTTGTTAGTTTTGTAAACACACAATACAGTTTCAGTTAGTTATCGTTTTTGTTCTTTTAATTGTCCTAGTTTAGTTCAGTCCAAGTTTAGTCCTTGTTTAGTCCTGCTTTAGTCCTTGTTTAGTCCAGGTTTAGTCCTGGTTTAGTCCTTCTTTAGTCCTGCTGTAGTCCTGCTTTAGTCTTGGTTTAGTCCTGGTTTAGTCCTTGTTTAGTCCTGCTTTAGTCCTTGTTTAGTCCAGGTTTAGTCCTTCTTTAGTCCTGCTGTAGTCCTGGTTTAGTCCTTGTTTAGTCCAAGTTTAGTCCTGCTTTAATCCTGCTTTAGTCCTGGTTTAGTCCAGGTTTAGTCCTGGTTTAGTCCTGGTTTAGTCCTGGTTTAGTCCTTGTTTAGTCCTGCTTTAGTCCTTGTTTAGTCCAGGTTTAGTCCTGGTTTAGTCCTTCTTTAATAATAATAATAATAATAAATTTTATTTATATAGCGCTTTTCATGACACTCAAAGACGCTTTAGTCCTTGTTTAGTCCTGGTTTAGTCCTTCTTTAGTCCTGCTGTAGTCCTGGTTTAGTCCTTGTTTAGGCCTGGTTTAGTCCTGGTTTAGTCCTTGTTTAGTCCTGCTTTAGTCCTTGTTTAGCCCAGGTTTAGTCCTGGTTTAGTCCTTCTTTAGTCCTGCTGTAGTCCTGGTTTAGTCCTGGTTTAGTCCTTGTTTAGTCCTGCTTTAGTCCTTGTTTAGTCCAGGTTTAGTCCTGGTTTAGTCCTTCTTTAGTCCTTGTTTAGTTCTGCTTTAGTCCTTGTTTAGTCCAGGTTTAGTCCAGGTTTAGTCCTGGTTTATTCCTTCTTTAGTCCTGCTGTAGTCCTGGTTTAGTCCTGGTTTAGTCCTTGTTTAGGCCTGGTTTAGTCCTGGTTTAGTCCTGGTTTAGTCCTTGTTTAGTCCTTGTTTAGTCCTGCTTTAGTCCTTGTTTAGTCCAGGTTTAGTCCTGCTTTATTAATGTCCCCGCTAACTTACCCGACCTACTTTCGTCAGCTCCAGAACCCGGGAAGAACTCGGCTCAGACGACACTGTCAGGGGTAAGTCAGTGTTAATGGACGACACTGCTGAAGGGGACGCCATACAGATTCACATTAAAAAACCCGAACTATCCCTTTAACTTCCCGGACCAGTCACGCCCACTTCCGTATACTGTAGACAAATACAAGGAGAGGGAAATGCAAATGTTTAACCTAGAGCTGTGCAATTTATGAAGTTTTACAGCCGTTGGGTTGGAGCAGAATCCGGGAACTCCAGGATGTTGCAGGAAGAAATTTGACTGTTTTTTTTTTTTTTTTTTTTACATGATTAGTTCAAATTCAGCTTGGAGGTGAATGAGAATACACACTTCTCCAGTACACAGGGAGATATAACTCTGTCCTCTGTTGTGGGAAAAATATAGATATAAAAATTGTGATCAATGAGAAGAAAAATCATGATGTAATATGGATAAATACATGTGGACACTTTGTTACTGTAAAAGCTAAAAAAGATAGATCATAGATAGATAGATAGATAGATACATAAATAGACAGATTAATACATACATAAATAGACAGATAGATAGATATGTAGATAGATAGATACATACATACATACATACATACATACATACATACATAAATAGATAGATAGATATGTAGATAGATAGATACATACATACATACATACATACATAAATAGATAGATAGCGAGAGAGAGAAATATGTAGATAGATAGATAGATACATACATACATACATACACATACATACATACATACATACATACATACATACATACATACACATACATACATACATACATTCATAGATAGATACATACATACATACATACATACATACATACATACATACATAGATACATACACATACATACATACATACACATACATACATACATACATACATACATACATACATACATAGATACATACATACATACATACATACACATACATACATACACATACATACATACATACATACATACATACATAGATACATACATACATACATACATACACATACATACATACATACATACATACATACACACACATACATACATACATACATACATACATATGTAGATAGATAGATAGATAGATAAATAGATACATAAATAGATAGATAGATAGATACATACATACATACATACACATACATACATACATACATACATACATACATACATACATACATACATACATACATACATACATACATACATACATACATACACATACATACATACATACATACATACATAGATAGATACATACATACATACATACATACATACACATACATACATACATACATACACATACATACATACACATACATACATACACATACATACATACATACATACATAGATACATACATACATACATACATACATACATACATACATACATATGTAGAATCCCTCAGTCGTAGAATCCAGGTAGAATCCATGGCAAAAGGAGAAATTAAAAAGTTTATTTGGTCGAATACGTTTCACAGCTCATCCAAGCTGCAAAAAGTCTTGTCAGCAGAAACATTCAGGACCATAATGGTGTTCACACCTGGACCTGACCTGCTGCCCTATTGTTTTCTTTGTTTGTTTTGATTTAGGTTTGAGGATAGAGTTATAGATGGGAGACAAATTATGTCTGACCCCTCCATTTCTGTTCAAGGAAGGATTCTCTTTCTTGACAAAAATAGCCTCTTTAACTCCCCTCTCAAAGCAGTTCTTTTCTAAAAGTCAGTTTGGCACAATTTACACCTTATTGCCGTGGGCACCATCATCATCATTCAGGTTGTATTATTTTGTGTGGAGCAGATCTTGACAGTAAATAAGTTCAATACGGACGATAAAGCTGTTTTTAAACCCCCAGAGCCCCAGGTCACATGAAAATTTAACATTTTACACAAATGAACCGACTTTATGTCATATTTGAGATGCAAAACGTTTCCTAAATTCTCCAATGACATGACTGGGATTCTTGTTTAACCGGAAGTGCCACCACAAGAAAGGACAGTTTAGGAGACAAAAGTGAGCGGGGCGGAATTAAGGTGGATAGGACCTTTAAAAGTGGAAATCATAAGTGTAAAAATATGGTCTAAGTATTATTTTTTTTATTTTTATGAAAGAAATTATTGTTATTAATATGAGGGGAACAAATCATGATGTAATACAGATACTTTTGGACCCTTTATTATTATGCAGGGGGTTTGATTGGTGAAATATTATTTAAAAGCTAAAAAAATGTCCGTTTTGCCCAATATAGAACATTTAAAAAGGTAATAAATAAAGTATAAAAACTATGATAAATACAGATCTAGGCATTAATTTAATTTTTACACACGCAATAAAGGACCATAAAAGTATAACTTTTCTGGTGGAGGGTCCGTCATTTGCATCTCTCCATGGAGATAGGGCCTGGAATGTTCCACAATATGGCATTATTACACTTATGTATCTCTACGGAGACAGCAGTTGACAGCACAGGGCCAAGTTACGTGTCAGATCTGTGGAGAGGCGAGCCCACTCACAGTAAGAATGCAAATCTTTAGATGTGACCTTTTACCATACAAAACAATAAAATCTCCATGGAGACAAGCAAGTGGCGAACCCTCCACCAGAAAAGTTACGCAGTGCACGTTTAAAGATCCCATGACATGGTACTTCTTGATGCTTTTATATGGCTCCTTAATGGTTCCCTAATACTGTAAGTGAATCCTTCTTCAAAATCAACACTCAGTGCATGAGAAACAGGTCTAAACCAGGTCTAAACCTGGACTGGACCTGGACTAAACCAGGACTGGACCAGGTCTAGACCTGGACTAAACCGGGACTAGACCAGGTCTAAACCAGCTCTTGCGTTCGTTTGTGCGTGTTCGGTTTGTGACTCGATCTGGTGCTCGCAGCCCCGGTGTACGTGCGGGCTCGCGCTGTGTCGTGCACTTCTCCAAGGGGTTGGTGCGCCTCGCGTCCCGGGACATGGCAGTGCCGTTGGATTCGAGCCGTGTCTCCCCCCACGCGTCACTATTAATACATTTTGTTGAAAATCTACGAAAGTTTGAGTGTTTAAACGAGAAAGAAATGTGAGAAAAGTTCATATCCAGTCTGAGAAAAGAGTATAATGTGTGTGGTGAGGCATTTACAGCCTTAAAACATGTAGAATAATTGTAAAATATAAAGTTGTCCTACTTCGAGGATTTCTCTTACTGCGGGTTATTTCTGGAGGCTCAGATAAAGGACTTCCGAGCCTAGAAACACTCGGACGTGCCTCCAGGCAAATAAAAAAACGCATTTCGCATTGCCTAGCGCATTCGCAGTCCAAACTCTCTGGGCGTGATTTACAGAGACGCTGAGTACAGACAGACGGGGGTGGAACTGCATTTGCATTTCTTTTTTCGATCTGACGTCAATAAGGTGCCTTGTTCAAAATCGCCTGTTTGAGCTCTGATTTTTTCTAACGCAGAAAAGGATCGCAAATGCTCAGTTTAGACATTTTGCAACTTTTAACCATGGGGGGGGGCTAAACAGGGTAGGGGAGCTCACATTAACGTTCAAAAACCTCAGAAAGTGAAAATTTCATGCCATGGGACCTTTAAATAAGTAATAAATTAAGTGTAAAAACTAAATTAAGTGTAATAAAGTGTTAAAACGATGGGAAATACAAGTCTAAGCCAGTGTCTATTCTACGCACTGGCCCCATATAAATCCATTTTACTTTTACTATTAAACTTCCCCCTCCATTACTATAGTACTTGTACTCGCTGTAGTACAAACATGAATAATTGAAGTACTTCGTCTGGAAATCAGGTTCATGTGAGTGTCTGGGTGCGTCTCTAAACCTAAAAGCCTGCCCCCCCATCTCCCTGTCCTCCTGTCCCCCTTTTTTCATTTCCTTTTGACCCACATATTTCAAATCCCAGAGGAAACAAACAAACATTAAATATTCACAACTCGATATTTAGAATTCAAAATCAGTGCAGTGAAAATGGACCAAAATTTCAGTGTTTTGATTGAATTTTCAAAAAAAATTTTTTTGCTAATTTATTATTATAATCTATATTTTTGCTCTTTGTTATTATTATATATTGTGACGTGTGAGCTACTGTGTCGAAGAATTTTAATTTTGAGGATAATTTTTTGAATAAATATTGGAAATTCAGTAGCCATTGTGTGCCAGTGGTCTTTGAAATCACCATCATAATGAGTCCTGTTTAGTCCTGGTTTAGACCTACTTTAGACCTGATTTAGACCTAGTTTAGACCTGGTTTAGTCCTGGTTTAGACCTGGTTTAGACCTGGTTTAGTCCTGCTTTAGTCTTGGTTTAGACCTGGTTTAGACCTGGTTTAGTCCTGGTTTAGTCCTGGTTTAGACCTGGTTTAGACCTGGTTTAGACCTGGGTTAGTCCTGCTTTAGTCTTGGTTTAGACCTGGTTTAGTCCTGATTTAGACCTGGTTTATAACTGGTTTAGTCCTGGTTTAGACCTGCTTTAGTCCTGGTTTAGTCCTGGTTTAGACCTGCTTTAGTCCTGGTTTAGTCATGGTTTAATCCTGGTTTAGAGCTACTTCAGACCTGATTTAGTCCTGGTTTAATCCTGGTTTAGACCTACTTTAGACCTAGACCCTTTAGACCCTTTTTTCATTTTCTTTTGACCCACATATTTCAAATCCCAGAGGAAATAAACAAACATTAAATATTTATTTATTGTTTTGATTGAGGATAATTTCTTAAATAAATATTCGAAATTCCGAAGCCATTTTGTGCCAATGGTCTTAGAAATCACCATCATAATGAAACTGGCTTGTGCATTCTAAGTGCTGGGTGGATATGTCTTGCCCAAAGGCACGTCAACAGCAGTTTTGTAAATATAAATACAATTTTCTCTGTATTGTTTTAATTAAATGACCATTAGACAGTGCGTGACTAAGAAAAAAAAAGGATAACTGCTGAAATCAGATGTAGAATTAGAGTTAAATCTGATTATTGTTGAAAAAGCATGCATTCTTACTGTGAGCTGGCTCGCCTCTCCACAGATATGACCTGGTGGCATCATCTGACTTTATAAGTTTAATATCATAGTACCATGGAGCAGTTTACAAAACAGACAAAGCAATAACATCACCATGGAGACAAGGCGGTAACTAGAAAAGTACCGCAGTGCATCTTTAATTACACATTTTATTGTAATACAGTGGAACCTCACCTTACGAAATTAATTCGTTCCAGAAGTGGTTTCGTAAGTTGAGTAGCTATGTGAATGTAAAACTCCTGATTCGTTCCAAGGCCCTGTTCTTTCCGTTCCAAGTTTTATTTTTTTATTTATTTTTATAGTGTAACATTGTGTTCTGCGTCCTGATTGGCTAAGAGACTGTAGACCCAGGACTAAACGTGGAATAAACCAGGTCTAGACCAGAACTAAACCAGGTCTAGACCAGGTCTAAACCAGGTCTAAACCTGGACTGGACCTGGACTAAACCAGGACTGGACCAGGTCTAGACCTGGACTAAACCGGGACTAGACCAGGTCTAAACCTGGTCTACACACCCCGTGTGGCTCTTTTCTGGTTTCGTGCGGCTCTTGCGTTCGTTTGTGCGTGTTCGTTTGTGACTCGATCTGGTGCTCGCAGCCCCGGTGTACGCGTGGGCTCGCGCTGTGTCGTGCACTTCTCCAAGGGGTTGGTGCGCGTCGCGTTCCGGGACATGGCAGTGCCGTTGGATGAGCGCGGTGCTCATGTCTCAGCGCTGCTTTCGGGCCGTGTCTCCCCCCAAGCGTCACTATTAATACATTTTGTTGTAAATCTATGAAAGTTTGAGTGTTTAAACGAGAAAGAAATGTGAGAAAAGTTTATATCCAGTCTGAGAAAAGCGTATAATGTGTGTGGTGAGGCATTTACAGCCTTAAAACATGTAGAATAATTGTAAAATATAGTTGTCCTACTTCGCGGATTTCTCTTATTGCGGGTTATTTCTGGAACCTAACCCCCCGTGTGTGTGTTGATAAAGTGTATTTACGTTTCGGGGTTCGCATCTGAGCGCCCATTATTTGAATTTTTGAGGTTTCGTAACTTGAATTTTCTTTCGTATTTAGAGACCAAAATTTAACGTGAAGGTGTTTTGTAACTTGGATTATTCGTTTGTAGGGTCTTTCGTAAGGTGAGGTTCCACTGTAGTTGCAAATACAGAATAGAACAGGTAAATTGTTTTGGCTGGAATGTTTCACAGTATGGCATTAGAAGTGACTTTATTGATCTCACACAGGAGAAATTCTTCTCTGCATTTAACCCATCCTGTTATTAGGAGCAGTGGGCAGCACATTACTGCGCCCGGGGACCATCTCCATGATCTTCTTGCTTCAGCTTGGTCAGGACCTAAGCTGGAGGATTTTACCTATGGAGCATGTGCAATGACGTATCCATGGAAACAAGCAGGTGACGGACCCCCAAACAAAAGGTTACAGAGTGCACCTTTTCTGTTCGGTCCGTGGCTCACGTACATCGTCGTATTTTCCCGCGTTCGTCCTTGGTGCTTTTACTCTGGGGTCATTCGTTCTCCATCACAACCCCACCGAGACCAAACGAAAGGGCAGAACAAGACACGAAGGACAAGTCTTTCACTCTTTCTCTTTCCTCGCTCCCTCTCTCTTCTTCTCATCTACTCGCTCCCTCATTTTTGATACTTTTAACCCAGTTCTACTCTTTATCTCTCTCTCGTTTTATTTCCTCTCCTGCCTCATCTTCTCTTCTGCCTTCCTTCTTTTTAGTTTCTCTCTCTCTCTCTCCACTGTTCGTTCTCTTCCCTTTCTCCTTTCCTTTCCCACTCTCTTCACCTCTTCCCTCTTTTCTCTCCGTTAGCTCTGTCTAAATTTAGCCTCCGGAGAAGTCATTGTAAAAACCTGGACGTGATCAACCATCCATCTCTCAGCCCAGAGGAGGCAAACACTGAGGTAAGAGGCAGTTTTATGAGCAACTGCATCAAGGCCATGACGTACAGAGATAAAGAAGTAGTTGTAGTAAAAGTACAAGTAAAAGTATAGAAGTTAAAGGTCCTATATTACACAAAATTGACTCTTCTGAGCTCTAAGTCGTTTTGTAACGTTGTTTCCTCCTGTTTTGTAGCATTCACATGCTTGAGTTACACTTTATTACAGTGGTACCTCACCTTACGAAATTAATTCGTTCCAGAAGTGGTTTCGTAACGTGAATTTTTCGTAAGTTGAGTAACTATTTCAATGGAAAAGGCCTGATCCGTTCCAAGGTTGTTTTTTTTTATAGTGTAACTTTTTTTTTTAATAGTGTAACATTTGTGTTCTGCGTCCTGATTGGCTAAGAGACTGTAGAGCCATGACTAAACGTGGAATAAACCAGGTCTAGACCAGGTCTAAACCAGGTCTAAACCTCGACTGGACCTGGACTAAACCAGGATTATCCCGGGACATGGCAGTGCCGTTGGATGAGCGCATTGCTCGTGTCTCCGCGCTCCTTGCACGTTCCGCGCTAGAGCTAAGAGGCCGAGAAAGGTGCTCTATCGGCGGGCAAGACCGCGGGGTCTCGCTCGGGGCGGGCTCTGGTTCTATGTGACTTCCAGGTCTAGACCAGAACTAAACCAGGTCTAGACCAGGTCTAAACCAGGTCTAGACCAGGTCTAAACCAGGACCGGACCAGGTCCAGACCCAGACCAAACCGGGACCAGACCAGGATTAAATCACCCCGTGCTCGCCTGCGCGTGCTCGGCCCCGAGGGGGAGGCACGGCCTTGCGCAGTGTCGACGTCGCTTTTTTATCCTTCGATGTCGGCTCTTTCTGTCATTGTGAAGCAGAATTCACCAAGCGTTGGATTGTTCACTCACTAATAGGAAACGTGAGCTGGGTTTAGACCATCGTGAGACAGGTTAGTTTTACCCTACTGATGATGTGTTGTTGTGTCTCCGCTCCCCTCGCGCGTTCAGCGCTATATTGAGCCATGCCCCCCCACGCTTCACTATCAACACATTCCGTTGAAAATCTATGAAAGTTCGAGTGTTCAAACGAGAGAGAAATGCGAGAAAAGCCCAACTCCAGTCTGAGAAAAGCGTAGAATGTGTGTGGTGCGGCATTTACAGCCCTAAAACATGTAGAACAATTGCAAAATACAAAGTCTCATGACACATTAGCATGCTAATCTGTTTTAGAGTTAGCATAAAATATACTCAAAATACACAATATAAAATGGTATTTTTCACATTATTTGTACATTCAAAGGAAATATGAGGTGTTTGGAAATGACGACCAATAAACCTACTCTTGGTTTTGTAAAACTTGACCTTGATTTTGTTCTTGTTTCCCTTCCTTCCATGGAGCTAACGCTGCTATGCTAACATGAGCTCCTGTCACATCACAACTGATGTGGTTCAAAGAGACAAAGGTTTAAAAAAAAGTTAAAAGTTACATTTTGTGGTGGAAATGAGAGTGATCCCTAGGGACAGGTGTTATTTTTATGGAAAATAAATAAAATACTAATATATATTTCATGCACATGATATTTTTAATTAAAATAAGGAATTTCTGTGCCATTTGTCAATGAAATTACTGTTGAATCAAATTTAATTTCAGTCTTATGAGGGACTGAGAGTCCAAAACCTGGACAAGGGACAAAGGACATACAGCAAAAACACTCAATATAAACCATATTTTATATAATAAGAATAGTAATTTATCTATCATACATTTTTTTATAAGTTCGTCTTTGTGTCTAGTAAGTGCAGCATGAATAAAAAATGACAAATGTGTTTTTGTTTTTCTTATTTCTGCCTGGGACACAAATTCGTTGATAGAATCACCCATATAATTAATGTCTTCTGAATTGTCTGTTACAAATGAAATGAAATGAAATGCTGTATTTCAACAGAGACAAGCAGGTTTGTTACTTTCAGGTCAGATCTGTGGAGAGGCGCTCGATAAGAATGTATATTTTTAGCAATTAAAACACTGTATTTGCTAAATGCACGTTAGATCAGTTTGTTTCTATACTGTGGAGTGGACATCGGTGGATACAGGCAGGTGGCAGACCCTAGACTAGAAAAGTTACATGGTGTATCTTTAACTTGGATATTGTGTCAGAAAAACCCAAAACAGTCAAAGTTGAGCCAAAATGATTTATTTAAACCACTCTCGGCTTCATCCACAATGATTGCAAACTAAACAGGCTTATATTTAGGTCAGTTTGACACTTTTATAAGGACAAGTTAATGGGGTTAGTGCGAAGACACATACAGCAGGGGAAAAACGTGAGACACAGCGCCCTCTACTGGGGAAACATCTGAAATACAGCACGTAAACAAGGCTAAAGATATGAATATATATTAGACATTTTGTAATTAAATTTGTTGCATTTCAGTAGTAAGCTCTGGGGAAATATTCAAAAGAATAAAAAATCAAAACAAATAATTTTATATATATACTTTTAAGGACCTTTATTCCGCACATTTTTGATCTCTGTTATGTTTCCTCATTAAAAACATACCACGGAGTTGCGTTTTGTTTCATTCACGCTTGTTTAACACACAAATCCTCCACCTTATGATGTCACTGAGTGGTTATACAGGCAGCACTCCCCTGTTTTTTTTTAAATTTCATTCATCTTCTTTAGAATGATTTGGATAATTTGCAATCCTGTATTTGCTAAACGTGGTTATTCTAGTGTATTGTAGAGTAAATCCCTTTAGTGGAGGCTGTTAACTTAAAAAGAACTACCACCTGATGACGTCACGAGGTGGAACAGAGCATTTTAAGCTTCGGGGACGTAGACAGACGTTACTCAGACATGTGCGAATGAAACAAAACACAACTCCAGGTCTGTTTTTGAGGAGGTAACAACATTATAACATGAATAAAAGCTCATTTTTTGCGTAATATTGGACCTTTAATATAATATAGAGCAGGAGTGTCCAAACTTTTTCCACCCAGGGCCGCATTTACAAACAGATGCATTTTATATGACTTTGACAGAGCCACAAGACCTTTAAAAGTCCTAGAACGCAAATTTTAGGTCTGTATCATAATGCAGTGAGTTGTTATTGAAGTTGCAGCAATAGAGATACCGGAATTTGAAGTAAAAAGTGCTGCTCAATGGCTCTGGGGGCCAACAGGAATTGGTCAGAGGGCCGGATTTCAGCCCTGGGCCATAGTTTGGACACCCCTGATATAGAGATACTTTTATATTTGGCTCTAAATAAATCACTAGTCATTTGTATTTTATTCTAATTTCATAAAGGCACAGCTTGGGCGAAATTGCAGCTTTGGATTTGCAGCGTTCACAACAGTAAAAGGCCACGGTATGTTTTAAATGTAGACGAGACGGAGAAGAAAGTGAAAAGAGGGGAGACTGAGAGAATATGAGAGGGAGAAAGAGAAAAAAGATGGAGATTGAGGGAGAAGAGAGGGATTAAAAGAGAGAGAAGGGAGAGATTGGGAGGGAGTGAAGAGAGAGAAACAGAAAAGAACCAGAATATACAGCTCTGGAAAAAAATAAGAGACCACTGCATTTTTTTTTCTGTAATCAGCATCTCTACATGTATTACAGCCATTCCATTCCAGCGTCTGTTGAATTCCAACACAAACACAAAGCTGAGCTACTTCAGTTCTTGCATCAGGAGTGGAATAAAGTCACCCAAGAACAATGTGAAAGACTTGTGGAGAGCACAAGCCTGGGACTAAACCAGGTCTGTACCAAGACTAAACCAGGTCTAAACCAAGACTAAAGCAGGGATGAACCAGGACTAAACCAGGTTAAAAAGGGGACTAAATCAGGACTAAACTAGGATTAAACCAGATCTGAACCAGGAGTAAACCAGGTTAAAACAGGGACTAAACTAGGACTAAACCTGGTCTGAACCAAGACTAAACTAGGACTAAACCTGGTGTGAACCAAGACTAAACCAGGTCTAAACTAGGACTAAACCCGGTCTGAACAAAGATCTAAACTAGGACTCAAGAACAATGTGAAAGACTTGTGGAGAGCATGTCAAGACGCATGAAAGCTGTGATTAAAAATAAGGGTTATTGCACCAAATATTGATTTCTGAACTCTTCTTAAGTGTAAACATTAGTATTATGTTGTTTTAAAATGAATTTGATCTTGTTTCTTTACATTGTTTGAGGTCTGAAAACATGGATCTTTTTTGTTATTTTGACCATTTGTCGTTTTCTGCAATTAAATGCTCTAAACGATAATATTTTTATTTAGAATTTGGGGGAAATGTTGTCAGTAGTTTATAGACTCAAACAAAAATGTTCCTTTTGCCCAAACACATACCTATAAGTAGTAAAATCAGAAAAAACGGATCATTTTGCAGTGGTCTCTTATTTTTTTCCAGAGCTGTATGTTTTAAATGTAGACCGGACACTAGAGTTAACATTAACAGAACATTTGCATAGTTAATAAAGCTGGTCAGATCAATACTCTTTTTTTAAATTAATTCTGTTGCCACTTTAAAAGTTGATTCACTGATTTTTTAAAAAGTTTTTTGTTTTTTGTTTTAGAATTTGTTTTTATGTACTTTGTTTTGATTCATATTGCAGTTTTCTCATATTGAATGTTTTTCTCTAGCCTATTGATACTTTGCAGCTGACGTCATCAATATTCCCTGGGGGTGGGGATGCTAACCGGAGGCTCTGCTCTGTCTGAAGATGTGTTACTCAAGTTAAACTTTAATCTGAGCTTTATTTTAACACAATCTAACCAGAAATGACCGACCTTGAAATCCATGTGAGTTATCTTTAAACTTTTTTGATAGTCTTGGCTAATGTGTGCACCGTGTCACCGTGGTAACCACCGAACACATCCGCCGTAGACATACATCACGTCATTGCAAAGAATCAATATGATATTTTTTTTTGTTTTTGTCTGCGATTAAATTTATATTATTGCACAAAAACACAATTCTGTTACGTTTCTATGACGTCATCAGTGATTAGTAAATTTTAACATTGAATTGTATGGACAGATATGTCATAATAAAGGTGCACTGTGTAACTTTTTCGTTGGGGGGGTCCGTCACCTGCTTGTTTCTATAGATACGTCATTGCTTTGCCTGGAATGTTCCACAGTGTGACATTAAACAGCTCTACTTTACATTTATTCAATTACAAGTGGGTTTTATAGCTCAAAAAAATATCTTTTTCTGACTGTGAGCGGGGTCGCCTCTCCACAGATCTGACCTGTAACTTTTTTTAGTCTGCTGGTTTGGGCTCCATGACGATAGAAATGTGTTATACCAGACTGCGAAACATTCCAAACAAAGCAGTAATAAAGAGTCTCCACGAAGAAAAGCATTTGAAGGACCTTCCGCCAGAAAAGTTACACAATGCACCTTTAAAAGAATAGGCTATTAGTGGTTTATTTTCAAACTACAACCTGAACTAAGGCAAATTCAGTGAGCATGTTAATACAATAACGAAGCGTGGTTTTTGATTATCAGTGCGAATTATTACATTACATTCATTTACGTGAGTAAAAAACAAATATGTTACTTCATGTGTGTGGATGACAAACAAAAGTATATTTACTGTGGACTGTGTGGGATAGATTGTTAAAAAAATAAAATAAAATTGAAATATTAGACCACTTTTAACCAGTTCTGGTTTAAATTAAAGTGTAATCCCTTGTAAATGATCAAAATGTAGAAGTTAAAGATGCACGATGCAACTTTTCTACCGGAAGGTCCGCCACATCTCAATTCATCTTACAATTTTATATGAAAAGCGCCTTATAAATATTGTTTGATTGATTGATTGATTGTCTGGAGTTGGATAAGTTTAATGCTACACTGTGGACTATTCCAGGCACATAGCAAGGTGCCACAAAAAGAAGAAGTTACAGGTCAGATTTGTGGAGAGGCAAGCCCGCTCACAGTAAGAATGTTTTTCAAAGCGTTTGAGCTATAAAAACTAGTGCTGTCAGGCGATTTAAAAAATTAATCTAATTAATTACAGGGTTTGTAATTAATTAATCGAATTAATCACATTTTAAGAGTGTGTGAGAGAGCAAGAGAGAGATTGAGAGTGTGATCGAGCGAGTGAGTGAACCCACTTTACGATTGAGTTTGTCAGATTTCAAGTGGTCGCTTTACTCAATCGTTTCCCAAATTCTGCGAGGGTGGTTTGTTGAAGTGCGCTCACGCTCGCTCTATCACCGGTAAAGATGGAACTGAAATGATCCGTCAGGCTGGAGCAGCTTCGGTGATCGGATTTTTTTTTTTACAAAAGCTCCAAATCACCACGTTCTTGTTGATCCCGTCTTTGTTTTTATAAATAAACTCGCCGTTCAAAGGCCCTGGCAGCGATTTGCTCGCCGCACGCCAAATTTAAAGGAATATTAACGTTTTTTACAATCTAGCATGCGCACTGTCCTCGTCACCTACTCGAAACTATAGCTAAATCTCGGATTAGAGGCCACTTTTGACTCAAACCAAAGTGTAGACTTCTGTAATTTGAAAAGTGATAAAAGTTTGTGTTATTTGGTGACTGCAATCGCCTGCCCCAAGAACTCACGTTAACGGATACCGCTAAACTACAACATCTACGAAACTGCTCCAAATGACACCAAAGTGCTATGGGTGAGTAAAACAACTTATTTTATGACAGAAAAAAACGTTAATATTCCTTTAAAATGCGCGCACATTGAATTTCCACTCATAATTAATTGCGTTAATTTTTATAACACGTTAATTTGCAATGTAATGAATTAATCTAATTAACGCGTCAAACTGACAGTCCTAATAAAAACACCTGTAATTTACCAAGTACTTGATCGATCCCTTCATTAGAAAAGTTACACAGTGCACCTTTAATGGAACATTCATTCCAGTTCAATTTAAGTATTTTTGAAGCAAGCTTGGACCAAAACTAGATTGCCAACTTTATATTTTTACGGTTTTCAGTATTTAAAACCAATTAATTTATAAACTGTTAGTAATTTCTTCCAGCTATAGGGAAGATATAAAGCTATCATCTATACATAAATCTAAAAGTATAAAATATATTCACTATTTGGCATCCATCTATTTTTGACACAATACAAAATGAACTGCATGCATAAAGATAAACGTGTCATTTTGCTTTATAACGGTGAGAAGTGAGAGTGGCTTCAGCTTTAGTCACTTCCTCCACAGAGTTTCAGCAGCAGCTTCTTGTAGTCTCCAGAGGTGTCCCCCTAAAAGACAAGGTTCAGTTTTTTATTTTAATGGGAAAAATGTAGATTTGGAGATGTAAAGGAGAGGGTCAGAAGAAGAAGAAGACCAGATGGAGCAGAGGAGGAGGTCAGATGGAGCAGAGGAGGTGGTCAGATGGAGCAGAGGAGAATGTCAGATGGAGCAGAGGAGAAGATTGAGCAGAGGAGGAGGTCAGATGGAGCAGAGGAGCAGAGGAGAGTATCAGATGGAGTAAAAGATGCAGAGGAGAGGGCCAGATGAAGCACAGGCTGCAGAAGAGAGGACCAGATGGAGTAGAGGAGAAGATGGAGAAGGTCAGATGGAGCAGAGGAGGAGGTCAGATGGAGCAGAGGAGAGGGTCAGATGGAGCAGAGGAGAAGGTCAGATGGGGCAGAGGAGGAGGTCAGATGGGGCAAAGGAGGAGGTCAGATGGGGCAGAGGAGGAGGTCAGATGGAGCAGAGGAGGAGGTCAGATGGAGCAGAGGAGAGGGTCAGATGGAGCAGAGGGTCAGATGGAGTAGAGGAGAAGGTCAAATGGAGCAGAGGGTCAGATGGAGCAGAGGAGAGGGTCAGATGGAGTAGAAGATGCAGAGGAGAGGGTCAGATGGAGTAGAAGATGTAGAGGAGAGGACCAGTTGGGTTAGAGGAGAAGATGGAGCAGAGGTGAAGGTCAGATGGAGCAGAGGTGAAGGTCAGATGGAGCAGAGGAAGCAGACGATGCAGAAGACAGTGAACAGGATCAGTACTCACAGAGATGTGGGTGTACAGAGACTTCCCGTAGGCCTTCAGATACTCCTGTCTGATATCCAACATGTCCACCTCAGCGCGGGACACCATGATTCGGATCAGGGTCCTGTCCTTAGTCCCAGCGCCCTGAAAACACACAACTTTAGAATCATTTGGAACAATAGAGTGTTTAAACTAAAACATAATCAGACCCTCCAGGAATTCGCGATGTTGCGATTTGAAACTTCAACGCAACTTCAGCCAATCCCTGTGAATTCAGGGCGGTGTTGCAATTTTGACCAATCACCGCAACTTTTCAGCAATTTTTACTACTTTTGACCAATCATCGGCGACGTATTGAACGCCGACCAACTTCCTTCTGCTTTACTTCCGTGTGACAAAACGAAACTGCGGCCGTTTCCCCAGTTCCCAGAGCGCACAGCTCGGAGCGCGGCCCGAAGGGGGCTCAGACTGCAGTCAAGGCGGTGCACACTTGCTGCAGTCCACGGACCGCTTAACGACTGCGGTCTTCGGATTGTGTGTTAACTGCGCATGGGACAAAAAAGAAGTGGGACAGCAGTCGTCGCGCCGGTGTTCTGTCGAAATGTGTGACGCATATGCCCTTCAGGCCACACTCCGAGCCGCGCGCTCTGGGAACTGGGACACGGCTTCTAATGGCAAAGAAACATGTCTGCGGCGCCATTTGCCCACAAAAATAACAGCAAAAGACCGAAACAGTTCCCCTCCTAGTAGTAATTTATTTTCGATGTTGGTAAGGTTGTTTTAGGACCATATCTGATCTCTGTGTCTTTGTATTATTCTTTGTCAGTAATAACTACTAATTACAAAAAGCGAAAATCGCAACTATTTATCGAAACTTTCACTTCCTCCCGCAACAAAATCTCAACAAAAACCTTAAAAGCACCGCAACTTTCATCGCAACTTTTTGGAAAAGCTCCTGCAAATTCAGGCATTTTAGCCCACAACAATCACAAAAAATGCCTGCGAAATCCTGGGGGGGTCTGTGTAATAACAACACTAACACTAACATATACATTTATAATTCTTAAAGTTGTTCTTACCGCCATGGCCTTGTGCAGCCGCTCTGCGAAATAGGCTGCGGTGTTCTTGATGCATTTGACTAGAAAAAAACAAAACAAAAAATATTAAACATTTGAAGTATAATTGTTAACTGTTTAAGTTAAGTGAGCCGTGCTTATTTTATATCCGAGTTAGACTGAGTTATGTTCACAACAAACTGGTTTCCTCTGTTATATATGAGCGTGTGTGCTTTCTGTATTCTAAATGTGTCAAGTTAAAATCGTTTTACAGCACAAAATCATGATTATTTTTATACATTATACGTTTTTCAGTTAGTTTAAGATATGGAGCTCAACAGTGACTGCGCACGACGAGGTTCCAGATGGACATTTTCCACACATTTTTCCTGTAGAGCTTTTGAAAATAATAAAAATAAAGTTTGAAAACTTGCTGGGGGCTAATCAGCTATCTGGTAACTACCATAAAGACATACAGTGGGTACGGAAAGTATTCAGACCCCTTACATTTTTTTCAGTTTTTGTTATCTTGCAGCTAAAGCTCTTGCTAAAATAATTTAAGTTATTTTTTTTTTAGAACATCTCGAGGATGATCAGGAGAAATGGACAGCACAGAGTTAAATATACGAGTGTCACAGCAAAGGGTCTGAATACTTACGACCAAGTGATATTACAGTTTTTCTTTTTTAATAAGTCTGCAAAAATGTCAACAATTCTGTGTTTTTCTGTCAATATGGAGTGCTGTGTACATTAATGAAAAAAACAATGAACTTAAATGATTTTAGCATTGGGGGGGCCTAAACAGGCTCACATTAACGTTCAAAAACCTCAGAAAGTGAACATTTCATGCCATGGGACCTTTAAAGATGCCATATGCAACTTTTCTGGTGAAGGGTCTGCCATCTGCTTGCCTGGAATGTTCCACAGTATGACATTAAACATATGCAGTATATATTTCCAAGAAGAAGCTACAGGTCAGATCTGTGAGGATCAGAGGCAATCCCACTCATAGTAAGAATGCATGTTTTAAGACGATAAAAACATGGATAATTAAATAAATGAAAGCTAGAAGTCTGACAAGTAAGTGGTGGGCTCTCAGTGAGAAAAGTTACATAGTGCATCTTTAAATATCTTTTAAAAAATCCTTGTATTAACTCATTGTAGTTCAAATTCAATACTGACCCACAGCCACCATCCCAGACTCGACGTTTCCGGACATCTCTCTGCAGATGCTCTTCTCGATGTCTCTGCCACACATCTGCTGGTACTCATGGAAAACTGCGAGGAAATAAGAAATACACACTTTAACTACACAATAGCATGATGAACATTTAAAGGACGCCACAGACTCGAGGAAAATTGGCCCGATTTCAGCTGCGAGTTGAATCTCCTTGAGTTCACGGAGGGGTGACCCGGCTGCGTTTTCGTGTGAGATTTCGAAGCCGCTGCGCTCCTCGTGTGTGAGTGTGTGGTGTTAGTGTGACTCTGAGCGGCTCTGTCAGATCGTAACCGCTAAAAATCAGCAGCGATACGGTAACAGCCGAAAAAACAGAGCGTCAGACGGAGTAACGGACACAGAGCCGCAAGATACAAACTCAGGAAATAGCGAAAATAATTATTACTCACGTCCATCTCATCCACATTATCCACAGAATTTGTCCTTTGCAAATAATGACACCCAGACCACAAAACAGCGCTGTTAATCCAGTTTCTTTAAAAGTAAAAAGTGAGTAGTTCCTCACGTGTGTGTTTACATCCACACAGAGAGCGGATCGGGTGAAGCTGCAGATTATCGATAGTGACTACTTCCTGTGGACGTAATCGCTCATCTTTTATGCTTTACAAGTCATGTATCTGAAGTTTTGCACCACATTTCACAGATAATAACAGTTTTGACTTGTATCTAAACTAGAAGTGCAGTTCTCTGATTTTTTGAACACTCTTAGACAGGAAACAGCTGATGCGATCCTGCTGCAGTCTTTGCGATCGGAGAATCTCATAAAGATTCTCTTCGTGTTTATCGTCTGCGTGTTTTGTCGCAGGTTTAAAAATCGTTTAAGACTGAAAAATTCTGTAGTGTGTGGCGGCCTTAAGTGTTAAGTGTTTATAAGACCATACATACATTACCATACCTACAGCGGGTGCCTTAATTAAACCAAAAGTTCATTTATTTGCTATACACTGGTGTACAAATTTTTGGACTCGATCTGCTTCCGAGATAAAAGTGGCTAAATCTCATTTATATTGATAAGATGAACTGAAAATCAATTGATACATGTGCTGGTTAGCTAATGTATTCAAGATATTTAATGATATAATAATAATATATATAGATGTATGTTAAAACTGTAGACATATTAAAATGAATGCATGTGAATGTGCAGTCAGGCTTTCAGGTAGAACTGTTGCTTGTAGACACACTGTACCTTCTGATAAACTACCGTTTTTGCCTTATTTTGCATAAATTTCCTATTTTGACTCAATACTATATCCTCCTGGGACCTGAAGAAAAAAAGTGTATCTAAGATTATTATTATTATTATTATTATTATTATGATTATTATTATTATTTAATTTTCTATTTGGTGGTAAATGAACAGCTTAGCATTTATGTTTTTGTTAATTTTATTTTTATTCATAATGTCGTAACATGTCCTCTGTAATGGACTGTAATAGTGTTAAATCCATGTGAAGTTAACCTAACAAAAACGTTTTCTTTTTTTTTTTTATGAACATCTGACAAGCTTCTACAGTCACCTCAAAAAGTTTTTAGACTCCCTCTTAATGTCTTATTTACTTACTTATTTATGTTTTTATTTATGTATTTTTATTTATATATTTTTATTTATTGTATGTATATTTTTATATCTTATTTATTATTATTATTATTATTATTATTATTATTATTATTATTATTATTATTATTATTATTATTATTATATTTTTTTTATCATAGTGAAGCCACAAACTAGAGTCTATCTCAAAACACTTAAAAGACAGACTGGTTAACTCAATGTCCACTATGAAGGACACAAATGAATGGGCCGGGTCTCAGGAGGATATCTTGGAAACTATAGCCAATCAGCACTTCTGACTTACTTTTTCTTTATTAGTGACTTAAACCAAGAAAAATGTCACAGATTTTTTTTCCGGAAGCATTTTGCTTGTAGACCAGTGTATTCATTATTTTAATCAGATTGTATTGCATCAAAAGTCTTATATTATAATCTGAAATCCATAATCACAATTCAGTAGCTTTCTTTTACTCATGGGTAATTAAATAAACTTTAAGTAATTTAAACATTATCCTGACATGTCTAATAGTGAAGGGTTATTTTTGGACGTACCTGCTCGGAGGTGTGGTTTGCTGCGCGCGCACAGAATGGCATTAAACTGCGATTCATCTGTGCCAACTTTGTTTTCTCCTGCAGCGTACAGTTTCTATGGGAACACAATATAAATTAGTCAGAAATTACACATTAGGGCCCCGTATTGCGCAAAACTGACTCTTGTGAGGTTTAAGTCGTGTTATAATGTTGTTTCCTCCTCAAAAACAGACCTGGAGTTGTGTTTTGTTTCATTCACATGTTTGAGTAACACTTTATTATTAGTCTGTACACATCTTCAAAGCTCAAAATGCTGTTCCCCCTTGTGATGTCATGAAGCGGTAGTTTTCTAGTCAACAAGTGAATGAAACACGACTCCAGATGTGTTTTTGATGAAGAAACATTATGGATGCACCGATACCACTACTAGACGACATAGCGCACCATTACTGTAACTCTCAATATGCCATTTGTTGTTTTACCATCTTAAATGATAGGGGAAAAAGAGAAAGAGACATGTCTACTAAAATGCTCAAACAGAGAGAAAGAAAGAGGGAGGGTGGAAAAGGGGAGAAAGAGGAAGAAGAGAGTGAGAGAATAAGAAAGAAAGAAAAGAGGGAGGTTAAATGGAGGAAGGGAGGGAGGGAAAGAAAGAAAGAAAGAAAATAATTGGAGGAAGGGAGAGAGTGAGAGAAAGAAAGAGAAAGAAAGAAAATAACTGGAGGAAGGGAGAGAGAGTGAGAGAGAGAGAGAAAGAAAGAAAGAAAGAAAGAAAGAAAAAGAAAATAATTGGAGGAAGGGAGAGAGTGAGAGAAAGAAAGAAAGAAAGAAAGAAAGAAAGAGAAAATAATTGGAGGAAGGGAGAGTGAGAGAAAGAAAGAAAGAAAATAACTGGAGGAAGGGAGAGAGAGTGAGAGAGAGAGAGAGAAAGAAAGAAAGAAAGAAAGAATAATTGGAGGAAGGGAGAGTGAGAGAAAGAAAGAAAGAAAATAACTGGAGGAAGGGAGAGAGAGAGAGAGAGAGAAAGAAAGAAAGAAAATAACTGGAGGAAGGAAGAGAGAGAAAGAAAGAAAATAACTCGAGGAAGGGAGAGAGAGTGAGAGAGAGAGAGAAAGAAAGAAAGAGAAAGAAAATAATTGGAGGAAGGGAGAGAGAGTGAAAGAAAGAAAATAACTGGAGGAAGGGAGAGAGAGAGAGAGCGAGAAAGAAAGAAAGAAAGAGAAAGAAAATAATTGGAGGAAGGGAGAGAGAGTGAGAGAAAGAAAGAAAATAATTGGAGGAAGGGAGAGAGAGTGAGAGAAAGAAAGAAAATAACTGGAGGAAGGGAGAGAGAGAAAGAGAGAAAGAAAGAAAGAGGGAAGTAATTGGAGGAAGGAAGAGAGTGAGAAAGAGGGGGAGAGAGAGGGGAAAGAGAAAAAGAGAAAGAGTGGGGTGAGGGAGGAAAAAAGGAGAGGTAGAGAGGTGGAGGAAGGGAGGAGGGATGAGAGAGAAAGAGAGAGAGAGGGGGAAAATAGGAAGAAATAAAGATAAAGAGAGACAGAGGCAAGGGAGGGAGGAAAAAAGGAGAGGTAGGGAGAGGTGGAGGAAGAAAGGAGGGTTGAGAAAGAGAAAGAGAGAAGGAGGCAAGGGAGAAAAAAGGAGTGGTAGAGAGAGATAGCAGGAGGAGGAAAGAAGGATGAAAGAGGAAAAGAGAAAGAAAACTATTTGAATCTGGTTCGACTCATGCAAATATAAAACGTGACAAGTCTTCGGGTCTGGGTTTAAATGACAAATACAAGAACAAGGTAATTTACTGCATAATGGACTCTTTTTATTCTCCTTTTCTTTAGGTTCTCCCTCTGTTAAGATCTTCAAACACTTCAAACACCAAACTCCAACACGCCATGCTGACGAAGACGCTGAATTCATCGAGGCTAACAGCCGCTAACACCAGCCAACTTTATCGGAAGGGTTAAAGAAGAAGGAGAAAATGTCCAGAGATAGCCCCTGGGCAAAAAACCCCAAATAACCAAGGCACTTACCGAGCATACTGCGCTGGCCCAGCCCCCCCCATTTGTGTCCTCGAGCCCAAATACGAGCTACCCAGTCGCTGTTTCACCACAGACGTGATGTTGCCTAAAGTTTTCGATGGCGTCAGGACTCACGTGAAGTCGCTGGTACGTGACATGAAGTCCGTAAGTTTCACCACCGATATTTGGAGCAGCAGCGTCTGCCCAATGTCGTTCTTACGTCTGACCGTTCAGTGGATGAAGCGTTTTCACTGTTTGCAAAATGGTAACTATGCAGAACTTATAATGAGAATAAAACTATGCATTTCCATTTATTTATTTATGGTGGGTGGGGTTTAAAAAGTATTGGTATCAGCACTCTGTATCGGCGAGTACTGAAATGATTGTACTCGTATCGGTTTTCAAAAAAGGGGTATCGGTGCATCCCTAAACATTATAACAGGTCAGAAATAAAAATAGTGTAATATGAGCCCTTTAAATATACCTGGATTGTGAAGTTATATACAAATTACCTGCGCGTCCTGTTTGGCCAAGGAGATGTCCACAGTCTCCCTCTCATCACGGTTTCCCTGTAAACAGACATTTGTAAATGTTGACATCGTTTTGAAAGCTCCGTTAAGGTCAAGGTTTTCCGTTAAGATACAAAGGTGAGAGAAAAAGAGAATATCCAACTGTATTATTATTTTTTCGTACACATACGCAGTCAATTTGCAAGATACAAGCGCAATAAACTCCAAAAACATGACTTCTAATGTCAACAAAGGTGATGGGATCTATTCACGCTCGTGTCACAAAACCAGAAGACGTTCGGAAACATGTGGATGACGACTTCCTTTGGGCTCTGTCGGCGATAGTAACTGACAAAATGTGGGAAAACTGAGAGAAAATGGCCCGGTTTTCCACATCTAGATGTCATTGTATTCCTTTTTTTTTCCCTTTATAAACTGTCTAAAAAAAGCGTTGCAGCGTTCCGTTATGTTCGTCAGATCAACAGTTACGACCAACTGCCTGTAAGTGATATCGAAGATGCGATTAGAGTCCCGTCCCGTCATGCTCGGTGTCGGGAACTACACCGGAAGTCGTCACCCGCATGTTTCCAAACGTCTTCCGGCAAGTGTGAATAGAGCCTATTGCAAATCTTTTATTAGCCTTTTTCAACTGTGGGAGTGTGGGGGATCATATTACAAAATGAAACAGATTTGTAGTTCTTTTTACCGTACTTTTTGTACTACTGACTATAAGCCGCACCAACCAAATTTTTTTTAAAATTCAGATTTGTACCTGACTATAAGCCGCAGGTTCCCACATTGTAACTTGAGATATTTACACAGAAAGCTGGTACACAAAAGGATTTTTTTATTTTTATTTTAATTAACGTAAATACCGGTACGTGCTTTTTTCGAACAGCGCCTACGGCAGTAACACGGCAGAAACACAGCAGTAAAACAACTGTAAAAGGGCCAGCCTGTAGCCTCTGGAAGCCTTAAAATAAAGCTTCAAGTTTAACTTTAAGGGTAAACCCCCTGAACTCAGTCTCACGGAACTGTTGATACCTGTAGATTTTAAGTGGCTAAAACAAGGCTTCATTAATTCATGAACTCTCCTCACTTATTTACCGTCTGATGTCTTGATAAAGACTTAATCCATACATAAGCCGCACCTGATTATAAGTTGCAGGGTCCGAAAAGTACGGTATGTTTTATTCACGTTTGCGTCGCAAAATAGAAGACGTTTGGAAACAAGCGGATTAAGACTTCCTTTGGGCTCTGTTAGCAGTGTTAAATCTGAGAAATGTCTCGGTTTTTTTCATCTAGATGTCATTTTTTTAAATGTGTGTATTATAATTTGTCTAACTTAATAAAAAAAGATGTCAGTGGCGTTCCGTTATGTTTGGCAGATCAACAGTTACGACAAGCTGCCTGTGACTCACTGCGTGCACATGGACGAGTGTAATCCGATTGCAAATGGATTGGGATCGTATCGAACTCATGTGCACAGGCTAAGGATCGTATAGGAATTTGTTTCCCGAATCCGATTGGAACCCCTGGCTTAGGCCGACAGTAATCTGCTTGGTGCCGCCTTGTGCACGATTTCGGATCGGATTGGCGTACTGCGCATGCACGGGAATTTTCACCAGGGATTTCACCCAGAAGTGGCAGGAGGCGCCGACGCCGTCATAAGTAGCGATCGTTGCCAGAAAAGTCAGACGAAATCATGGCTGCGAAGAAAGAATGCACAACACGTACACCAACGCTGCTCCGTCAAACTCCTCGAGTGCCATCTTTTTATACCGCCACATAGTTTGTTGTGTTTTTATTGAGTAGCCATCACCCGGAAGTAGTTGTACTACAGCGCCACATAGCGTAGCAGAGCCGGCCAGGTCGCTGACCATTATCCGATTACACGAGTTTCATGTGCACTGGGATCTAAGGACAGACCACCTGCCGAGCAACGCCAATCCGATCCTACCATGTGCACGCAGTGAGTGACGTCGATGGAAAACTATGGTTGTGAAGACACTGCTGCTGAATCCACGGTGTCAGGAACTACACCGGAAGTTTCCGAACATCTTCCGGTAAGTGTGAATAGGGTTTACTGGAGCTTTCCGAACCCCCTCTGTAGGAAACGTTCTGAACTTTCTCAGATTAGGGCAGGTTGTGTGTACAGATCTTACAATAAAATGGAGTTTGCTCTCATATAAAGTTATATAGTACAAAAACTTCATGTTCTACTGTGTCAAATAATGAAGTTACAACCAAATTTGACTTTATTTTTTAACTACCATAAATTGTAATCTCCAAAGTTTCATGAAACACGCACTGTACGTTTTAGATAATCTCCCTGACTACAAAAACAGATGGACGTGAGTGGTTTTTAGTTTAATGCTGTGAAAGTTAAAGTTTGTACCTGACACAGAGAAACCAGGAGTCTGCGGAAGTGACCGGACGTGTCACTGCTGATGGCGTCCTCCAGCTTCTTTCCATACTCTGAGAATGGAGAGAAAGAGAAGAAGAGAGGGGGGGGGGGTTGGAGAAGGGAAGAAGAAGAGAGTGAGAGAGGATAAGAGAAGCAGAGAGATTAAAATGAGGGGAGACCGAGAGAGAGACAGAGAGAGATAATTGGAGGAAGGGAGAGAAAGTGAGACAAAGAAAGAAAAAAAAGAAAGAAAGAAAGAAAGAAAGAGGGGAGCGGAAAAGGGGAGCAAGAGGAAGAGGAAGAGAGTAAAAGAGGATAAGAGAGGTGGAAAGATTAAAAGGGAGAGAGGCAGAGAAAGAAAGAAAGAAAGAAAGAAAGGGAGAGAGAGTGAAAGAGAAAGACGGGGGTGGAAAAGGGGAGGAAGAGGAAGAAGAGAGTGAGAGGATAAGAAAGATGGAAAGATTAAAAGGAAGAGAGGCAGAGAGAAAGAAAGAGAAAGAAAAAGAAAGAAAGAAAGAAAGGAAGAGAGAGAGTGAAAGAGAAAGAAGGGGGTGGAAAAGAGGAGGAAGAGGAGGGAGAGAGTGAGAGGATAAGAAAGGGGGGTGGAAAAGGGGAAGAAGAGGAAAAAGAATAGAGTGTGTGTGTGAGAGAGAGAGAGAAGGAAAGAAAGAAATAGGGAGGATAATTGGAGGAAGGGAGAGAGTGAGAAAGAGAGAAAGAAAGAGGGAGGATAATTGGAGGAAGGGAGAGAGTGAGAGAAAGAAAGAAAGAAGATAATTTGAGGGAGAGTGAGAGAGAAAGAAAGGGGAGGTGGAAAAGGGAAGGAAGAGGAAGAAGAGTGAGAGAGGATAAGAAAGAAAGAAAGAAAGAAAGAAAGAAAGAAAAAAAGAGGGAGGTTAATTGGAGGAAGGGAAAGAGAGAGAGAGAGAGAGAGAGAGAGAGAAAGAAAGAAAGAACTGCTTTAATTGGAACAGGCAAGTCTCACATTCACTTTGCATTGTGGTATTATTACAGATAACCTCAAAAAGGTCTGTGTTAGAACTCAACATGGTATTTTGTACAAAGCTGTATAATTTCCTGTATTTTACTAAGTTTTCAAGGTTTTTCAAAATCCCAAGTGCTCGTATTTACCGTGAAAGCAGTAACAGTCTTCATTCCTTATCCAATAATACACCAAAGGATAAACATGTATTCTCCAGGACATCTGAGCGTTTTTCCCATTTCCCATGTGTTATTATTATTTTATTTTCCAGGTTCTAGGATTTCCAGGACGTGTGGGAACCCTGAGTGTGTTCTTAAACTGACCTGATTTGTAGATCTTGTTGATTTCACAAATTTCAGCGTTGGTGCGAGAAGACAGGATTTCAATGAGACACGCCTCGTCAGTCCCAGCCCCCTAAAACACAAGCGGATGGAACAAAAACTTAAATATCATGAGCTCGACTCCTCAAAAGTCTTACAATAATATTATGGACCGTCACAATATTATGGACCGTCACAATATTATGGACCGTCACAATATATCGAAATTACAAGTTTCTTTGCTTAAATTCATTGTTATAGTGCAGAACGAGCTAGAAAAAACACAGGGAACTACATAGACCATGATCCTTTGCTTCATTTCTGCTATTTATCACTTTGAAATCTTAATTAGCTGGATTGGTTGCCTTGACAAGACTTTGATTCTGTCATAATCCAACTAATTAAGATTTCAAAGTGGTAAAAATCAGTGATTTTTCGTGTATTCTGCGCTGAAACAGAGCAAAGGATCATGGTCTATGTAGTTCCCTCTGTTTTTTTAGCTCATGCTGCACCATAACGATGAATTCAAGCAAAGAAACTTGTAATTTCGATAGATTGTGACAGTTCAAGATATTATTGTGAGACTTTTGAGGGTTCGAGCTCATAATATTTAAGTTTTTGTTACATCAAAGTCGTCAAGATTAATTTTAAGAGGCGAAAGTCGCATATTCACAGTTCTCTTCGCGTCCATTGTCTATTCCTCTAAATTTGGGTTACATTCCTACTAAAACAACAGCTGTGTTACATTTACAAAGCCTGAGCTTGTTTCATGTTGTGATTGTGACATAGATGTTTTTTCCACTCTGTTGTTATGATTTAAACTCAGGAATAAACACAAAAAACCCACAAAACCCCAAACTAGAATTCCTGCCATGTGAGGAAGAGCTAAAACACATCTATGGTTTAATACAGTTTTCAATTGTAAAAATAAATTCTTATGGAGATTTTTTAAACATGTTATGACAGTGTTTGTAGCTTTTTTTTAGTATTCCCTATCTTCATGGAGATTTTATTTATTTCATCAGTTTCTGTCTTCATGGAGACCAAGTTACAGGTCAGATCTGTGGAGAGGAGACCCCGCTCACAGTCAGAATGCCTGTTTTTCTAGGTATTTTTGCGCTATAAAACCACCAATAATTTAATAAATGTAAAGTAGAGCTGTTTAATGTCACACTGTGGAACATTCCAGGCAGAGCAATGACATCTCCATAGAAACAAGCAGGTGACAGACCCCCAAGCAAAAAGTTACAGAGTGAACCTTTTATATGAGCTTCGTTTTAACACAATTTGACCAGAAAGGAGTGACTTGATTGGAACTACAACAGGTAATAGATTTGTGCTGTTAAAGTTTTTCAGTTACTTTTACCTTTTTTGTTGAAAATCAAACTCCTAAACAGGACCGTGAACGCTCGTTTTCATCACAGGCTCCTGAAAATGTGTCGTTGAAATCCATTTTGTGCTTTTTTCTTGAGTTTTTAAACAATCTTAAAACTTTTGACAGTGTTTGTTAATGTGTGTCTCCATGGTAACAGCTGAAAGTCCCACCGTAAAGAAAGCTCACTCAAAGTTGTATATTATTAGTAGTAAATAGTAGTAGAGAAGGTGTTTGCTGCAATGTCTCTGAGGGCTGCTGTGGCTAGTGAAGAGTGAATGAAAAATGCTTTAATACTTTAAAACAGGGGTGTCAAACATGCGGCCCGGGGGCCAGATCCGGCCCTCCAAGACCTTTAATCTGGGCCTCGACTGATTTTCGATAAAATATTTTAATTATATTTTAATTTTCTATTAAAATCTTGGAAATTTTCTGCACAGTTTAGCATAGCAGCATAGTCTCCAGTGCCTCTGTGCATGGCCCCTCCCACCAGAGCAGCACAAATGAAGACTCGCCTCTTCCCAAACGCTCTTAAAGGACCATCGTTTTGACTGTTGACCGTGACACCCTCATCAGCAAAATGTCAAAAATGAGAAAAGTGGACGCCGAGTGCAGGATTTTCAAAGAACAATGGACTAATTCCTATTTGTTCCCAGAGGTGAATGGGAAACTTGTACGCTGTGTTTGCAACAAGTGGCGGTGCTCAAGGAATATAATCTTAAACGCCAATACGAGACACTGATATTGAGGCACTTGTGCAGCTGAAAGATGCCACGTTTCAGGAGCATTAAAAAAAAAAAAAAAAAAGCATGACTAAATTCTGTGAAATGCATACAAGTTAATGTTAAAACTTTGTATTGAAATGGCATTTTTCTTTAAGTTTCAGGTTGGTCATAATATTATAATATTTTGTAAATGAAAGAGTTCTTCAAATAAAAAAGACTTCTGTAATAGATTTGTGTTTCTCTGCACAAATATTTGGATTTATTGCTATTTTTGGGGTATATTTGCCATGAGTTTTCTGATCCGGCCCCTTTGGGATCAAAGTAAGTTGGATACGCCCCCAGACCAAAATGAGTTTGACACCTCTGGATTATAGTAATACTTCACAATTTTATATAGAAACGTTGCGTTTCTTAAAAAAAAGCATAATTATTTAAGGAGCATGATGTAACCTTTTGGTGGAGAGTTAGACTGTCTGGAATAGTCTGGAATTCTGTACTTATCTAAGGCTACGTTTATACAGCGACGATCAAAACAGAAGACGCAAAAGTGGCATCTCGTTTTCAATTTTTTATCCGCGTTTAGACGAGCGTTCTCAACAGGAAATGTTTGTTTATACGAAGACGCAAAAGTGGGCGAATTCGATTGAATATGCATGCCAGGCCGCTAATATAATGTCAGAGCTACCTTTTTCACGACACCATTACGTTTGTTTCGCCCTCGATGTCGTGTCGGAGCTCTTTGCTTAATGCAACAAGAGCTTGTTTAGTCATTCTGAAGTTTTCCACCCAAGCACTGTCATCAACTAATCCATTCTCAAAATTGTCCCACCACTGACTGGTTCTGCCCGGTCTTGTCCAAACTCGCCTCTGTCGCCTGCGACGTATTGTTATTTTTCTTACCGGCTTGGCGCGTCAGGTGTATGCGGCGTGAACATGTTTTGCGCTTCTTGCCGTTTAGACGGAGACACGACCCGGGCCGTCTGCAGAACTCCACACTCTGGAAGGAGTCTTCAGATTTTTGCGGTTTCAGAGCCCGATGGCGCAGTTGGCGTGTAAACGAAAGACACTTCCGATAGAATGTTTTGTCGTTTTCAATCGCAATCGTCCTCGTCTAAACTGACCCTAAATTCATGAAGACAAGTTGGTAACATAACCAAGGCAAATTACAGGTCAGGTCTGTTAGGAGGCGATCCCGCTGACGGGAATAATGTCTTTCAGTGTATTTTTTTAAGGCAGAAAAAACAAACAAGATAAAAACCACCCACCAGGAAAGTTTCGCAGTCCACATTTAAGTGGGAAACATATGATATGCTAAATAATAATCTGTTATATAGTTATCATTTTTGTATTTTTGCACTCACCTTGATGGCTTCTCTGAGTTCAGCTGCGTCCAACTGAGCCGGAGTCTTGAGCATGGTCAGCACCAGGTTTTCAAAGTTACCGGTCAGTTCAGATTTCAAGTCACGAATTAAATCCTGAAAACATGAAAATAAGATAAATCTCATTTGAACTTTTTTTAAAAACAAGGAATTATTATTATTTGGACATTTATATTATAGTCAAAACACTAAACCCAATCCCAAATTCTATAATTGTCACTATAATTGATAAATCATAGCAGAAATGGAACTCTTAAATTCTACTTTCAAAGCCAAAGTATGAATGATTCTGTGACCGTTAACTGTATTTTCTGAGATGTTACTGTACACTTTTTTATTGTTTACCGTTTATGCCATTGTACATTCTTGTACACAAAAGAAAATTATTGGAAAACAAAAACAGGATATTGATATAATAGAATACGATATGATACTCTAACACACAAAGTTGAAATCCAAGTACCTTCCCATAAGTGGTTTTGTAAGCTGCCACAAGAGGAACTCGCTGTTTGATGGTGCGGTTTCCAAGAAGTTCGATAATGGCGTTTTCATCAGTGCCTACGAGATACACAAGAAACATTATCAGTATAATTTTAGGCTGGATGGATAGATGGATAGATGGATGTGCACATTAGCCAGATCTGTTAATGGTGTGCATGAGTAGAGTTAGAAGATACTGTATCAAAACTGAATCAAAACGGGAAATTGTCATCTTACTAAAAGCCCCCACACCCTACAGGATTTTTCAGACTTCACGATTTTTAAACGTGTTGCAAAAAGTGTTCAAAACAAACACGAGGAGAACTGTATGAGGTTTTAAATCTCTGATCGCAAAGACAGCATCACCGGCTACACGCATCATCGATTTCCTGTTTGTTTCTCTAAAGCAGGGGTGCTCAACCGTTTTTTAACCGAGATCTACTTTTGCGGTTGATGGTGTGCTGAGATCTACCAAGGCACACCGATACATATCCAATCTTTTGGCAAGCGACTTCAGTCTGAACAGCCAGGTCACATTCATCAGACCTGGGCGTGTTTCCTCCAGTGAGTGGTACAAGTAGGCGCGCTCACAAATGTACACAAATATTCTTCTCGTCATGCGAAAATAGTATATGAACTCCGTGTCAGTGAAGCGGCGAAGCACGTAGCAATCCCACCACTCTTGGCTGCGACTCCGCACCAACACGTCCATTTCTACGGACGTTGTTGCTGCCACTGCCCCACAAAACGCCGTGGCCAAAAACCTTCTCCTTCTCCGTCTCCTCCTTAAAACAAATAAGTTGTACATGTTTTGGCTCCGGTACGACAGCAACTTTAGGCAACTTTCGTAAACATTGAGCACGCTCGCTGCGTCGTGTCCTCGTCGTGTCCTCCAAGGCGCATGCGGGACACTTTTGGGGTGTTTAAAGTTCACACTGGAGATCACGTACAAGTCGCATTTAATTGGAAATGTGAACGGCTTTCACAATCGGAATCGGATTTCACAAAAAAATCGGAATTGAGCATTAAGCCCTGCAGTCTGAACGTAGCCATAGACACATTTCTTGCGATCGACTGGTTGGGCACCCCTGGTCTAAAGTAAAACCACTCATAAACCACTCAGACTTTTACATGCTCAAATATCAGAGTGTTGCACGTCTAGTTTAGATACAAGTCAAAACTTATTATTTGTGAAATGTGGTGCAAAACTTCAGATACATGATTTTAATGCACAGAAGTTTGACGATAAAGTACACAGAAAGTAGAGCCAGTATCGCTAATCTGCAGCTTCTCATTATTTTGCGATATTCCGAGTTTGTATCTTGCGCCTCTGTGTCCGTCACTCCGTCTGACGCTCTGTTTTATTGGCTGTTCCCGTAGCGTTGCTGATGTTTGGTGATTATGATCTGACGGAGCAGCTCAGAGTCACACACGTTTTACTTATTTACTTATTTGTATTACAGTGGTCCATCACTATATCGCGGTTCACTTTTAGCGGCTTCGCAGATTTTTCTTTTTTCAATTTTTTTTTTATAGTGTATCAACATTGTGTTCTGCGTCCTGATTAGCTAAGGGACTGTAGACCTTTGCCGATTTGTCAGTCGTTCTCCTCCGTGCCGTGTCTCCTGTACAGTACAGAATGTGTTCAGTTTGCCAGATTTATATAGATATTATAGAGGGGGGAACGCGGGGGACGGCACGGAGACATGAGTCACTGAATCCATAGGAAGCAGGATTAAGTCCAGACCGGAACTAAGACATGAGGACCAGACAGGGACCAGACCGGGACCAGACTGGAACTAGACCGGGACCAGACTGGAACTAGACCAGGACCAGACCGGGACTAGACCAGGTCTAAACCTGAACTAAACCAGGACTAGACCAGGTCTAAATCAGGATTAAACCACCGCCATGCGGCTCTTTGCCTGGTTTCGTGCGGCTCTTGTGTTCGTGTCGAGGTTTGTGCGTGTTCGCTTTCTGGCTCGGGCTGCGTAGTTGGCCGTGGACACAGTTCCGAGGTCTCGTGCTCGCGGCCTCACGCCGGTCGTGCTGCTCTGTCACAGATTTGGCCGTGGTGGGCGGGTGCACGTGTCCACGCGCGCACTTCTCCGGGGGGTTGGTGCACGTCACGTCCTGGGACGTGGCGGTGCATTTGGATGGGCGCGATGCTTCCTACGAATCCAGTGGCTCGTGTCTCTCCCTCATGCTTCACTATTAATACATTTAGTTGAAAATCTACAAAAGTTTGAGTGTTTAAATGAGAGAGAAATGTGAGAAAATGTTAATTCCAGTCTGAGAAAAGTGTATAATGTGTGTGGTGAGGCATTTACAGCCTTAAAACATGTGGAATAATTGTAAAATATAAATTTGTCCTACTTCGCGGATTTCGCTTATTGCGGGTTATTTTTAGGATGTAACCCCCGAAATAAATGAGGGATTACTGTATATACAAACCCATTGTACTTTTGCTACAGGTATATGTGATGTTTTAGTCATGGTGTTTATTGTCTTGTTTATCAGATGTTTTATGTTCACTGTGGGCCTAGGGGGCGCTGCAGTTTCAAATCCTGTGTGTGCAACCTGTACATATGGTTTTTGACAATAAAGCTGACTTTGAACACACACACGAGGAGCGCAGCAGCTTCAAAATCGCACGTAAAGACACAAAGTCAGGTCACGCCTCCCCGAACTCAGGGAGAAGCAAATCACAGCCTAAATTAGGCAAATTCTCCTGTAGCGTGTGGCGGCCTTAAGACAATAAGGCAAATATTTAAAGGGCCCATATTACACTATTTTCTGATCTATGTTCTAATGTTTCATCATCACAAACACACCTGGAGTTGTGTTTTGTTTCATTCACATGTTTAACACACAAACCTCTCAAACAGAAAACATTCTCTTCCGTCTCCACCTTGTGATGTCATGTGGTAATACAGGAAGTGCTCCACTGTGTTTTTAAACTCCAGACACCTTCACTAGTATCATTTGGATAATTCCAGCCCTGGAACTGCCAATCTCTACCGAACCAAAGCTAAAAGGAGCTGTTAACATGGAAACTACCACTTCATGACATCACAGGGTGGAACAGAGCATTGTGAGCTTTGGAGATGTAGACAGACTAATAATAAAAGGATTACTAAACATGTGAATGAAAGAAAACACAACTCTATGTTTGTTTTTGAGGAGGTAACAACATTATAACTTAGCTTAACTAAACCTAACTAAAGCTTTGTATAATATAGGACCTTTAAACATACATCGCAAATTTAATCGTAATTGTGATACTTGTACGAAAAATCACAATTACAATTACATTACAATTACAATTACATTTCTTTCCCAAATGGTGCAGCCATAATATTTCCAATAATCCATAATCATTGTAGTGGTAAATATGGAAGTTTTATTCCATCCTAGCACAGACTTGAATGCTTCTACTGCCTGTTCAGTCATTTGGTTCTGTGCTCGTCTAATTATGGGGCCCAGTTTTACCCCCAAACTCTTACGAAACAGATTTCCCAACATTTTCAAATCCCTGTGGATGCTTCGCAGCTCATGTCATCAGTATTCCCTGGAGGTGTGAAGCTAAAAGCACTACTCTGTCTGAAACGCTGTTACTCAAGTTAGAGTTTAATCTGAGCTTTGTTTTAACACAATCTGAGCAGAAAGAGCTGGCTTGGTTTAAACTACAACAGATGAGATGATTTGTGCGCTTTAACAAGTCTCTCACACATAAAATTACAGTCACAAGATAGTGTTAACCAACAATTTTTCAGTTTGCCACCCTCATCGGTGCAGCATCGGCAGTGATGCGGTCGCTGTAACAGACCGTTGTGGTGAAGAGGGAGCTGAGCTGAAAGGCAAAACTCTCGATTTACCGTCAATCTACGTTCCTACTAGGGATGTCAACAATTAATCGATTAATGATTGTCGATTAAGACGTTGGTCGAACAAAATGCATGAATTGTAATTAATCGCGGACACGCGCACCCGCATGGTCACAAAACAAGGCAACCGCGCACCGCGCTGCGCCAAGCTCGACTCACAGCCGGCCGCAGGCGCCAACGGCACTGCTCAGCAGCCCCGGGTGTACGCGCGAGGCGAGATCGAACCGCGGCGCCCAGGAATGCGCTGCAACGTGCCGCTGTTGGTTTCGTGCGGCTGGTTTGTGGCTCGGGCTCCGAGTTTCGTGTGGCTGGTTTGTGGCACACGAAACCAGCAGCGGCACGTGGTGGTTTAATCCTGGTTTAGTCCAGGTCTAGACCTGGTTTAGTCCACGTTTAGTCCTGGTCTAGTCTCTTAGCCAATCAGGACAGAACACAATGTTACACTATAAAAAAATGTTACACTAGGCCTATTAAAGAAAAAATAAAAATAAAAAATAAAAATCTGCGAACCGCGATAGAGCGAGGGATTACTGTATTTTGTTATTCAGCATCAATACATTTGTCTGGTTTTTACTAAGGAATAATTAATTGAGGAATATACAATATAATAATACTATGATATATTTATGACTCAGTGTTATGTTACTATAGCTTATATTCTTAAAGATCCTATTGAAACACTAAAATTCAGGTGAAAAACGCCGCTTATCAGTTAATCGTTAATCGATCGATAAGGTCAATCAACTATCAATTAATAAATGAATCGATAATTTGCATCCCTAGTTCCTACCCTCACCTATGGTCATGAGCTCTGGGTAATGACCGAAAGGACGAGATCGCGGATACAACCGGCCAAAATGAGTTTCCTCCACAGAGTGGCTGGGCGCTCCCTTAGAGATTGGGTGAGGAGCTCAGTCACACGGGAGGAGCACGGAGTAGAGCCACTGCTACTCCACGTCAAGAGGAGCAGCTGAGGTGGCTCGGGCGTCTGTTCTGGATGCCTCCTGGACGCCTCCCTCAGGAGGTGTTCCGGGCATGTCCCACCGGGAGGAGGCCCTGGGGACCCAGGACACGCTGGAGGGACTATGTCTCTCAGCAGGCCTGGGAACGCCTTGGAGGAAGTGTCCGGGGTGAAGGAAGTTTGGGAGTCCCTGCTTAGACTGTTGCCCCGCGACCCCGCCCCGGATAAGCGGATGAAAATGGATGGATGGATGTCAGACTATTTTAAACGGATAGTGCGTTTTTTTTTATGTTAATCTGTATGGGTTTCCTTCTAAAAGTTCCGTGTGTTGACACCGGCTTACCTCTGACACTCTCAGCTGATCCTGGCTCAGATCGCTTTCTGGAGCCGATGTAGGGAGGTCCGGTAACTTCTCTGGAACATTAAATAAAGCTTGTTTTTCTTCTCAAAACAAAACATTTGTCCGAAAGGTGATATATATTTGCGTCCCAAACAGTTGTCAATGAAACATCCAGCAGCGAACTTAGCGATCGCGTATTGTGTCTGCCGACTCGTATCACTGCGCTCACGTTAGCGTATCAGCCTGTTCACCTTTAGCGGAAGTGCACGGCAGATGCGGTCCGCCGCAAGGGGAAGTTTACAAGTGAACAGCCTAATACGCTAACGTGAGCGCAGTGATACGAGTCGGCAGACACAATACGCGATCGCTAAGTTCGCTGCTGGATGTTTCGTTGACAACTGTTTGGGACGCAAATATATCACCTTTCGGACAAATGTTTTGTTTTGAGAAGAAAAACAAGCTTTATTTAATGTTCCAGAGAAGATACCGGACCTCCCTACGTGGGCTTGAGAAAGCGAGCCGAACCGGGATCAGCTGAGACTGTCAGAGGTAAGCCGGTGTCAACACACGGAACTTTTAGAAGGAAACCCATACAGATTAACATAAAAAAAACTAAAAACGCACTATCCATTTAAAACTTTGACAGTGTTTGCCAATGTGTGCACTGAGTCACTGTGGAAACATTCTGAACATTCCACCACAGACATGCATGTAAAACACCCCCAGTTTAAACTGATCTGGAGGACAGGTCAGAATTGTAGATCAGATTGTAGATTTATTGACCTGGTTTATGATTCATCTCTCTGAAATTACTGGGCCTATCCATAAGGAACAAAAACTGGCTCAAAGTTCAACGTCTTCCGTCAGGATAAAAAAAAAAAAAGGTGAAATAATCTTTTCACAATAGCTTCAGAAAGTGAAGTTATTCAACCCCAAAATGACACATTTGTGGAGCCAATCCCACACAAATAAAAAGGTTACCAAAACTGTAAATGTCCCATAGAGGTAAATAGGTCCCTGCTTTAGTAAGTTAGTAGAAAATAAAATAAAATAAATAAAAATATTGTATTCACTTACCGAAACCCTTCATAGCTTTCCGGAGCACCTCAACATCTTTGAGTGGATCTGCCCCGGGGAAATCTTTCATCGAACCTCTGTATCCTTTCTGAACCTGGAAAATAATATGAAAATATACTGTTAAACTCTTGATATTTTAGATTAATATTTAGAATTATATTAAGATAAATGTATTTATTATCAACAGTGGTAGAAAGTAACAAATTACGAGCAGTCATATTACTGTAATTTATTGATTTTGAGATATTTAAACATTTATTTGTACTTGAAATGTATAATCTAGCCATGTAATTGTGGTTAAATTTTAAATCAAAGAAGCTATTGAATACTGCAAATTTTGTATAAAGGTATGATCTGAAATGCCTTTAAAATTGTGTTAAAATGCCACTAGTCTTTTTATTTCAAATGTTATTAGTAATTACTTTAATGCAGACCTTTTACTTTTACTTGGGTGCAATTTTGGCAGCAGTACTTGTATTTGTAATGAAGTACTTTATTAGCCATAATAAGAGACGAGACACGAGATAGGATCTATGAGAAAGATTTTGACATTCTTTATAATAAATACATTTCACCTGGTTTTATTTACTTTATTCAATATTTTTGCTGTCATTTTGAATACACATTTTCAGCTCTCTTTCCACCACTGTTATTGAATTTATTCTAAGCCGAATCCTCTCACAGGGACAGCAGGAACTTGGGGATGTTGTCCTCCTCCGTAGCCCGGGTTGGAGGGGCCAGGGCCTGCTGGGTAATTTGGCATCGGCTGTCCAGGAGCAGGGCCGGTGGGGTAACCCTGAGGAGCGCCACCTGGCTGCAAACATAAGGTAACAATTTGGTTTACGGATCACATATTAATGCCCAATTAATAGTAAAAGGCATAAAAAAGTGCTTAATTAGGTTTTTGTTAGTATTTATAAAAGGACTTTATGATGTCCATTTCCAAATTTGTATTAAGATTTAACAGTTTTCTTACAAAAATTTGATTCTTTTGAGCTTTAAGCCATGTTATAATGTTACCGCCTCAAAAACAGACCTGGAGTTGTGTTTTGTTTCATTCACACGTTTCAGTAACTATTATTAGTCTGTCTACATCTCCAAAGCTCAAAATGCTCTGTTCCAATTTGTGATGTCATGTCGTGGTAGTTTTCAGGGCAACAGCTACATTTTACTTTAAGTTCAGCAGAGATTTGGAGTTTCAGGGCTGAAATCATCCAAATAAGTCCGCGTCCCGTTTCTCCGTCTTACCCCTTCGTCTTACCCCTACCCCTTGGTTTTGCGCGTTCATGTGAGGGCAAGGGGTGTCCCGATTCTAATTTTGATCAAGGGCTCGAGCCACGACCTCGGGTTACATACCCCTTGGAACGAAGTAAGCTCTCGACCAGACTTGGAACGAAGGGGTACGACTACAAGCTCAGGCAGGTTTTGGGATCAGGATGGCAGCGTCACATCGACCAGCCAAGGAGTGTCATAAATGTATTTTCAGCAGTTGTAATTATTGATTAACAGTTTAGCAGGTTTACAATTATGACGCTTATGTTCTACGTTACTTTTAGTGAACTGTTGTTGCGGTTTTAATTGTAGTGATGTCTGTTTAGCCGACGCGTCCCTCGGAGGAGCTGCTACGAGGGACGCGCAGAGGCGGACGTTACTTTTTTGTGCTGTGCAACACTGGAATTTCCCCACTGAGGGACTAATAAAGGCATATCTTATCTTATCTTATTATCGTTTTCATTAGGGATGCACGATATATCGGCATTAACATATCGGTATCGGCCCGATGTGTAAAAGTGGGCCGATATTAACGACCGATATGTCAGCACAGTAATCCCTCAAATTAACGTTTTCTCACATTTCTCTCTCGTTTAAACACTCAAACTTTTGTAGATTTTCAATAAAATGTATTAATAGTAGGGATGCAAATTATCGATTAATTCATTCATTGATAGTTGATTGACCTTATCGATCGATTAACGATTAACTGATAAGCGGCGTTTTTCACCTGAATTTTAGTGTTTCAATAGGGTCTTTAAGAATATAAGCTATAGTAACATAACACTGAGTCAAAAATATATCATAGTATTATTATATTGTATATTCCTCAATTAATTATTCCCTAGTAAAAAGCAGACAAATGTATTGATGCTGAATAACAAAATACAGTAATCCCTCGCTCTATCGCGGTTCGCGGATTTATTTATTTATTTTTCAATTTTTTTTTTTATAGTGTAACATTTTTTAATAGTGTAACATTCTGTTCTCCGTCCTGATTGGGTAAGAGAATAGACCAGGACTAAACGTGGACTAAACCAGGTCTAGACCAGGTCTAAACCAGGTCTAGACCTGGACTGGGCCTGGAATAAACCAGGACTGAACCAGGTCTAGACCTGGACTAAACCAGGATTAAACCACCACGTGCCGCTGCTGGTTTTGTGCGGCTGGTTTGTGGCTCGGGCTGAGACTATGCATTCCGGGCGCCGCGGTTCGATCTCGTGTTCAGAAGCCCCCGCGCGTACACCAGGCAGTGCGGTTGGCGCCTGCGGCCGGCTTTGAGTCGAGCTTGGCACAGCGGTGCGCGGTTGCCTTGTTTCGTGACCACGCGGGTGCGCGTGTCCGCGATTAGCGATTAATTACAATTAATGCATTTTGTTCGACCAATGTCTTGATCGACAATTAATCGTAAGTCGATTAATTGTTGACATCCCTAAAATAGTGAAGCATGGGGGGGGGCGGAGAAGTGTGCAAAGACAAAGAGGCTCCTCGGGACCACGTCCACGAGGAGGAGGCACGCAGTCCGAGCACATCAAACCTCGACATAAATGAAAGCAAGAGCCGCACGAAACCAGGCAAAGAGCCGCACGCTGTGGTTTAATCCTGGTTTAGACCTGGTCTAGTCCTGGTTTAGTCCAGGTTTAGTCCAGGTTTAGTCCAGGTTTAGTCCAGGTTTAGTCCAGGTTTAGTCCAGGTTTAGTCCAGGTTTAGTCCAGGTTTAGTCCAGGTTTAGACCTGGTCTAGACCTGGTCTAGACCTGGTCTAGACCTGGTTTAGTCCGCGTTTAGTCCTGGTCTGGTCCTGGTTTAGTTCCAGTCTGGTCCTGGTCCCCCACCCCCGCATCCCCCATCTATAACATCAATCGGCAAAGGTCCCTTAGCCAATCAGGACACAGAACACAATGTTACACTATTAAAAAAAAATGAAATTGAAAAAAAAATAAAAATAAAAAATCAGGAGTCAAAACACATTTTGAAAATAAAAGAAGACATTCAAAAATTCATTTTGCATGATTTTCAGTCTGAATAAAATGTTATCTCAGAATTAAAAATAAATAAATAAATATTGTATCGGCCAATAACAGCAACATTAATATCGGATATTAGTTTCGGTTAAAATTTTAACATCGGTGCATCCCTAGTTTTCATCGAACTTTCATGCATAAACAAGCTAGGTTTTTTTGTCGAGCTGAGGTACCCGATAATCCTTGACATTTGTTTACGTTTGTTTGCGTCAGTTGTTGTCGCCTCTGTAGACGTCGCAGTCAGGTAGACGCAAGGGGTGACGACGCAAACGGTAATCGAGTGGCGTCCCATTTCTTAGGGGAACATTCGTACCCTGAGCCCTCTCAGCTCTGCATCGAGGGGCAAGACAAAGATGTAGATAAAGGGGTAGGGGAAGGGGTAAGACAGAGTAATGGGACACAGCCTAATTCTAGAGAAGGAGTATGGTGTAAAAACTAGAGTAAAGTTCATTATACATTACTCTGAGCAGGCCCGTCGACAGAAATTTGGGGGCCCGGGGCACAAAGCCTCACATAGCGCCCCCTATAATATAAATTAAATTATGATCCTGGGGCCTGGGACAACAGACCCCTTTGCTGCCCCCTGTCTACTGCCCTGGCCCCGAGCACATGTGTGATTAGACTGGACTTACCGGGCCATAACCACCTGGAGCAGATCCCCAGCCTCCTCCTCCTCCACCTGGAATAAAAATGTTTACACAACTTTGTTAAAATGTCAAACCAGCGATGCTCATTTACATTTAGTGAGTCTGCTTCTCATACCATCTTTATTATGAATCAAAGCAATAACTCAAACTCAGGATCCAATTATAAGGAAGTTGGAACAAGTCAAGACTATATATCACTACTGAAACTCCTCAAAATATTTGTTAATTATAGAAAAATACCTGAAAGTGAAATAAGAGCTCAAGTTACAATTTAATTCATTTCCCTTTAATACGTGGTGACCCCCTATAATTAAAATCCTTCCTCATAGTCTAAAAACAACCTGGATTATACTGGCTTAACAAAATTAGACTGTGTTGCTCATTGTGTTATTATAAACTTATAACCTAGTGTAGCTTTGTGGTTTAACAGTTTAAACTACAAGAACCTCACATAATGTTTCCAAAGTTCTATTTATAAAACTACTGAATAATCAGTTTGTATGGGACAGGCCAAAGTTCAGCCTCACGTCACATGAGGATGACTCAGTCCAGTCCGGCTCTGGTCCGGTTCATCTGTTTAAATTTTCCACCCGTCATAGTGTTTCCATGACAACAGACCGAAAAGATAAACAGAGGAAAGGGAATCCCGAAATGTCAAGACCATTTTACACCAGTGAAGCAAACACAAACCAGAGGAATGATGAAAACGTGTATGTATTTTGAACTTATATTTGACATCTTTTGGTGAGTTCAGTGTTTCAGTGTTTCAGTGTTACATCGCTCACATATCTTACATAAGTCCACAGACAAATGCATGAAACTGTCTTATATGTAAATGCACATTAAATGCACACATTAAATCAGTGGCAGTACTCAGACTTACCTGCAGGGGGCATGGCAGGGTAGCCTCCTGCTCCAGGCTGCTGTGGGTACCCTCCTGCCTGAGGAGGGTATCCTCCAGCAGGGTATCCTCCGGCCTGAGGGGGGTATCCGCCTGGAGCTGGGGGGTATCCGCCCCCTGGAGCGGGGTATCCTCCCGCCTGTGGGGGGTAGGCTCCAGGGGCAGGGGGGTAACCCCCGGGGGCAGGGGGATATCCTCCTGCCTGGGGAGGGTAGGCTCCTCCTGGGAACCCGCCCTGAGGGGGGTATCCCCCCTGTGGAGGGTATCCACCTGCTGGAGGGTATCCGGGGTAACTCATCTCAAACCTGCAGGAGACAAAAGGATATTCTAATATTTCACCATGACAAAAGAAGAAGAAATAAGTTTGTGAAACTTTGTACAAGTTCCTTATGAAATATAATCCAGTTCTTCTTACACATGACACGCACACAGAACAAGGCTCTACTATCACTACTATCACTTTCTTTTGTCTCCAGTCTATCCGTTTTTTACTCCAATGTTTACATACAACTCCTGAAAGAGAAACACTCGTCTGTGTGAAACAGGTTAAACTATGAACAGAATGTACAAGCAGAGAACCAATCAGACTAAACTATGACGTGAACCTGGAACATTTCTACATTCTTACATTAAAGCAGACGGTACAACTGATAAAGTCCTCGAAACACAGTTGTGCAACATTTCCTTGAATGACCTAGAGACCCGCCCACTGTGCACATTTCTATTCATTATAACACACTGAGGCCTATGGGTGTCACTGGAAAACATGGGAGTTCCACTAGTACGCCGACAGTTTCCAAAGGGAGTCCCCCGTTTGGAACCAAACAATCTCAGTATTCACGTCAAGTTACTTATTAAAGCATTAACTTATTAAAGCGTTACTCAGTACGAGATAAGAGACCCATTAACCTATAGCCTATATGGGCCAGCAGAACCACGGCTTTTCACAGTAGCCTGGGTGAAACTAATGACCAAATTAAAAAGGTGCACTATGTAACTTTTCTTGCTTGTCAGAGTAAAGCAGTAATTATCCTTATCTATGGAAACAAATAGGCGAGGCAAGTAAGCCCAATACAGATCAGATTTATGGAGAGTTCATAGTGAGAGTGCATAAAACACTAGTTACTTTAATGCCATACTGTGGAACATTGCTGGCACAACAAATAGATTTTGCCATGAGTCAAGGAGATGCCTGACTCTCTACCAGAAATGTTACATAATGCACCTTTAAAGAGCTTATAGATAAAACATAAAGTAAATCACCATTGAATTCTCTTTATTACAAATACCCGGATTTAGACCAATTGAAATTTTCTACTAAACCAACCAATGTGACATGCTTAAGCTGCATTTTGTTTATTATTAGTCTGTCTACTAGATCTCCAAAACTCAAAATGCTCTGTTCCACCGTGTGATGTCATGAAGTGGTAGTTTTCAAGATCAAAGATCAAAGTCAGCTTTATTGTCATTCAATTCTGCCATGTGTTCAACATACAGTGAATCGAAATCGAAAATCCGAAATCGAAATTTTGTTTCTCTCTGGCCAGGTAGTGCAAAAAGACAGTGTACAAAATACAATATAAAGACAAAACACAACAAAAACTATCCAAGACAAAAATCTGAATCTAAAACTAAAATCTAAGATCTAAAAATCTGAAAGCAGTGCAACATAATAAATAAATACCCATTTACAGATGTCCAAAAATGTGCAATGGAAGACACAGCAGTACTTTTTACATTTAGTTGAGCTGCGATTTGCAATTCAAGGGCTGAAATGATCCAAATGATTCTAGTGAAGTTGTGTGGAGTTTAAAAACTGTTTTTTTTTACACAGAACTGGGTGCACAAAAGATACAGTCATACCTCACCTTACGAAAGATCAAAGATCAAAATCAGCTTTATTGTCAATTCTGCCATATGTGTTCAACATACAGTGAATCGAAATTTTGTTTCTCTCTGGCCAGGTAGCGCAAAAAGAGAAACGAAAGTTCGATTCACTGTATGTTGAACACATATGGCAGAATTGACAATAAAGCTGACTTTGATCTTTCGTAAGGTGAGGTATGACTGTATCTCTTTTGTGCACCCAGTTCTGTGTGATTTAAAAAAGACCCTACAAACAAATAATCCAAGTTATGAAACGCGAAATCTCAAAAATTCAAATAATGCGCGGTCAGTTGCGCGCTCGGCTTCGCAGCCGCCCGAATCCCATCCATCCATCTTCTTCCGCTCCTCCACGAGAGGAGCAGCCCGAATCCCCCGAAACGTAAATACACTTGTAGCATTCTGTATTTTGTTCATCTCCATGATACCCATGATGCTTTTCGTGTGCTTTCGACCCTCGTTCGTCACGGAGTTCTAACACGCGTAAAGGACAGAGTTACTGTTGTTTCGTGAGTTTTTCAAGTGTGCTCATTGCAACTTTATTCTTCGTTATTTATCATGGGCCCCAAGAAAGTGATTCCCAGTGCGAGTAAAAAGAAGAAGCGGGCTCTGTTATCAATAGAAGTAAAACAGGAGATGATAAAAAAAATATGAAAGTCGCCTGCGGTTGAGTGATATCGAACGGAACGAACGGGGCCTTGGAACGGAAAGAACGGGGCCTTGGAATGAATCAGGCCTTTTACATTTACATAGCGACTCAACTTACGAAAAATTCATGTTAGGAAACCACTTCTGGAACGAATTAATGTCGTAAGGTGAGGTATGACTGTACAACAAACATGGCTGTGTGTCGTCAGCAGTTACATGTCTGGATGAGGGAACATATACACCAGGGGTCACCAACCCTATGCCCGCGGGCACCCGGGCGCCCGTGAGCCCCATTTCAGTCGCCCGCAGAGCAGGTTCTAAAAATAGAACAGGTCGCCCTCGTACTTGTATAAATAATGTTTTACAAAAATGCTGCGCCTTTATATGCACATATTTTAAAGTAGGCTAATAATAAAAACACTTACAGATTTTCAAATTTAAAATATATTGTTCGAGTTCACTTATCTGCGCATGACAATTAACCTGTTTGATGCAGATGGGTACATCAAAAAAAAAAAAAAAAAATAAGAGACAGCATGGCGGAGAAGAGAAAGAAATCGTATGTTTTTAACACCGACTGGGAAGAAGAGTTCTTTGTTACATGGAAAAGAGAGAAGTGTGTATGTCTCATTTGTGGAGCTACAGTGGCGATTTCGAAACGGCACAATGTGGAAAGTCGCTACGAATCACGGCAGCTTCAACACAAACTTTCCCCTTAAGAGTGCACTTCCAGCTGAGAAAGCACGAGAGTTAAAGGCTGCTTTAGCCAAGCAGCAGTTTTTCTTCACTAGACCACTGAAAAAGGCTAAAAAGGCAACCGAGGCTTCTTTCAGGGCAACAAATTATTTGATAAAAAACAAAAAGACATTTTCAGATGGAGAAACTGTAAAAGGAGCGATGATGATAATTGCTGAGACAAATTTAAAGACGAGAAAAATGGATCAGATGTCATCTCAACTCTGGCCGATGTACAACTTGGTGCGAGTACAGTGACAAGACGGGTGTCCGCTATTTCCGAAAACTTGAATGAGCAGCTGGACAAGGACTTACGTGAATGCAGGTGGTTCAGCATCCAGAGCGACGAGTCCATGGATAACAGCAGTACGGCTCAGCTAATGGTGTTTATTATTATTATTATTTGAAATCATTCAGCCTGCTTCAATGTTGAAATGATAAGAGTTTGATTTATTTAAAACAAAAAAGGGAGTTGAAATAATGTTAAATGTATTACTACATTACCACATTACTAGTATATTTTTGCTACTGAGTCATTTGCACAAAATAAATGTCGCTTTGACAATGAAACACAAATATGGTCATTTACACATAACTAATGCATGTATGCAAACATTTTGATCAAATAAATAATAATACAGCGTAAAAGTGGATTATTTAGACTTGTGAATTATCTTAATTAAGCTGGTAGCCCTCGTATTATTTGATGACCTTATGGTAGCCCTCGGCTTTGAAAAGGTTGGTGACCCCTGATATACACATTATATAAGAAAATAACAACAATAATAAAATAAATAAAATAACATAAAAATACCTACATCTGCATAGTTTAAATAAAAAGAGATTAAAGATAGCAAGGGGAGTACAGTTTGAGTCCATGGGTCCATTCATTTCAGAGATTTAATGTATAATTTAAATTCATTTTTAAAAACAAGTAAAGTTAAGCAGACATTTCTGAATTTTACATGTGTGGATATAAACTTTGGCAAGACATTATTTTAAAACACAACGCAGCACTTCCTGTATTAGCGCATGACATCACAAGGTGGAACAGGTGGAGTGTTTTTAGTTTGAGACAAGAACTCAAGCAGGATTTTAGTGTGTGAAACATGTGAACAAAACACACAACTCCAGGCGTGTTTGTGATGAGAAAACAACATGATAACAGATCAGAAAATAGTGTAACACGGGCCCTTTAAAGCTAGCTTAGTTTACAACCAAACCTTTTCACGTTGACAGCATCCCTTTCCCAGGCCTGAAACATGCGCATCCACCAATTTTCTTTCATTTAATCTTGCACGTTTGCTTACTTTTTTGCAAACACAACTGCACAAAACCTTTACGAAGCCAATTTATAAGTTTAATCTCGTTTGTACTGCTTTTCTCGCGCAGCAAACCCAATAGTAGCAGCTTATCCGCCTCATACCTTACGCAGCTTTACCGTTAAGCTAGCATCAATTGCATTCGCTACCAAAACTCTTTCCAAACTCGCATTTAACCGTGAATAAACTTGGAAAATCACGCTTTATCACGTGGAATAAACATCAACAACGCCTTTACAAGCTCTGGCTGATGACTTAAACGGAAACACAAGTTTTATTCGCTCAAATCAAAACAACCGTTGGCACAACATTTCAGTCGAAGCAAAGTAGTCAGAACGTGTGCGTCATCCTTGTGCGTAAAAGAGGAAATTGGTTAAAACTGCAAGCTGTATTGTTTAAAATGTAAAATGATATGACTTACTTGGTAGAAAAGGGCGTCTAGATAAGGAAGAGACGAGGAGCGAGTAGCAGAAGCGACCTGCAGTGTAGTTAAAGGGGGCTGGGCTTGTGCGTATCTAGACGGGTTTGGCTCAGAATGCCCCGGAGGTTGTGGGTGGGTCCCGGAGCATTGTTTCCGCTCTCCCCGCTGCAGCAGTAACCTTTGGTCGGTCACTGGAGCTCAGAGCGCGGCCTGACGGGGAGAAGTCACCGCATTCTCGCCTCCAGGTGGTAGTAAAAACAATCACTGGGTAAAACCTCTCTAAATGATTGGAGTTAATAATAAATGTGCAAAAGTGTGGCTTTTTTTTACACTAGCTTTCATAATTTTAACTCAACCTGGGTTTGTTTTATTTAGTCTTTGTTTTTTTTAATCATTTTCAATCAATGAATGTGTTTGCTTTCAATTAATAAACAGATCAATCCTTATTTATAACGTTTTACAAGAGCAAGAACTGAACCAGTGTGTTTTATAGGTGCAATAAAACCTTAAAGGTCCCATGACATGGTACTTCTTGATGCTTTTATATGGCTCCTTAATGGTTCCCTAATACTGTAAATGAATCCTTCTTCAAAATCAACACTCAGTGCATGAGAAACAGAGATAAGATGAGAAAGAGTCATAAATATCTCTCTCAAACACTTTATTCTGGGCGTTGTTGCTTGAATGCAAATGAGGAGAAAAGAGCTGGCCTATAGTAGAGGGTGGGGGCGTGGCCAAACTCTCCGCTCTCTGCTGTCAGCGCTCAGCTGATCCATTTCCGTGGTTTTGCACAGGGGGAGAGATTTGAAGCGTTCCATTGAAAAATAAACACATTTCCACAGAAAATAAAATTAAACCACTGCTGTTCAAAGGTCCAGAGGCTCAGATAAAGGACTTCCGAGCCTAGAAACACTCGGACGTGCCTCCAGGCAAATAAAAACGCATTTCGCATTGCCTAGCGCATTCGCAGTCCAAACTCTCTGGGCGTGATTTACAGAGACGCTGAGTACAGACAGACGGGGGTGGAACTGCATTTGCATTTCTTTTTTCGATCTGACGTCAATAAGGTGCCTTGTTCAAACTCGCCCGTTTGAGCTCTGATTTTTTGTAACGCAGAAAAGGATCGCAAATGCTCAGTTTAGACATTTCGCAACTTTTAACCATGGGAGGGGGGGGGGCAAACAGGGTAGGGGAGCTCACATTAACGTTCAAAAACCTCAGAAAGTGAAAATTTCATGCCATGGGACCTTTAAACAAAATCCAAAATAACTATACAAAGATCAAAGATCAAAGTCAGCTTTATTGTCAATTCTGCCATATGTGTTCAGCATACAGTGAATCGAAATTTTGTTTCTCTCTGGCCAAGTAGTGCAAAAGACAGTGTACAAAATACAATATAAAGACAAAACAAAGCAAAAAAATTATCTAAGACAAAAATCTAAAACTAGAACTAAAATCTAAGATCTAAAATCTGAAAGCAGTGCGACATAATAAATAAATACCTATTTACAGATGTTCAGGAATTTGTGGTGTGCATCAAAAATGTGCAATGGAAGATACAGCAGTGAGATGGTAATGTGCAATAGAATGTGCATTGAAGTTAAGATAAAAATAAATGTGCAACAGTAGTAATTCCAGTGCAATAACAGTAGTAAACAACCGTACAACAGTAAATTCCAGTAGTAAAGGTGTAATAACAGTGGTAAACAACAGTATAACAGTAGTAGTAGTAGTAGTAGACAGACCAAAATTGTATTCAATAAAATGATTCAAATAAACTTAAAATGAGCTCACACAAAGGCTACAGCTGTTTTACTTCCTTCCAGGTCTATAATAATGCGTAAAATCAAATATAATTGCGTATAACCTACTCCTAAGTCTTTTCTGGAGTGAAAATGTTAATGTCCACTTATGTCCACGATCCTAATGTTGGCTGCTAGGACAGAGCTTGGTAACTCAGACCCGTTTTTAAGCTTTAAAACAAATAAAAGCCTGTGGTTAGGGCCCCCCCCCCCCCTAAAAGAGGGGGGTAGAGAATACTACCACCGTATTCCCTGCGTGTCGTAAAAGGCGACTAAAAGGGACGGGGCGAGAGGACTGGGAATCCTCTCCCCTGTAACTGTTTCCTAGAAACGGACAGGGCTGAGTAGGGAAGGGGAGGTTGTCTCCCCAAACCCTAAAGATTGGGTCCTTGAATGTGCGTGGGTGTAGTACGAATGAAAGTAAAAGAGATCTGATTGGAAAGATGTTTGGAAGAAGGAGATTGAGTGTGTTAGCACTGAGTGAGACAAAGATGAAAGGGAAGGGTGAGTGTGTGTTTGGAAGTGTGAGTGGGAGAAGGTCTGGTGTAGAGAGTGGGAGAGCAAGAGAAGGTGTGGCCTTGTTGGTGAGTTGTGAGGTGAGACGATGTGTGGTTGAATGGAAGGAGATTTCACCAAGACTGATGTGGGTGAAAGTGAAATTTCTGAATGAGTTGTGGGTGTTCGTGAGTGCGTATGGTCCTGGCAGTGAGAAGAATGAAGAGGAGAGAGTGTCCTTCTGGAATGACTTGGATGAGTGCCTGCAGGGATTTGGAGCAAATGTGAATGTAGTGTTGATGGGAGATCTGAATGCGAGAGTGGGTGACGAGAAAATTGAGGGTGTTGTTGGTGTGCATGGTGTACCTGGAAAGAATGATAGTGGTGAGAGACTGATAGGAACGTGCCTTGAGAGAGAGATGGTGATTGGGAATACATGGTTCAGAAAGAAAGAGATTCATAAGTATACGTGGGTGAGGCAGGATGGTGGAAGAGTGATTGATAAAGCATTGATGGATTATGTGGTGGTTTCAAAGGTTGCATGTAGTAGATTGTTGGATGTAAGTGTGAGAAGGGGAGAGAGTGAAGGTATGTCTGATCATTATTTGGTGGAAGGAAGGTTGCGTGTGGGTATGCCATGGGTGAGATCGAGAAAGAGTGGGGATGCAAGAGAAGTTTTGAGAGTGAGTGTTTTGAAGAACAGAGAGAAAGTGTGTGAGTATCAGGAGAAAATAGGTGGCAGGTGGAATGAGGTGAAGGATCAAATGATTGTTGGTGTGGAGGAAGAATGGCAACAGTTCAAGAGTGCAGTGGTTGGGTGTGCAGAAGAAGTGTGTGGTGTGAGACGTGTTGGAGGTGGTGTAAGAAAGGGAAGTGAATGGTGGTGCGAGGATGTAAGGTTGGCTGTAACTCAGAAGAGACGTGCGTATGAAGTATGGCTGCAGAGAAAGGACAGGGAGTCGTATGAGTGTTATAAGGAGAAGAGAAGTGATGCAAAGAGAGCTGTGCGTGAGGCAAAAGTGGCTGCGGACGAAAGGTGGGGCAGACAGTTGACTGACAATTTTCGGGAGAACAAGAAAATGTTTTGGAAGGAGGTGAAAAGAGTGCGAAAGGAAGTGTCTGGGAGGGAGGAGAAAGTGAAAACAGAGGATGGAAGGATGCTGAATGAGGGGAATGCTGTAAGAAAGAGGTGGGCGGAGTATTTTGAGAGGCTGTTGAATGTGGAGGAAGATCGGGATGCTGTGATTGTGATGGATGGAAGGGAAAGCAGATTGAATGTACTGGGAGAGTTGAATGAAGCGTTGATTACGAGAGAGGAAGTTGAGCAAGCTGTGGGAAAGTTGAAAGCAGGAAAGGCTGCAGGTGTGGATGGGTGTACTGTGGAATGTTTGAAGTGTGGTGGAGCGAGTGTCACCGAGTGGTGTGTGAGATTGTTGAATGTGTGTTTTGTAAGTGGGCAGGTGCCACTTGACTGGACGAGTGCGTGTGTGGTTCCACTGTACAAGGGTAAGGGTGATAAGTATGAATGTAGTAGTTATAGGGGTATTAGCCTGTTGAGTGTTGTAGGCAAGGTGTATGGAAGAGTGCTGATTAACAGGGTAGTGGAGGGGACTGAGTGTATGATTGGTGAAGAGCAGTGTGGTTTCAGGAGAGGTAGAGGATGTGTGGACCAGGTGTTTGCTGTGAGACAGGTGTGTGAAAAGTATTTGGCTAAGGGGAGGGAGGTGTTTTGGGCGTTTATGGATTTAGAGAAGGCGTATGATAGGATTGATAGAGAGGCGTTGTGGGTTGTGTTGAGTTTGTATGGTATCGATGGTAGATTGTTGGAAGGTGTGAAGAGTTTTTATAGAAACAGTAGAGCGTGTGTGAGAGTGGGAAATAGCACGAGTGAGTGGTTTCCTGTGAGGGTTGGTTTGCGTCAGGGATGTGTGATGTCTCCGTGGTTGTTTAATGTGTATATGGATGGTGTGGTAAAAGAGGTGAATGCAGGAGTGTCAGGTAAGGGTGTGAGCATGGTGAATGTTGATGGCAGCGAATGGAGCATGAATCAGTTGTTGTTTGCAGATGATACTGCACTAGTGGCTGATTCAGAGGAGAGCTTGGCACGTTTGGTTGAGGAGTTTGGAAGGGTGTGTGATAGAAGGAAGCTGAGAGTGAATGTGAATAAGAGTAAGGTGATGAGGTGCACGAGGTCAAAGGATGAACGTAGGTTGAATGTGGCATTAAATGGGGAGTTGTTGGAAGAGGTAGAGTGTTTTCAGTATTTGGGGTCGCATGTTGGTGTGGATGGTGGAATAGGGGGTGAGGTAGAGTTTAGAATGAATGAAGTACGTAAGATATGGGGGGGAATGAAGAGAGTGTTTGAATGTAGGTCACTGGGAATGGTTGCGAAAAGGAGATTGTATGAGGGTGTGGTGGTGCCTGCTGCGTTGTATGGGGCTGAAACGTGGAGTTTGAAAGTTGCGGAGAAGAGGAAGTTGAATGTAGTTGAGATGAGATGTCTGAGGAGTATGTGTGGTGTGACGCGCATGGATCGTGTGAGAAATGAAGAAATCCGAGAGAGAACTGGTGTGTTGCGAGAGTTGGCTGAGAGAGCAGAGCAAAAGGCATTGGGATGGTTTGGACATGTTGAGAGGATGGAAAGGGAGCGATTGGTGAAAAAGGTGTATGAATCTGATGTGAGTGGAGTGAGAATGAGGGGAAGACCGCGAATGGGATGGACAGAGGGTGTAAGAAGAGCGTTGAATGCAAGAGGGATGACTGTGGTGCAAGGGAGGGAGGCTGCTCAGGACAGGGATGAATGGAGAGAGTTTGTGTATGAATGAATGGATGGGTGTGGTAGAGGACGGGTCTTGATATGAAGCGGCAGGGGGAAACCAGCTTTGGCTGAGGCCCTGCTGTGGAAGTGCCCACACTGGGCTGTGCAGCTGACCCTGGTGCAGTGTGGTGTGGTTTTAGATCGGTCCTTAGACCTTAAACCAAGGTGTCCTTTCCCCCAACATCATCATGCCTCTCCGGTGACGTTTGGGTGGTGCTGGCGTCTGAGTGCTGGTTTGTTCTGAGTGCTGGATTGTTTGGGGGGTTGCTGGCGGGCTTGGGTGGTATCACCGGGTCTGGTTTCGGGGTGCCGAGGGGGCGGCTGGCTGGTGCTTAGGGGTGTGGTCCGGATGGCCGCCTGGATCCGGGGTTCTTTGGGGTTCTGTATGGTGGATGGGGGCACCTGGAGGGGGGCGACGTTATCTAGGTGCACCTTTAGTTATTACTGTTACTGCTGTTGTAGTGGGATGATTGCGGATGGTCTGGACCTGGACCCTCTCCCAATGTTTTGGATTGTTTTTAATGCATCATTTCTTAGTCAGGGCAAGCTGAATACCTACACCTAGGCTGCAGGACAATGTCCTCCTTCTTTTAATGCATCATTTCTTAGTGAGGGCTGAACACCTACACTTAGGTTTGCAGGACAATGTCCTCCTTCTTTTAATGCATTTAGACACATTATAAATAGCATACACATTATACACAATATAGGGCAACATAGGATATGAAGAAATGTTCGGAGAGAGGGAGAAGTGGATTTTAAAGTGGGGCGACAGCGGTGATGGTAATGGACGGAAGGTGTGCTTGGGTGCTCGTCCCTCTCTAGGTGCTGTCCCTGTGTGGTCCTCTGGAGGATTCCTGGGTGCTGGCGGTGTTCCGGTTTACGCTCTGGGTCTGGCCGGTCATCCCTTTGTGCCGCCTGGGGCGGGTCCTGGGGGTTTTTCCGCTCGGGTTCGCTGGCTGCCTTCTCGGTTGTCCAGTGCATGGATGGGGGGTGGGTGGACGCCAGTGTGGGAAGAGAGTGGTGATGGTGATGAGGAAAGGACGCTGGTACAAACGAAGGGGGAAAAAAAAAAAAAAAAAAAAAAAAAAAAAAGTCACGGAAGGAGGGTTTGGGGAAAGGAAGGAAGGAGGGAAAGGAACAAAAATGTATGCCCTGTCTAGGCTACCCCACTATGGTGGGACACAGCCTTTGTATATAGATAGATAGATAAGAGAACTTATCACAAGGGAATCTATCAGTAGACCAGCTTGTCTTTATTTGGAACAATACTTTTACAGACATTAACTGGAACAATGTTTGGCTTTTGCAGAGGAAATATTTTGTAACTCGTGAGGTATGCCTAAAAATCCTCCATATATATTACCCTGTTAATGCTGTAATCTCAAAATTTCGCTTAAATGAAGATCATCTCTGCTCATTTTGTCACAGCGTTGAAGAAACAATCACCCACATGTTTTGGGATTGCTCATACGCTCAAATCTTTTGGAATGACATATTCCTGTTTGTGAATAGAAAGCTGGACACAAACCTACAATTGAATGCAAAACATGTACTTTTTGGTGTTTTTGAGAAAGATATTCCTGTGGGAAAAAAAAGTGTTGAACTTGTTCCTCATCCTTTCAAAATTCCACGTTAATTGCTGTAAATTTTCTAGCCAAAAACTCAAATTTGTCATATTTCAGTCTCTCTTGTCCTCTTGTGTAAACTCTTATGTAAAAAGTATTGCACAAACCCAAAAGCCATGAAAACAAAAGCACTATGTTTGGAATTTAAAATATAAATTGCATCTGCATTGATATTACATTGCATATTTGCATAGTGCATAATGCATGGATTGAACATTCTGAGCCCTATGGATACGAACTCTTGAGCCTCGAACATTGTTGTTGTTGTTTATATTATTGTTTATACCAGGGGTGTCAAACATGCGGCCTGGGGGCCAGATCCGGTCCTCCAAGACCTTTAATCTGGCCCTAGGCTGATTTTCTATTAAAATATTTTAATTATATTTAAATTTTCTATTAAAATATTGGAAATTTCCTGCGCAGTTTAGCATAGCAGCGTCTCCAGCGCCTCTGTGCGTGGCCCCTCCCACCAGAGCAGCACAAATGGCGACTCGCCTCTTTCCAAACGCTCTTAAAGCACCATCGTTTTGACTGTTGACCGTGGCACCCTCATCAGCAAAATGTCAAAAATGAGAAAAGTGGACGCTGAGTGCAGGATTTTCTAAGAAAAATTGACTAATTCCTATTTGTTGACGGAGGTGAATGGGAAACCTGTATGCTTGTGTTGAAATTGCATTTTTCTTAAAGGTCCCATGGCATGAAATTTTCACTTTCTGAGGTTTTTGAACGTTAATGTGAGCTCCCCTACCCTGTTTAGCCCCCCCCCCCCCCATGGTTAAAAGTTGCAAAATGTCTAAACTGAGCATTTGCGATCCTTTTCTGCGTTACAAAAAATCGGAGCTCAAACGGGCAATTTTGAACAAGGCACCTTATTGACGTCAGATCGAAAAAAGAAATGCAAATGCAGTTCCACCCCCGTCTGTCTGTACTCAGCGTCTCTGTAAATCACGCCCAGAGACTTTGGACTGCGAATGCGCTAGGCAATGCGAAATGCGTTTTTTTATTTGCCTGGAGGCACATCCGAGTGTTTCTAGGCTCGGAAGTCCTTTATCTGAGCCTCTGGACCTTTGACCAGCAGTGGTTTAATTTTATTTTCTGTGGAAATGTGTTTATTTTTCAATGGAACGCTTCAAATCTCTCCCCCGTGCAAAAACACAGAAATGGATCAGCTGAGAGCGGAGAGTTTGGCCACGCCCCCACCCTCTACTATAGGCCATCTCTTTTCTCCTCATTTGCATTCAAGCAACAATGCCCATAATGGCCTGTTCAGAGAGAGAAAAAATACTCTTTCTCATCTTATCTCTGTTTCTCATGCACTGAGTGTTGATTTTGAAGAAGGATTCATTTACAGTATTAGGGAACCATTAAGGAACCATATAAAAGCATCAAGAAGTACCATGTCATGGGATCTTTAAAGTTACAGGTTGTTCATAATATTATAATATTCTGTAAAAGAGTTCAAATAAAAAAAGACTTCTGTAATAGATTTGTGTTTCACCTCACAAATATTTGGACTTATTGCTATTTTTGGGGTATATTTGCCATGAGTTTTCTGATCCGGCCCCTTTGGGATCAAAGTCGGTTGGATACGGCCCCCGGACCAAAATGAGTTTGACACCCCTGTTTTATACTACTGTAAATTACTCTGTATGCTTGGAAAAAAAACAAAAAAAAAAACATACAAAAGTCTTGCACTATCCCAAATGAAACACTAGATGGAGGCATTTAATCACGTCTAAGTCTTTTTTTACTTTCTCACATTAAAAATCATGGCTATAATTGAGTATATTTTTCCACAATTGTCAACCTAACTGCGCATTCTAATTTCCACAATGCAAAAACAGCACAATTATAACAAGTTTTGGCTTGTATTCAAAAGTAGTTATGAAATTGTAGTATATAAAGTTGTAATGTGTTGGCCCTCCTCCCTCCGTGACGCACTGATCTGTCCGGAGTTGTGCCTCTGCAGCTGGGACAGAGGCTCCGCTCCGGCCCCTTATCTCCTCACCACCATCTGGACGTTTGGAGACATATGCGCCAAGTTAAGGAGGCGATGAGAGGCGCAAACTTGGACGCAAACTTTCCTCGCACGTCACTGCACCGAAACTAAACATGATGTCCACTGTAGAGACCGGTGCGCCCCTGTATCCCGAGCCCGCTCATCAGCTCCTAAACTGGGTGTACATGTCGCTCCAGGACGCCCCCAGCCCCAGCAGCGAGTCTGGAGCCGACTCTTCGGATGACTCCAAACAAAGCGCAGCAGATACGAGCTCCAACTACATCAGCGACTTTTTCCAGCTGAGAAACCAGGTCAGTGAGACTATTATTGGGCAATTAACTGTTTGGTTTAAAGACGCACTGTGTAACTTTTCTGATGGAGCTGCTGGAGATGGTCTGCTTCCATAGGTGTGGTATATGGGTCATTCCAGAATTAGAGGACATTTTACGTCCCACCCATCAAATATTAAATAATCCACATACAAAATACGAAAACAGGCATGTCCAAACTATGGCCCGTGGGCAAAATGCGGCCCTCAGACAAATTTTTCTTGGCCCAAATTACCTTGAGCAGAACTTTTGACTGCAAGTTTTTTGAAAATCTACCTTGATAAGACAATATTTAATATTTATTGTGTCATTTTGAGGATCTTAGCACTGATATCTCATTCTAAAGTGTTAAACATGCAAATATTTCAATTATTCATTGTATTGAGCACCAGTCGATCGGCCCTCTGCTTCGTCTGTGTTTACATATGTGGCACTGGATGAAAAACGTTTGGACACCCCTGTACTAAAACATAGTTTCTGAGTGAATTTACTTGTCCTGAGACCAAATCTAAAAAAAAGAAAAGAAAATAATGCTTGAAAATAGTTTTTAACATACCAAATAAATCTGGAGTACCCCCAAAATGCCATTTTCATCTTGTCCCACCCCTCTAATGACCAAATTGAATCTCAAATAAAACAGTTAAAATTAAATTTCTTAAATTAAATTTCTTGTTTTTTATTATTTGTTTCATTTCCATCTCTTGTAACTGTGGGAATTTGTTTTAATAGACATAATATTTCAAATAATAATTATTATTCATGGAACATGTGTCCCACAACATAAACGCAACCCTGTTACCAGAACATTTTTAGCCTGGTAGAAGAAGAAGAAAGCAGAACCACATGATCCCCTGGACTTGACATCATCAAACAGTTTTCCAAAAGAATGGGAAGAGCAAACGTTTGTCTTCTCTTCTATTTTTCATATTTTTATAACATAGTTAGCCTTGATTGAATGTCTCACTCTGCCTCATGTAACCCTGTTATGCAAATGTTCAGAATAAGATTTTTTTTTTTTCCTTTACTTATTTGCATAAATACGTTTTTCCTCTTGATTAGCAGTAACAGCTAAACAGCTTCTCCTCCTGAGATAAAGCGAATATTAGTGCGGATTTGCAACCCTGTTACTGTGATTAGAGTAAATAAATAAATAAACCAAATAAATCATGTAATAAAAATTGTGCCATTGATCCGTAAGCTGAGCTAATCAAGCATTTGATAGTTTATTCCCTATTACTGATGAATATGTAGCAGAAAATCAGAAAAGTGAAGGTTTATTTTTCAAGAATTTTAAAGCCAAAATGTCCTCCAATTCTGGAATGACCCATTTGCTTTACCTGCTGCTCCACACTATAGAACGCATTCAACGTTCTATAAATTGCATTGATTCAATTCCATGTGTTTCATTGATTCGTAAATACAGTACTTCGCAGAGTCGCCTCTCCACAGATCTGACCTGTAACTTAGCCTATTGAATCACCTGCTTGTGTGCTGCTGTTGTGTCCTTCACACAGCATCTCTGTAGCCTGTTTGTGCATGGTTGCGTCTGCGGTGAATGATCAGTGGTGGTTGGTGGTTGTTGGAAGGGCAGACGGCACAGATTGGCAGCCTTCATTGAGTCAGTCTACCTCAGGGCAGCTGTGGCTACACTCAAAGAAGGTCCTAACACTTGTGTGTGGAGTGAATTATTCTAATTGTTAACCTAACCCTGCTATCATCAGATTCAAATTTGTAGTTTCACATCAGTCTCTCACTGAAAGTGTTGGGACCCAAAGATCTGAGGGTTCAAACAAACTTCTCCTTGTTTGGTCAAAGCATAACAACAGATTCAAGATTGTTTATATGTCATGTGCAGGATCAACACAAGGTCAACAAAGCAGTTAAATGCTTTGGATCAGAAGAACCCGTTGACTCGCTAAGATAGTCAAGAAGTACTAATACCATGCAAGAAAAATACAAGGGAAAAAAGTAAACAATATAATAAAACATATGTAATAAAATATAATAAAACACAAAGGTACAGGTAGCATTAAATAAGGTGTAAGTAGAGTATTTCACAGGTGGTAATACTGCTCAAATGAATTTTGTATTGCTTATCGAAAACATGAGTCCAGCACCAGATCATCTGCCAGGGGGGTATTGTGAGGTACAGTACAGAAAAACAACCTTTGCTCAGAATACTCTTTCAATTACAGCACGCAATAACTGGAACACAATACTAATAATATATCAATCAGAATTAGTCCAACTCTTGCTTCTTTTAAAACACATCTTAAAATATGGCTGAAAAAGAATCAAAACTGTAATCATATAACACAATGGCCATGACATACAAGAAGCACACACACACACACACACACACACACACTTACATGCATACTCTACACAAATCCACATTGTAAATAGAATAGGCACCTTAAAGGAGAATTAACGTTTTTTACAATCTGAGCCTTATTTCGGTAATAAAACAAGTTGTTTTACTCACCCATAGCATTTTGGTGTCATATGGAGCACTTCCAGAGATGTTTTAGATTAGCGATCTCCATAAAGTGAGTTCTCGGGGCATATAATATATACCCCGAGCGGTCTCCAAATAACACAAACTTTAGCACTTTTCAAATCATAGAAGCTCAATGTCTTAGTCTACACTTTCGTTTGAGTCAAAAGTGGCCTGTAATCCGAGATTTATCCATAATTTACAGCTTTGCGTTTCATGTTTGGGTCCCGAGAGCTGAGAACGAAATAAACTGTGACTCCGCACATGCGCACTGGCCTACTACTCGAAACTATGGATAAAACTCGGATTACAGGCCACTTTTGACTCAATCGAAAGCGTAGACTAAGACATTGAGCTTCTATGATTTGAAAAGTGCTAAAGTTTGTGTTATTTGGAGACCGCTCGGGGTATATATTATATGCCCCGAGAACTCGCGTTACGGAGATCGCTAATCCAAAACATCTCTGGAAGTGCTCCATATGACACCAAAGTGCTATGGGTGAGTAAAACAACTTGTTTTATTACCGAAATAAGGTTACATAATGAATAGTTTAATTTGACTGTACGTTTACCCCATGTCCTACACTGGTTTGATTAAATTCTCTGCCCATCACGTTTTCGCTGGTTGTTTTGGCTCTCGGTGCTCTCAGCTCCACAGGCTGGCGGTTTGAGTCTATATGAATGAGAGCGTTGTACGGGGCCATACTGCTGTGTGAGAGACTGTCAGAGCTCAGCCCACAGGAGGCAAACTCAGAAACACTATTCTGAGAAAACTGAGGTTTACCCCAGCTGGCCTTAGCACAGGTCCAAAAGAGCCACACATCACACTTTTATGCACTGAATCGTGATTGAATTGATCCAACATTTAAAAAAAGTAGTTTAAAGGGCTCATATTACGCTACATATGTGGAGTTTCATTCACCTTTAACACACAAACCTGCAGAAAACACGCTGTTTCACCTTGTGATGTCATGACTTCTTGACTGTCTTAGCGAGTTCTTGATTATCTTAGCGAGTTTCTTAACTATCTTAGTGAGTTTCTTGACTATCTTAACGAGTTTCTTGATTATCTTAGCGAGTTTCTTGACTGTCTTAGCGAGTTTCTTGATTATCTTAGCGAGTTTCTTGACTGTCTTAGCGAGTTTCTTGACTATCTTAACGAGTTTCTTGATTATCTTAGCGAGTTTCTTGACTGTCTTAGTGAGTTTCTTGACTATCTTAGCGAGTTTCTTGACTGTCTTAGCGAGTTTCTTGACTATCATAGTGAGTTTCTTGATTGTCTTAGTGAGTTTCTTGACTATCTTAGCGAGTTCTTGACTGTCTTAGCGAGTTTCTTGATTGTCTTAGCGAGTTTCTTGACGATCTTAGCGACTTCTTGAATGTCTTAGTGAGTTTCTTGACTATCTTTGCGAGTTTCTTGACTGTCTTAGCGAGTTTCTTGACTATCTTAGTGAGTTCTTGACTATCTTAGCGAGTTCTTGACTTTCTTAGCAAGTTTCTTGATTGTCTTTGTGAGTTTCTTGACTATCTTAGCGAGTTTCTTGACTATCTTAGTGAGTTTCTTGATTATCTTAGCGAGTTTCTTGACTATCTTAGTGAGTTTCTTAACTATCTTAGCGAGTTCTTGACTATCTTAGTGAGTTCTTGACTGTCTTAGCGAGTTCTTGATTATCTTAGCGAGTTTCTTGACTATCCTAGCGACTTCTTGACTGTCTTAGTGAGTTTCTTGATTATCTTAGTGAGTTCTTGACTATCTTAGCGAGTTTCTTGATTATCTTAGCGAGTTTCTTGACTATCTTTGCGAGTTTCTTGACTGTCTTAGCGAGTTTCTTGACTTAGTGAGTTCTTAACTATCTTAGCGAGTTTCTTGACTATCTTTGCGAGTTTCTTGATTATCTTAGCGAGTTTCTTGACTATCCTAGCGACTTCTTGACTGTCTTAGCGAGTTTCTTGACTATCTTAGCGAGTTTCTTGACTATCTTAGTGAGTTTCTTGATTATCTTAGCGAGTTTCTTGACTGTCTTAGTGAGTTTCTTGATTATCTTAGCGAGTTTCTTGATTATCTTAGCGAGTCAGCGGGTTCTTCTGATCCTAAGCATTTCATTGCGTTGTTGACCTTGTGTTGATCCTGCATATGTCAAATAAACAATCTTGAATCTTGAATCATGTGGTAATACTGGAAGTGCTCTTCTGTGTTAATGTTCCACAGTATGGCATTAAACCTATTTATCTTGCATTTGTTTAAATATGGGTGCTTTAATTGCTCTAATGCGTCGAAAAGCATGCATTCTTTAGTGGGGTCACCACTCCGCAGACCTGACCTGTAACTTGGCCTAATACGTCATTTGTCTTTATGGAGAAATATTATGTATAACACAGTGATTTTTTAAAAATATTGTTCTAAGCGTTAGTCTTGAGTCTGTGATTTTGTACCTTTAAAATGATGTATTAAACAATTTTGAACAGTTTACTCATTTATTAGGTTCATTTGGAGAAAGAACAAATAAATTAGAAAATATATACATTCAGAAGCTTATATACGGAAAAGAAAAGTAAAAACTCAGCATTACAACATTGATTTTTCTGTGATTTCTTATCTTTAAAATGATGTATTAAACAATTTTGAACAGAGTTTCAGATCAAGATTGTTTATTTGTCATATGCAGAATCAACACAGGGTCAACAATGCAATGAAATGTTTAGGATCAGAAGAACCGTTGACTCGCTAAGATAGTCAAGAAGTACTAATAACATGCAATAATAGTACATGGTAAAAAAAAGTGTTGCAAAAGTGCAGGGGAAGAAGTAAACAATATAATAAACAATATAATAAAATATGTAATAAAATGTAATAAAAAATACAAGGTACAATGTACAAGGTGCAGGTAGGATTAGTTTGCTCATTTATTAAGTTCATTTGGAGAAAGAACAAATAAAATAGAAAATATATACATTCAGAAGCTTATAAACGGAAAAGAAAAGTTAAAACTCATTGATTTTTCTGTACATTTAACTTTTTTCTGTAATGTGGATGTCGTGAGTTTGTGGGGATCATCTGTAGCTCTGACTGCAGCAGCGGCCCATCCTCTTACACTTCTCACAAAGGTGCTGCAGGTGAGGTTTGTTTAGGTCCAAACCGTCGTCCAGTCCATCACGCTTCTCCAGTGGACGCTAAAGAAAAGAAGGGAATGTTTTATTTTATTTTTTATTTCATTTTTATTTATTTATTTATTTATTTATTATTTATATTTATTTTACTTTTTAATTTTAATTTTATTTTTTAAATTATTTTTAGGTATTTATTGTGCCTCAATGTATATTTTGAAGTATAATATGGCTATGATAACAGGAGAAGTTCAATTTGTCAACTGGACAAAGTTTGTTTGTTTGTTTGTAATATGGCTAGACTCTATATAGTACTAAATTAGGCTAAAAGCTCAAAATAAATTTATGGAAAAAAGGAGTAAACTTCCCTTTAAACCAGGACTAAACCAGGGCTAAACCAGGACTGAACCAGGACTAAACCAGAACTGAACCAGGGCTAAACCAGGACTAAACCAGGACTAAACCAGGACCAAACCAGGGCTAAACCAGGAATAAACCAGGACTAAACCAAGACTAAAAATAGGACAAAATGAGGACTTAACCAGGACCAAATCATGACTAAAAACAGGACTAAACTAGTACTATACCAAGACTAGACCAGGGCTGAACCAGGACTAAATCAGAACTGAACCAGGACTAAACCAGGGCGAAACCAGGACTAAACCAGGACTGAACCAGGACTAAACCAAAAGTGAACCGGGACTAAACCAGGACTAAACCAGGACTGAAGCAGGACTGAAGCAGGACTGAACCAGGACTAAACCAGGGCTAAACCAGGACTAAACCAGGACCAAACCAGGGCTAAACCAGGAATAAACCAGGACTAAACCAAGACTAAAAATAGGACAAAATTAGGGCTTAACCAGGACCAAATCATGACTAAAACAAGACTAAAAACAGGACTAAACCAACTAAACCAGGACTTGACCAGGATTAAATGTGGATAATACCAGGACTTGACCAGGACTTGACCAGGACTTGACCAGGACTGACCTGCGTGTGTGGGTACACGTTGATTCTACAGGTGGTGCACTCTTGTCCCATATTGGCCCAGGAGTTGCCGCTCATCCACTTCCTGTTACACTGGGGGCACTTGTATTCTCCAAAACACCTCCTGTCCCCCTGGTACGGAGTCTGCAACAAAACAAGAGTTCACTTTAAAGATGCATTATGTAACTTTTCCCCCCGTCTCCATGGAGATTTTTTTGCTTTGCATGGGATATGGAAGTTCTGTTAAAATAAAACAAAATCATTTACATTATTCACTCGTCAAACTGTCAAAAAAACAAAACAAAAACAAAAACTCTAATGTAAAGTAAACTAAAGGACCAGGACTAGACCAGGACTAAACCAGGACTAAAACCGGACAAAATCAGGATCAAACTAGAATTAAACCAGGACTAAAAGAGGACTAAACCAGGACTAACTAGGACTCGACACTAAACCAGAACTAAACCAGGACTGAACCAAGATGAAATACTAAACCAGGTCTAAACCAGGTCAAACCAGGACTAAACCAGGACTAAATCAGGATCAAACCAGAATTAAACCAGGACTAAACCAGGTCTAAACCAGGTCTAAACCAGGTCTAAACCAGGATTAAAACAGGACTAAATCAGGATCAAACCATAATTAAACTAGGACTAAAAGAGGACTAAACCAGGACTAACTAGGACTTGACACTAAACCAGAACTAAACCAGGACTGAACCAAGACGAAACACTAAACCAGGTCTAAACCAGGACTAAACCAGGTCTAAACCAGGTCTAAACCAGGTCTAAACCAGGACTAAACCAGGACTAAATCAGGATCAAACCAGAATTAAACCAGGACTAAACCAGGTCTAAACCAGGAATAAACCAGGATAAACCAGGACTAAACCAGGTCTAAACCAGGAATAAACCAGGATAAACCAGGACTAAACCAGGACTAAACCAGGTCTAAACCAGGTCTAAACCAGGAATAAACTAGGATTAAACCAGGACTAAACCAGGGCTAAATCAGGATCAAACCAGAATTAAACCAGGACTAAAGCAGGACTAAACTAGGACTAAACCAGGACTGAATCAGTATCAAACCAGGACTAAACTGTGACTTAATTTCTTTTAATTGATAATGAACTCTGCACTAGATCTTTTCTCCGTCTTAAATCTGACCATTTAACATGCACTGTATACAAACATTTCCAAAATTCTTACCTTTTTTATTTCGCTCATTGTTTCTTTCTCCTCAAGTCCTTTTTGTCTTCCTCAAAACACAGGTTATGAAATCTTTCTGCGCAGGCTGGGTTTATATAGGGTTGGTCCCTTATCAGATAGAATACAGCTGATTTAGTTTCAGTTTAGTTTCCCCTGAAAACAAAACTCATCCAGTGGCCAAATGTCGTAACTGCAACCAAAATACTAAAATACATTTCTGCTAAAATGCATCAAATGGATTTAAATGTCAATATCAACTTTTTGAGGAGTGTTTTCCCCATTGAAAATAGACCTATATAATAGTTTTGTTTTAAATTGTCAATCGCTATGGCAACGTGTGGCCCCAATTTTTCATATTTTTAAAACCCATGGACAGGAATGAATGAGACTTGAATATAGGTTTGATACTGACAACTATTAAGCTACTAGTAAGAGAATTGAACCCACAACCCCATGCAACAAAGGCTTTAGGTAATAATCACGAGATATTTAAAGGTGCACTGTGTAACTTTTCTAGTGGAGGGGTCGCTTTGTCTGTAATGTTACACTCTATAAACTTATCGACCTCACCAGTGATCAATTACAAGTGTTTTTAATGAAAAAAATAAACAAACAAAGTAAAAAAAATAAAAATAAAAAAAACAAACAAACTTGATTACCATATAATGTTTCTGTGAGCTGGGTCGCCTCTCCACAGATCTGACCTGTAACTGCCCTGCATGTCTTTATGGAGATAGACAGGATTAATGCCATACAGTGGAACATTCCAGGCAAGAAAGCAGTGACTGTGGAGACAATTTGGTGCACCTTGAAATTATATAAATTTTAGCACAATTGAGATATTTAATTTTACAGTTATTCAAAATCTTTAGAGAATCTTTAGGTTTCGTTTTTCGTGCGTGTGACGAGTCCCTGTGTACTCGGCTTCCCCAGAATGCACCAGAGCAATGTTGGCTTAAGTTTCTGTTTTGTTGCATCAGCTGTGACAAAAATGAAACTTAAAACAAAAGTGAAACTTAAAACAAACTGGGTCAAAGCTTCTGTACTCACAAAATGCATGTTGTGTAAAGGGCCAGGACTAAACCAGGACTAAACCAGGACTAACTAGGACTAAACCAGGACTAAATAGGACTAAACCAGGACTAAACCAGGACTAACTAGGACTAAACCAGGACTAAACCAGGACTAACTAGGACTAAACCAGGACTAAATAGGACTAAACCAGGACTAAACCAGGACTAACTAGGACTAAACCAGGACTAACTAGGACTAAACCAGGACTAAATAGGACTAAACCAGGACTAAACCAGGACTAAACCAGGACTAACTAGGACTAAACCAGGACTAAACCAGGACTAACTAGGACTAAACCAGGACTAAACCAGGACTAAACCAGGACTAACTAGGACTAAACCAGGACTAAACCAGGACTAAATAGGACTCCACACTAAACCAGGACTAAACCAGGACTAAACCAGGACTAACTAGGACTAAACCAGGACTAAACCAGGACTAAATAGGACTCGACACTAAACCAGGACTAAACCAGGACTAAACCAGGACTAACTAGGACTCGACACTAAACCAGGTCTAAAGCAGGACTAAACCAGGACTAACTAGGACTCGACACTAAACCAGGTCTAAAGCAGCACTAAACCAGGACTAACTAGGACTCGACACTAAACCAGGTCTAAAGCAGGACTAAACCAGGACTAAACCGGGTCTAAACCAGGATTAAACCAGGACTAAACCAGGACCAAACCAGGACTAAAACAGGAGTAAACCAGGACTAACTAGGACTAAACCAGGACTAAACCATGACTAAACTAAGACTAAATCAGGACTAAAACAGGACTAAATCAGGATCAAACCAGATCTAAACCAGGACTAAAACAGGACTAAATCAGGATCAACCCAAAATTAAACCAGGACTAAAACAGGATCAAACCAGAATTAAACCAGGACTAAACCAGGTCTAAACCAGGTCTAAACCAGGACTAAACCAGGACTACACCAGGTCTAAACCAGGACTAAACCAGGAGTAAACCCGGTCTAAACCAGGACTAAACCAGGACTAAACCAGGACTAAACCAGGTCTAAAGACTAAACTGTGACTTAATTTCTTAAAACTTAAATGAAACTGGTAAATGAGTCAAAGATTCTGTTCTCACAAAATGCATGTTGTTTAAATGATTATTATTATATTATTAATAAATTACATTATTGATTATAGTGTAGTGACAGATGAAGTAAAGATGCATTTTAATCTCTTAATCATTTTACTGTGTTTTTTCTGTTATTAGAGGTGATTCAGATGGTCATATGACACTATTTTCACAAACATAACTGGAGTTTGGAGTTTTGTTTCATTCACACATGTTTAACACACAAACCCTGTATGTGTTTATGCTGAGTTTTCTTGAACAGAAAACATGACACCACCTTGTGATGTCATGTGGTGATACAATGCATATAGGTTTTAAATCGTGCAATAAACAAGCCTTTTGGATTGCTATTTTTTTTATTAATCATTGTAACAACAAATTCTGCAACATATTTTACTTTTCATGTAAATTATCGATTTCATTCATCTTTTCTTTTCCAAAATCAAATTGTGGACGATGTCAACGGCGGCAGCCACAGTATTTGCCCTGCTTCTTGCATTTTCCACAGAGATCTTTACGATGTTCTTTGTTTGGTACCTTATTTTCTGGTTTAGCCGATTTCAGTGGACGCTGAAGGAGAAGATAAAATAAGATTAAGTTAAAACAAGAATAGAATTCAAGAACAGGAGAACAGAAACATCAGTTTTACAGTATATGTTTTTTGATAAAAGTGTTAGTGATTAAAGTATATAACATGTTGGATTGGTGGCATGGGGGCTAAGGCTGGTAGGTCCCAGGTTTGACTCTTTCCTCATTGGTTTAAGGCTGAAACTGCTGATAATCTATGACGTCACCATCCTGAGCTCTACAAATGTCTAATTTAAGGAGAGAAAGGTTTCGTTCATCTGTGTCGGATACAAAGTCTGTATCAGTGACAAATGTGTGTGCAGTGTCCCTGTTGTTTAGCTGATTTTCTACAACTACTACATTTAGCACACACACAGCACGCCCCCCTCACCATCAGCGGAGCTGCTGTGGAGGGAGTGAGCAGCACCAAGTTCCTGGGTGTGCACATCTCTGAGGACCTCTTCTGGTCAAAGAACACTGCATCACTGACCAGTAAAGCCCAACAGCAACTCTACTTCCTCCGCAAGCTGAAGAGAGCCAGAGCCCCTGCTCCCGTCATGAGCACCTTCTACAGAGGCACCATAGAGAGCATCCTCACCAGCTGCATCACTGTGTGGTATGGCAAAAAGCTACACCGAGTAGTGAGAGCAGCTGAGAGAATCGTGGGTGTCTCTCTCCCCTCCCTGCAGGACATCTACCTCACCCGCCTCACCCGCAAAGCCCTCTGGGTGATCCCACTCACCCATCCAACTGCCTCTTCAGTCTGCTGCCATCAGGAAGGAGACTGAGGAGCCTCAGGGCCAAGACCAGCAGACTGAAAGACAGCTTCATCCACCAAGCTGTCGGGATGCTGAACTCTTTACCTGCCCTCCCTCCCCCAATGACACTGCTGCTTAAAGGGATAGTGCGTTTTTAAAAAAAATGTTAATCTGTATGGGTTTCCTTCTAAAAGTTCCGTGTGTTGACACCGGCTTACCTCTGACACTCTCAGCTGATCCCGGTTCGGCTCGCTTTCTCAAGCCCACGTAGGGAGGTCCGGTATCTTCTCTGGAACATTAAATAAAGCTTGTTTTTCTTCTCAAAACAAAACGTTTGTCGGAAAAGGTGATATATTTGCATCCCAAACAGTTGTCAACGAAACATCCAGCAGCGAACTTAGCGATCGCGTATTGTGTCTGCCGACTCATATCACTGCGCTCACGTTAGCGTATTAGCTTGTTCACTTGTAAACTTGTGCTTGCGGCGGAACGCATCTGCCGTGCACTTCCGCTAAAGGTGAACAGGCTGATACGCTAACGTGAGCGCAGTGATATGAGTCGGCAGACACAATACGCAATACGCTAAGTTCGCTGCTGGATGTTTCGTTGACAACTGTTTGGGACGCAAATATATCACCTTTCGGACAAATGTTTTGTTTTGAGAAGAAAAACAAGCTTTATTTAATGTTCCAGAGAAGTTACCGGACCTCCCTACGTGGACTTGAGAAAGCGAGCCGAACCGGGATCAGCTGAGACTGTCAGAGGTAAGCCGGTGTCAACACAAGGAACTTTTAGAAGGAAACCCATACAGATTAACATTTAAAAACGCACTATCCCTTTAAATGACACCATTTGAGCTTTATTTCGCTACACATTTTGTGTTTTACCTATTTGTATTATATCCTCCTGAGACCCGGCGTATTCATTTGTGTCCTTTATAGTGGACATTGAGTTAACCAGTCGGTCTTTTAAGTGTTTTGAGATAGACTCTAGTTTGTGGCTGCACTATGATTACAATAAATAAATAAATAAAATAATAATAATAATAATAATAATAATAATAATAATAATAATAATAATAATAATAATAATAACCGTATCGGTGCAGCGTCGGCAGTGATGCGGTCACTGTACCGGACCGTTGTCCGTTCCTCCCCTCACCTATGGTCATGAGCTCTGGGTAATGACCGAAAGGACGAGATCGCGGATACAAGCGGCCGAAATTAGTTTCCTCTGCAGAGTGGCTGGGCGCACCCTTAGAGATAGGGTGAGGAGCTCAGTCACACGGGAGGAGCTCGGAGTAGAGCCGCTGCTTCTCCACGTCGAGAGGAGCCAGCTGAGGTGGCTCGGGCATCTGTTTCGGATGCCTCCTGGACGCCTCCCTTGGGAGGTGTTCCAGGCATGTCCCACCGGGAGGAGGCCCCGGGGAAGACCCAGGACACGCTGGAGGGACTATGTCTCCCGGCTGGCCTGGGAACACCTTGGGGTCCCCCCGGAGGAGCTGGAGTGTCCGGGGTGAAGGAAGTCTGGGAGTCCCTGCTTAGACTGTTGCCCCCGCGACCCAGCCCCGGATGAGAGGAAGAAATGGATGGATAATAATAATAATAATAATAATAATAATAATAATAATAATAATAATAATAATAATAATAATAATAAATACATAAAATACATAAATAAATAAATAAGACATAAATATATAATAAAACAAATTATAAATAAAAATACATGAATAAATACATAAATAAGTAAGTAAATAAATAAATAAGACATTAAGAGGGAGTCTAAAAACTTTTTGAGGTGACTGTAGAAGCTTGTCAGAGATGTTGGTCATCAAAAAAAAAAAAGTTTTTGTTGGGTTGTTAACTTCACATGGATTTAACACTATTACAGTCCATTACAGAGGACATGTTACGACATTATGAATAAAAATAAAATTAACAAAACATAAATGCTAAGGTGTTCATTTACCTCCAAATAGAAAATTAAAATAATAATAATAATAATTTAGATACACTTTTTTTCTTCGGGTCCCTGGCGGATATACAAGTTTACTGTACTTTTGCTACGGGTATATGTGATGTTTAGTCATGGAGTTTATTGTCTTGTTTATCAGATGTTTTATGTTCACTGTGGGCATAGGGAGCACTGCAATTTCAAATCGTCTGTGTGCAACCTGTACATATGTTTTTTGATAATAAAGCTGACTTTGAACTTCGAACTTTGATTTACTACAAGAGAAAATGTCACTACTTTACAGTGACTGTCCTACAATTTTGTCTGCCAAAACCTCAACTGTACAACCTCGCCAAGATTAAATCTGGACTCACCTGTTGATGAGGAAAGACCGGCTGTGCACAGTTGGTACACAACTGAGAAGTGCTGGCCCAGGAGTGCGAGCTCACCCAGTCCCTGCCACATTTTTCACATTTGTATTTTCCAAAAGCCTGCTTTTTCCCTTTGTACGGAGTCTGAAAAAACACACTACCGGTCAAAAGTGTGGACTCACCCTCTCATTCAGTGTTCTTCTTTCTATGTTTACTACTTATACTTATTTTTAGATAAGAAGAAACGTAATAATAACATAATAACATCAAACTTCGGCACACATCTGAGTGCACGTTGCTGTAGGTGACGCCACAACACACTCAGCAACACAGGGAACATTACATCACCATATAATTGCTGTGTTTCAGATGAAGTCACAACATTGTATTGGCCAATATTATTTAATACAGATCGGGGCAGGTAAAAAAAAAAAAAAAAAAGTCTTGTAATACAGCATGGTCTGGAGTCTCAGTAATGGAAATGATCAGGTTCCATATTTGAGAATTTACTTTTCCAATATTTCATGGCAAAGTACAGCGTAATCAATAGGGAAAACTGTCTCTTCCTCCCCATCTGAGAGTAAGACATGATCACATTCTAGAATCTGAAAACCACCAGCAATACTACTAATAATGTCATACCTTCTTTTCCTCTTCACTCATATCGTCTGCTTTCTTCTTAAAGTGAAGCACAAATTAAAACTGTGGATGTGGCACAGACTTTAGACCTTTATAAAAAGCCGGTCCTCTGACTCCTCCCCATGCCATTTAAGACAACACTTTTGTTTGTTCTTGTGGCTGTAACTTTCATATACAGTATATCGAAACCAGTCCAGTCCAGTGGTAAGTATGATAAGTATGTAGCTTTGCACAAAAACAAGGGTGAGTGCATCAGTCAAATCAAATGTTAGACAGGTGCTTCGAGGATCCAGTAGATAAACAGACTAGATCAAATCAGAATTAGATCCCAGGCACTCTGACTTACAGTAAAAGTCCTTTATTTAGGCAAAGTGGAACTTTAATTCCAGGTGTCACTGTCGTTGCCCACGTGGGCGTTGAAGTCCCCCAGTAGAACAACTGGGACCGCCACCTTAACGTGGTGGAGGGGTTTGAGTGCCCCTCGCCTGGTGGCCAGGCCTTCCCCCACGGGGCCCGGCCTGGCACAGCCTGAAGGAGCAACATGGGGCTGTCCTCCCGTGGACCCACCACCCGCAGGAGGAGCCATGGGGGGCCGGTACGAGGAGATTTGGGAGGCAGTCAGAGGCAGGGGCCTCAACAGCCGGATCTCTGGACATGGAGACTAGCTCTGGGGACATGGAATGTCACCTCACTGGGGGGGGAGGAGCTCGAGCTTTTGTGGGAGGTGAAGTGTTACTGACTAGATATAGTCGGCCTCACCTCCACTCACAGCTTGGGCTCTGGAACCCAACTCCTTGAGGGGGGCTGGACCCTTCATTTCTCTGGCGTTGCCCGCGGGGAACGGCGGCGGGCTGGTGTGGGCCTGCTCATTGCCCCACAACTCAGCTGATGTGTGTTGGAGTTCACCCCAACAGTAATTCAGCTTAGTCACACAAGAGGAGCTCAGAGTAGAGCTGCTGCTCCTCCACGTAGAGAGGAGCCAGCTGAGGTGGCTCGGGCATCTGTTCCGGACGCCTCCGGGCATGTCCCACTGGGAGGAGGCCCCGGGGAAGACCCAGGACACGCTGGAGGGACTATGTCTCCCGGCTGGCCTGGGAACGCCTTGTGGTCCCCCTGGAGGAGCTGGAGGAAGTGTCCGGGGTGAAGGAGGTCTGGGAGTCCCTGCTTAGACTGTTGCCCCCACGACCCGGCCCCAGATAAGTAGAAGAAAATGGATGCGTGGATGGACATTTAATTCATCATGTGGCCAACGTTGCTTTTATTTTTGTTTTTAACAGAATGCACCTGCACTGTAGTGTCTGTTACTTCGTTTTACGTTTTTATAGTCACTAGAGCGGGCAGATAACATAAGATTACTTTTCTTTCTGCTCCCTTTCATTCAATATTATTGTATTGCTATCACACTAATGATGTCTTTTTATACTTTATGAATGAAATAAACAAACAAACAAAAAAATAATAAAAAATAAAACTTCAGCCCATATTCACAAGGGATTAGTTTTACCTTGGTCCCTTGGTAAATTGTAATAATTACGGACGTGTTTCTAGTCCAGTGCAAATCCTCATGTGTAAAAATGTCTGTAAATATTCCCCCAAATTTTACCCCCTGTGATTTTGCAAACTCAGAGCTGCTCAGGTCCCATGCAAATGCTCATGTCAAGTGATTGAAAACGTCTCTACAGCCGATTTTAGGTCCAAATACAAACGACATCAACTAAATCACAATATTTATTCTCCACGGACTATACTCTAATCCAGTTATTGTTTTTTTCTACAATTAAAAAGTAAAAAACATAAATCAAACTGCGATAAAGACGTGACCCGGACGTACAACATCGTTGTAACCGAGGACCAGCAGCAAAATAGTCAAATTTCTTCCTCTCAAGTCTGAATCTGCTCCAAACCACATTATTTTACTGACAGAATTTTGGCTGTAGACCGCTCATTAAAAAATAATTCAAGGAGTGGTGTTTATTTTCTAATTCACTGCATGTAAATTAAAACAGATTACCTTCATTCTGTCGTCATAGCTTTTGTTTTCCAAATAAAACAAAACTGAGGCTCTGGGCTATTTATGGTACAGCATCAGCGAAGGACTTTTCAGAATGAGAATACTTTAATCCTCAAAAATAATGAGGAGAATAATGAGAAAGGTCTGGAACCGGACCATAGAGAGTGAGAAAACCTTTGAGATGGTCCAACCACAGCCACTAATTTGTATCATGTGAGGGCTCCAAATGTGGAAGACATCTCCTCTCCAAAATTCTTGAAACATTCCGAACCAAACAGAAATTCTTTAACATCAGATGACTTTGTTGAATGTAGTTTGTTGATTCTGTAAAAATCTGCGCTATTTCTCATTCCTTTATGTAGATTTTTCTCCTTGTTTACGTGTAATCAGACATGTTTGTTTTAGGTTGTTTTCACACCAGGAAAGTCCGATAGTTCACTTGCTTTGGTCCCGGCCAAATTTAAAAATATATATATATTTTGGTGCGGTTCGCTTTCACACTGCACTTTTTTGTGAGTGGACCAACAACTATAAACAAAACCACTTGTGCTGAGGTCGCTCAGCCATTGGACAGAAATGAGCAGCGTCCAAACACGTGAAGGAGGAGAATAATGGCGTTACATGCTGTTTTCAGTGTCGTCATAGCGATATGGTTTGCACAGTTTTTACAGTTCGCACAAATGTTTGAGCAGCATCGTGAGGTTTACACTATTTTACAATCAATTTACAAATGACGAAGACACAGGGCGAGACGACTACGGAGGACAGCGCTCATGTGCGCACATCAAGTTGTGACTCTTGCTCTTTACGCAAAACATAAGTAAGCCTTGTTAAAGGGATATGCCACCCCCAGGTCAAACTTGGGCATCTCCCCACAGTCCAGAGACTAAAATAAGTGGTGGAAAGCGTTTTCCTGCTCACCCAGCCATTGTCCGAGTCTGTCAGCACTGACCGCCGCGCGCAGCTGCAGCTACTCCATGTTAGACTGGAGTCTAACGGCGCCAGAGAAAGATTTCGGCCAAAAGGAATTAATTTGCTCGATGCTTTTCCCAATTACTTTCTGTGAAAAATAGTTCCCACCCAAAATGACCAAGTCAAGCTCTCCGTGTTGATTTGTACATTTATTTGCACTCGATATGAATGCGCACTACACAGAAAGTAATTGGGAAAAGCATCGAGGAAATTAATTCCTTTTGGCCGAAATCTTTCTCTGGCGCCGTTAGACTCCAGTCTAACGCAGAGGAGCTGCAGATACCGCTGCGGTCAGTGCTGACAGACCTAGACAATGGCTGGGTGACCAGGAAAATGCTTTCCACCACTTATTTTAGTCTCTGGACTCTGGGGAGATGCCCAAGTTTGACCTGGGGGTGGCATATCCCTTTAAGTCTCGTTTCGTTTCGTTTAGTTTCGTCAGCCTCGGTTTCCCATAATGCTCGACATACGACGGGAGGTTGTTAAGTACAAAAAGCCAACTTGTGTCGGATCGAGTCCGGTCTGCATTCTCACCTCAAACGAACCGCTCCAGAGTTTGATTGGAACCGTGCCAAGACCGAGCTTTTTAGGTGGTCTCGGATCACCTGTGTGAAGTTGCCCCCCCCATCAAACGCACACCTACACAAAAACTATGTCAATCGTTTGTGCTTCGTTTGTGCTGTTTTGTGGGCCATTTTAGAGCATTTTTAAGCTTCGTGGGGGGCTGGCTGACCCCAATTTGACTTATAAAAGAATCGTTAATATCTCAAAAACTAAAGCAGCACAAACTAAACTTTTTGCAGCACAAACGAAGCACAAATGATTGACATAGTTTTTGTGTAGGTGTGCGTTTGATGGGGGCCAACTTCACGCAGGTTCTCGGTTCGCTTGTTTACTCTGAATTGAGATTTTTGTTTTTTATTCACACCAGCCCAAAAGGTCCAAATCAAAGGAGCAAACGAACTCTGCTTCAAACGAACAAGGCAGGTGTGAAAACGACCTTAGACGTGTACAGAGCACGTGTCTCTCTGATTGGTTAATCCGCCTGTCAGTCACGCCTCTGAAATCAGGACAGGACACAGCTCATGATGCACTCGTCATTGTAAAGTTTTGTCAAAGCGTGTGGATCTGGCTGCACAGGTCAGCTGCTTAGTACTTGAGAATGTGTGTAAATCTTAATTAAATCAGGCCTATTATGCAAAATTTACTTCTTAGAGTTTTTATCCATGTTATAGTTGTTTCCCCTTCTCATTTACTCTCTCGAGGTTGTATTTGGAGTGATTCGTGGATGTTTGAACATTCTTTAATCACTTATTTTCAAGACGCCATACTGTCGATCTTTTATTAAGTCGTTTTAGATTAATATTGTGATTTAAAAAGTCCAAATTATAACACGATTATAACTATTTATACCATGGTCAGTGAGAATTCCAGTGTTTACATGCCGTGCGTTAAAACTGCATAACGCACAAGTAGTTCTGGCAATAGCCAAATCACTGTTCTGTATCACTGCTCTGCTGCCGTCGCCATGACATCACCATAGCAACAGGTAAACAAATGCTCAGCTGCTGCGGTAAAATGTAGGGACTAGCTTCATTTAAAACATTGAAATAACTGATGTTTTGGACATTTCCACACAGGGAACAGACTTTTCACATTCACAAGTGACATATTTCAGTTTGTAGCCGTGGTATAACCTCATTTTGCAACCGGAATGTACGTTATGCAGTTTTAACGTGATGCTTCTCGTTGTTTAATGCTTTTACATATCACTGCTCTGCTGCCGTCGCCATGACAACACCATAGCAACGGGGAAACACATCCTGACCTGTTCTGAGGAGCATGCACAGAACTATAAATCTGAAGGTGAACTCAAATAGCATCGTATTGTTTTCAATGCCCTTTGCTCTCAATTAGCAGTGTGCACAGTTCGCAGTGTGGTTTTAACGGCGTATAAGTCACGCCCAACGCGACAACTGCTGTCCCATTTCGTTTTTGTCCCATGCGCAGTTAAAATGCACCCTGAAAACCTCAGTCATTTCCATGGAAATCGGGGCGTGGACCAACTGTAGATCCATGCACACTTCACGCAGTCATATATCCCAGCATGCACCGTGCGCTACTTCTTCTACTGGAGAAAATGGAGTCGTACATACTTGCACAGTCCGGAGTGCCCTTAAAACCACACTCCAAACTGTGCACACTGCGAATTGAGACACGGCTACTGGCACATGGGCTCTAAAATCTAACTTTCCGTCAAAATTCAACTTTCCATCAAAAGATTTTCTCCCTGGAAATATTATTGCTTTCTCTGGAATGTTTGGCATTAAACCTTTCTATCTTCATGGAGACCAAACCAGACCAAGTTACAGGTCAGATCTGTGGAAAGGCAATACCGTTTTTGAGCTATAAATCCATGTGTAAGTTAAAGGGATAGTTTGGGGTTTTTATGTGAATCTGTATGGCATCCCCTTCAGCAGTGTCGTGCAAAAAAACCCCAAAAACTATCCCTTTTAATAAATGTAAGGTAGAGCTGTTTAATGTCGAACTATGAAACATTCCAGGCAGAGCAATGACATCCGTAGAAACAAGAAGGTGATGGACCCCCAACCAAAAAGTTAGAGTACACCTTTTTAAAGATGTTTCGTAATCGATATCGTAACTGAAAAAGCTGGATTAGTGCTTCCCTAACTGCAGCCAAACATGGACATATAAAAGGCCTTTGATGCTTTCTTTGTGGACCCAGGGATTATGTAAAACGGTAGTCCACCACATCAGAACACACTTGATAATTGGTGAACCATGAAGTGATATAACCTGAACAAACAGACTTTGTTTGATACTCCTTTTATTAGCAGACAATGGGAGGCATATTCGGCTCATATAATTTTATGAACAGGACTACGAACAGTAGCTAGCATAATGGCATTGTAGTCACATTAGTTTTTGCTTCTTCTCTTAGCCATTGTCAGACCCCCCAGGATTTCGCGGGTATTTTTTGTGATTGTTGCGGGCTAAAATGCCTGAATTTGCGGGAGCTTTTCCAAAAAGTTGCGATGAAAGTTGCAGCGCTTTTAAGGTTTTTATTGCAATTTTGTTGCAGGAGGAAGTGAAAGTTGTGATAAATAGTTGCGATTTTCCCTTTTTGTAATTAAAATTGAGTAATATTTTGAATACTGAGTTATTACTGACAAAGAATAATTCAAGGACACAGAGATCACAGATATGGTCCTAAAATAACCTTACCAACATCGAAAATAAATTACTACTAGGAGGGGAACTGTTTCGCCCGGTCTTTTGCTGTTATTTTAGTGGGCAAATGGCGCCGCAGACATGTTTCTTTGCCATTAGAAGCCGTGTCCCAATTCCCAGAGCGCGCGGCTCGGAGCGTGGCCCGAAGGGCATGTGCGTCACACATTTCGACAGTACACCGCCGCGACTGCTGTCCCACTTCTTTTTTGTCCCATGCGCAGTTAACACGCGGTCCGAAGACCGCAGTCTTTAAGCGGACCGCGGACTGCAGTTGGGGCTGAGCAAGTGTGCACTGCCTTGACTGCAGTCTAAGCCCCCTTCGGGCCGCACTCCGAGCTGTGCGCTCTGGGAACTGGGGACACGGCCGCAGTTTCGTTTTGTCACACGGAAGTAAAGCAGAAGGAAGTTGGTCGGCGTTCAATACGTCGCCGATGATTGGTCAAAATTAGTAAAAATTGCGGGAAAGTTGCGGTGATTGGTCAAAATTGCAACACCGCCCTGAATTCACGAGGATTGGCTGAAGTTGCGTTGAAGTTGCAAATCGCAACATCGCGAATTCCTGGAGGGTCTGCATTGTGTCATTCCCTGTGACCCAAATGTAAGAATCTCAATTATGCATTTATTCTTTCCTCATTATTTATAAAGCTCACACTCTCACTTTTGTCGCTTCATCTATTTTGCACTGCACAAATCTATCACCGGCAAGTCTAAACATCTGATTTTGAGTGAACAATTTCATGGTTATTGTTATATAATTAAGAAAAATAACACACAGCCTTTTGACAGATGAGGCAATCCGGCCACAGGGGGTTATACAAGCCACTCATCACATATCTGACCAGAGGCTTGGTGCCAGATGGGTCATTAGGATTATGGCAAATGCAAAGCAAATATAGAAATGTTGTGAACAGAGATGTCTGAACGACACAGATCAGATTTTTTCAAATGCGATCCAGGCCACTTGGATATGTGGTCCTAAATCCGATACATATCCGATCTTTTGGCATGCGACTTCAGTCTGAACGGCCAGGTCGCGTTCATCCGACCTGAGTGTGTTTCCTCCAATGAGAGTGGTACAAGTAGGCGTTCACAAATGTACACAAACGTTCTTCTCGTCATGCGAAAATAGTATATAAACTCCATATCAGTGAAGCGGCGAAGCACGTAGCAATCCCACCACTCTTGGCTGCGACTCCGCACCAACACGTTCATTTCTACGGACGTTGCTGCCACTGCCCCACAAAACGCCGTGGCCAAAAACCTTGTCCTTCTCCTTCTCCGTCTCCTCCTTAAAACAAATAAGCTGTACATGTTCTGGCTCCAGCACGACAGCAACTTTAGGCTACTTCGTAAACACTGAGCACGTTCGCTGCGTGTGACGTCATTGTGTCCTCCAAGGCGCATGCGGGACACTTTTGGGGAGTTTAACGTTCACACTGGAGATCACATACAATTCGCATTTAACTGGAAGCGTGAACGGCTTCGCAAAAAAATCGGATTTCACAAAAAAATCGGAATTGAGCATTAAGCCCTGCAGTGTGAACGTAGTCTTAGACATTGAAGATGAATAAATATTATTTATCACAGTTTGCCATGCATCTTCAGAAATTACAATTTCAAGTTCCCTCTCTCATTTTCCTTTAGTTCGAGCCAGTGAGTCTTTCTTGCAGGAATTAACAAGAGCATAAATTTTACCAATAGTTCCTTTGGAATGAATATTCGGATCCAGAACAGTTTCAAGAAGTGAATCTGGTGGTCGTGAGGGGAAGCTGTTCAGTGATGCTGATACAAAGCTGCGAAGCTGAAGATATCTGAAGAAGTGAGAGTTATTCATTTTGAAGATTGTTTTCGCTTGTTGGAAAGAGGCAAATGTTCCTTCAACAAACATGTCTTTCAGTTGCCTGGTTTACACCAGACCATATCACAAGTGAGATATGGTCTGGGAGCCACCTACTGAATATCTCGTACCGGAGGTGTGGTTTACGATCGCCAACGGCCGTTTATTGGGCGTTACGAATGTCTATCATTTGGCGTAGCCCATAGCCAATCATGTCAGTTGCCAGTTCAAACTACAAGCTTTCGTTTGTCACGTAGTACGCGTCACCGTCTTTCCACCGCTCACCGCTCTCTGATTGCCTCCCAGAATTGGGAGAGCTCGCTTGCCATAGTTGCCAGGCTGTCTTTCAGATCGAAACGAACGAAAGCAGCCTGGGATTTCCCAGGTTAGTCTTTCAGAGTCCTCAGTCCATGCACAGCCCAATCTGCAAAAGAATCATCCGCAGTGGAAGGCACAACCATATGATTTTTTACAATAGGAGCATACATTGACAAATCATGTAGACTTCTGAATTGTACCCAAATCTTAAATGAATATTTACAGAATATAAAATTTAAATATTGGCCAACATTTGTGGGCTGTGCTTTCACTGTAAGACGAGCGTTCACTTCAAATTTCACACAGACACGAACGCTCGGGTATTTTTCCTCCAACTCATCATCCTCGTCCCATCTCCTCTGCGCACACAAAGCCTTACATTGTCCGTCTGAACCCTCCAGGAGCAGTTTGAGCCATTGTCCCACAAAAGACTCTCTGTCCCTAGAGGAAACAGACCCCCCGCCCCTGCACTGGACACACCACATCTGCAGCCGTTATAATGAGAGCCACTGTGGACGAGAGAGAGGAGATAAACAGGGAGATCTGTCAAAGTCATTTAGAGACAAAGTCGGTAATGATGAGGAAATTGGACCATTGCCATAGCGATTAAAGATTTAAAATAAAGTATTACCTTTTGACTCCAGGAGGAATTGGGATAAAGTGGCAGTACGCAGCGATTCAGACATAACAGATGTGAAATGGAAATTCACTTTGTACTTTTATTTTAGTTATTATTACCATCCTCATAGCTCACTTATCCCACATTCTAAAGCCCTCTTAAAATTCATTTTTTATGCATGAATTGATGTATAATCTCTTGAATCTTGTTATTATTATTATTTATTTATTTATTTTTTTGCCTGCTGTCCTGTTGTCTCTGTGTAATGTTTGTGTACATGTAGGCCTGTTTAAACGATTCTTAAAAATCAATAAAAAGAATTGAATAATAATTGTTAACATCCCCTGATCTCAAATGTTTTCATGTTATAAATGTTATAAATAAAAACTTTCAAAAAAAAACAAAAAACATTAAACTAAAATATGTCTTTTGAATGGGGAAAAAACGTACTCAAAATGTTGTGTATAACAGGAAGACGAAATTAAAAACAGTAGAATAATGACCTTACTGTGCCCCGACATTGCTTTTACCGGAAAATATTGATTTAAAAAACATTGGACATGACGGTGAACTTGTTTATGTTATAATATTGTGTTTTGATTCAAGACGATTCTCCAATCAGAAAGCAGAATGAGCCTCACATGACTCTTTCATTTGCGTTGCCAGTTTCAAAGCTGAAATCCAGTTGGTTTAAACCAGAGGTGTCAAACATGCGGCCCGGGGGCCAGATCCGGCCCTCCGAGACCTTTAATCTGGCCCTCAGCTGAATTTCTATTAAAATATTTTAATCATATTTTAATTTTCTATTAAAATATTGGTAATTTTCTGCGCAGTTTAGCCTAGATGTGTCTCCAGCGCCTCTGTACGTGGCCCCTCCCACCAGAGCAGCACAAATGAAGACTCGCCTCTTTCCAAACGCTCTTAAAGGACCATCGTTTTGACTGTTGACCGTGACACCCTCATCAGCAAAATGTCAAAAATGAGAAAAGTGAATGCCAAGTGCAGGATTTTCCAAGAAAAATGGACTAATTCCTATTTGTTCACGGACGTGAATGGGAAACCTGTACGCTTGTGTTGAAATTGCATTTTTCTTAGAGTTTCAGGTTTTTCATAATATTATAATATTTTGTAAAAGAAAGAGTTCATCAAATAAAAAAGACTTGTGTAATAGATGTGTGTTTCTCTGCACAAATATTTGGACTTATTGCTGTTTTTGGGGTATATATGAGTTTTCTGATCTGGCCCCTTTGGGATCAAAGTCAGTTGGATACGGTCCCTGGACCAAAATGAGTTTGACACTCCTGGTTTAAACCTAAAACATCTCTCGCTGATCTGAACGGTCTCTACCTAAACCCCAGAACCTGCACCAGTCCTGAGTCAGTGCTAGTGCAGCCTCTGCAGCGCCGGGAGGGAATTCTGGAGGTTCTGAGCTTCACATGAGCCTGTCCATAAACTGAGAATGAAACAAACCTACAGTACGTGTCTCTATCTGCAGGTTTAGACTCTGGAGACACAGGTTCAGATGGGATTGTTGTACCTTTTTAAAACTGTTGCTGTCAAACTGTCAAAATGCAGAATTGTTGTTGTTTATGGTTAATATCTTTGTAATTACACAGAGATATCTACACGGACAGTTCAATGTCTTCTATTTCAGTACAAATAAAGTGCAAATATTTCTCACTGTAGCTTCAGAGAGTTATTGAATCCCAAAAGGTGATTGTAGTCAGGTGATTGGAGTTCGAGCCATAAGATTAAGTCTGCATTCGATTACTCTGTTTTACCCCTTCCCCTTTATCTACGTCTTTGTCTTGCCCCTCGATACCGAGCTGAGAGGGCTCAGGGTACGAATGTTCCCCTAAGAAATGGGACGCCACTCGATTACCGTTTGCGTCATCATCCCTTGCCTCTACGTGGCTGCTACGTCTACAGAGGCGACAACAATTGACGCAAACAAACGTAAACAAATGTCAAGGATTATCGGGTACCTCAGCTCGACAAAAAACTTGTCCAGCTTGTTTATGCATGAAAGTTCGATGAAAACGATAACGTTGGCTAAACAGACATTGCAACAGTTCACTAAAAGTAATGTAGAACCTCAGTGTCATAATTGTAAACCTGCTAACCTGTTAATCGATAATTACAACTGCTGAAAATACATTTATGAGACTCCTTGGCTGGTCGATGTGAAGCTGCCATCCTGATCCCAAAACCTGCCTGAGCTTGTAGGCGTACCCCTTTGTTCCAAGTGTGGTCGAGAGCTTACTTCGTAGGGGTATGTAGCCCGAGGTCGTGGCCCGAGCCCTTGATAAAAATTAGAATCGGGACACCCTTGCCCTCACATGAACGCACAAAACAACGGGGTAGGGGTAAGACGAAGGGGTAAGATGGAGAAATTGGACGCCGTCTTAATCAAGTGAGTGAAGCTAATCTCTATCAAATACTCATAGAGATGATAGATAAGTTTAATGCCATATTGGAATATATCAGGCAATACAACAACATCTTCATCTAGACAAGCAAGTTGCGGACCATCCAGCAGAAAAACTACACAGTGCAGCTTTAATCCTTAGCTTAAATACAGATCAATAAAGTGATGTTTCTTTTTCCTTCCTCCTCAGACTCTGGATCTGTACAGCCCCTGCTCTCCTCTGGACCCTCTGAATAACCTGGTGGAGGGTCTGTGGTCTTTATCCGATCATTTCTCAGACCTGTCCCTGAGTCCGGACCCCCGAAAACCAAAGAGACCGCCGCCGAACTACCTGTGCCACCTGTGCTTCAGCAAGGGCCACTACATCAGAGACTGTCCACAGGTGAGGCCAAACACACACCTGGATGCTTGGACCAGGCTGAACTTAATTTAAAAAATAAATAAATAAATAAATACTACTAACTATAAAATTCCATTCTCAAACCTAAATCAAAACAAACAAAGGAAACAATAGGGCAGCCAGGTCAGGTCCAGAGGTGTGAAAACAGCCATTAGGGTTTGAATGGGTATGCTAAACTAGACGCCAGAGAGAAACTGTAAAAAACAAAAGACAGAAACTTAAAGGAAAATGTATGTTTTTATTTAACAATCTGAGCCTTCTTTCGGCAATAAAACAAGTAGTTTTACTCACCCATAGCAGTTTGGTGTCAATTGGAGCAGTATCGCAGAACTTATGTTGAGCCGTTCTGTTCTACTAATGATCCCGTATCCGTTAGCGTGAGTGCTCGCGGCACTGATTTGCGGTGTCCAAATAACACAAACTTTAGCACTTTTCAAATCACAGAAGATCGCTGTGTCAGGGTAGACTTTTAGTAGATTCCAAAACGGCCTGAAACCCGATATCGCAACAGAAAAGTAAAGTTCAGAGCGGTGTTAGCTTCTTTCGGACTAGCGGTGTTTACAAAACAGCTGAGTTCACGCATGCGCACTGTCCTCTCTGATGACGTCATCAAATTAAACTATAGCTGCATATCGGGTTTCAGGCCGTTTTGGAATCCACTAAAAGTCTACCCTGACACAGCGATCTTCTGTGATTTGAAAAGTGCTAAAGTTTGTGTTATTTGGAGAGCGCAAAGTAATGCCCCGAGCATATGATACGAGCACCATGTTAACGGATACGGGATCATTAGTAGAACAGAACGGCTCCAACATAAGTTCTGCGATACTGCTCCAATTGACACCAAACTGTTATGGGTGAGTAAAACTACTTGTTTTATTGCAGAAAGAAGGCTCAGATTGTAAAAAAAAACGCTACTTTTCCTTTAAAACAAATAGGTGGGATAGTTTCAGAATAATTTCAGTGTAGTTAGCTCCTCCCTGCAGTTAGATATAAGCAGTGTCCATCAGCACTCTAACCAGAACTGACGAAGCAACTCGGATGAGCTGCGAAGCGTTTTCGACCAAATAAACTTTGTCCAGTTGACAAATTGAATTTCTCCTTTTACCACTAATACTACTACTAATAATAATAATACATCAGACTTGTATAGCGCTTTTTGGACACTCAAAGACGCTTAAAGGGATAGTGCGGTTTCGATTCGTATCACTGCGCGCATATTAGCGGTATTAGCCTGTTAACTTTTAGCTAATGTGTACGGCGGATGCGGTACGGTTTACAAGTGAACAGGCTAATAGAGCTAACGTGGGCGCAGTGATACGGATCTAGAGAGAAAATATGCGAATGTGAATTACGCTGCTGAATTTTTGCACGGACAACTGTTTGTGATGCAAATATATCACTTTTCGGACAAATGTTGTTTTGAGAAGAAAAACAAACTTTATTAAATTGTCCCCACGAACTTACCGGAACTACGTTTACGAGCTACGTTAACGGAAGAGAACCAGGACCAGATCGCGCTGTCATGGGTAAGTCAGTGTTAATCTCAGGACACTGTTGTAGGGGAAGCCATACAGATTCACATAAAAAAAAACGCACTATCCTTTTAACAAACAAAATAGGAAGTAACACTGTAGGAAACGGGGGAATCATGTCGGGAATTCCAGCTCGAACAGGTGAGTTTTTAGTTGTGATTTGAAGTGCTGCAGTGAGTCCGAGTTCCTGATTAATTCTGAGAGAGTTCCAGAGCGAGGGGGCGGCAGCAACGAATGCTCGGTCCCCCGAGGTCCGGTGCTCTGCCCTGATGAGGGGAATGAGGAGGTTGGTGTCGGCTGATCTGAGGCGGCGGGAGGGATTGTGAGATTAGTGTAGTGAGCCAAGACAACTGCCATTTTGCCAGTTAAGTTATAATTTGCAGACTTGTTTGCGTTAATCAGCTCCAGGGCAGTTGTGGCTACCACTGAGTGTGAGTGAATAATGAATGACTAGTGTGGCGATTTGACTTCAATATAATAATTATGATTATTTTTTAGACAGCAATACAGAGATTAAATGCCATTAAAAACAAAAACAATCTAGAGCAAGATATTGTATAAAATTACTATAAATATATGCCTAACATAAAGAAAGTTTTAGCGGTTTAAAAAAAGTATGATCTATTTAACAGCGATAATTATTATTAGACTAGACATCCAAAATGCAACTGTTCTCAAACGGAGATGTGTACCAGAGACTGTTGAAATGGGCAGAGCTAATGCATTAGCCGCCGCGTTCAAAATAGGAAGTGAACATGGCGGCTCTTTTGGCTCCACCTGACCCAGTAGCCGGTTTCAGACCGTGGGGCCAAAGCCGAACCAACAGGGGCGTATCGGGGCTAATTGGTTTTACACGTCCAGGGCCAGGTGCTAACAGGGGCTAGAGGCCAGGATCTTGGGGCTAATGCTCCGCGATGTCTGGCCCGAGCAAAGCGATGGGCCAAGAGGGGCCAGAGGCGGTGTCAAGGTCGGGGCGGAGCTCGGGGCGGGGCCAACATTTGGAAGCAAAATAAACTGTATTACCTGTACCTTTATTACCGTCACAAAAAAGTAAGAAGATGGATCGCCAGTTCTGGTCAGCTGAAGATGTCCGAGCTCTCCTCACTGTACAGAAGACTCTGTGCCGCAGAGTCTGTGCATGATTATGAGCGCGTGCAGAGGTTCCATAGCATTCATATGAGTGTCGTAGTGTTCGGAGTCAGAGGTATCGCAGTAGTTGTTGGTCTGATACTTGGTCATATACAAATCGTCTTCTGTCATCGTGCTACTGAATCGCCCGCCTATCCTGTTTCAAAACGGGCTGTATCAGTCACGTTTCCGCAAATGGGGGGCGTAACACGGAGAGGCTGGTAGCCCAACAGTGTGAACAAAACTAGTCTCAGGGCATGGGGCTAATGGACCGGGGTACTATTAGCACTGAGGGACAGTCTGAAAGCGGCTATTCACTTTATATTAGACGTGCACGATTTATCGAATTTACAGTTCAGGACGATGTGTTTTTATGAAAATCGATTTTTAAATTATTTTTTAAATGCGAGTGGAACTAATGCGCCGCCACGCTCTACACGGGTAAGTTAGCGGGACGCACCCAAACATTGTACAAGCTAGCATGGCAGCGGCTGAGGAAAAGTCGGAGCTTGTACCAAAGAAAGGTGTCGCTACATCTGTTATATGGAACTGGTTCGGTTTTCTTGCGTCGGACTTAAAACAAATGAGTGCTCGCTGTAAGGCCTGTTCAAAAGCTGTTGCAAACAAAGGAAGCAGCGCGACAAATTTATCCTAGCACCTAAAGCAGAGGCACACAGCGGAGTGGGAGAAGTGCAGTTTCCCACAGCGCGAGCACATATCGTAAAAGACATGGTGCCCATATATACTGTGGAAAAGCCCGGATTCATTAACATGGTGAAAGTTTTGGACCCGAAGTATGTGCTACCAAACCGCAAATATTTTTCTGAAGTTGCCACAACTGTATACAGACTGCACAATGCTGTAGGTAAGGGTCTTCAAGTGATATATATATATTTTTTTTTCAGCTTAATTGATGCAAGGTGTAATGTATTTGTTTTATAAAAGAACGTTGCATTATTTGGAGCCATTTGTCTGTCATCTGTTATTTGTTTTTGAGTAGGGCAGAGAAAAATCAATTACAATCAGAAATCAGATTTTTTTTTTTTAATGAGAGATTTTATTTTTAGGCCATATCGCCCAGCTCCACTTTATATTGGAATATTGTGGCTCCTCTGTCTGTAACTGCTGCTGTGAGCCTCGTCATTTTGGTCTTAAAATGTTTGTATTAACCCGCTCTACGTGATCTACATGATGATCAACATGATCTCGTGAAAATCTTTGCAATAATCAAAGTCTATTTAGAAGAAGGTTTAAAGGGACAGTGTGTAAGATTTTTACCCGTTAATTACTGAAATTGAAGATACCCATTCAAAAATACAGTGTTTTCCAAGCCTTTTCACTTCCATCATGAAATCAAAGTATTCTTTTGGACTTAGATATAGTCACATAAAAGGGGGATCTTCCCCATGCAGAGGCAGCCATTTTGAATACGAGAGCCGCAGAAGGACATTTGGGCTCCGCCTTCGCCTTCGGCAAGGCTCGTGGTTTTGGGTAAACAACACAAGCATGCTGCCGGATCAGACGTCGTAATGGATCTAACACGTGTTTTGGACTAAATTGTTTTACTGGATTTTATTCGCTGGATCCTTACGGTTAAATTAAGACCAAGTTTATGGTGAAATACAGAGTTTGACCTGTGCAAAGCATTCTAAGGTAAGCTAACCTCGTTTTGTGCTTTTCCGTATAAAAGCCCCATGTGCTCGGGGAGTGATTGCTGTGCAGGGAAATGAATTGCATAGTCAAAAAGAGGAGACTGTAAGGTTTCATTTGATGTGTAGAGTGTCATGGTGCATGATCGGGAATGTGTGTTTTCATGAGAAAAAAAAAACAAACAAAAAAACTGGGACCGCGCCCGGGTGACCCTCGAGGTCTGCCGTAGCTAAAACAGAAAGTGCAATAGCACCATCCACCTATGCGCCACGAATCCTACACACTGGGGCTTTAAGGTCCAATTCGTTGAACTGTATGAAATATTCTCTAATATTTTTATTTTTGTTCATAAATCTAAAGTAAAAGTGTTCATTTTGTGCAGGAAAAGTGAAATTGTTCAGTGCTTTTTGACATAGACGTGGATGATGGATTTGATGGATTCCATTTGAACACGAGCCATAACCCGCTCACAGTGTGATTCATGTGTCCATACTTTCAGTTGAACCTAAATATGTAAAAATCACACCTCAAAGCCTCAGACTTTAAATATTTGTCCTGGTCACGTTCTGCTGAAGGAGCCGCTGCACCTCCTGCTCCATCCATCACTGCACAAGCACACTCTGAAGAGAGAGAGCGGAGAGAAAACAAGAGACTGAAGGAGAGAGGAGAGAGAGAGAGAAAACAAGAGACTGAAGAAGAGAGGAGAGAGAGAAAACAAGAGACTGAAGAAGAGAGGAGAGAGAGAGGGAGGGAGGGAGGAGAGAGAGGGAGAGGGGAGAGGAGAGAGAGAGAGAAAACAAGAGACTGAAGAAGAGAGGAGAGAGAGAAAACAAGAGACTGAAGAAGAGAGGAGAGAGAGAAAACAAGAGACTGAAGGAGAGAGGAGAGAGAGAGAAAACAAGAGACTGAAGAAGAGAGGAGAGAGAGAGAGAGAGAGGGAGAGGAGAGAGAGAGAAAACAAGAGACTGAAGAAGAGAGGAGAGAGAGAAAACAAGAGACTGAAGGAGAGAGGAGAGAGAGAGAAAACAAGAGACAGAAGAAGAGAGGAGAGAGAGAGAAAACAAGAGACTGAAGGAGAGAGAGAGAGAGAGAGAAAACAAGAGACTGAAGAAGAGAGGAGAGAGAGAGGGAGGGAGGGAGGAGAGAGAGGGAGAGAGGAGAGGAGAGAGAGAGAAAACAAGAGACTGAAGAAGAGAGGAGAGGAGAGAGAGAGAAAACAAGAGACTGATGGAGAGGGGAGACAGAGAGGGAGGGAGGGAGGGAGGAGAGAGAGGGAGAGGGGAGAGGAGAGAGAGAAGGAGAGAGAGAGAGAAAACAAGACCAGACTGAAGAAGAGAGGAGAGGAGAGAGAGAAAACAAGAGACTGAAGAAGAGAGGAGAGGAGAGAGAGAAAACAAGAGACTGAAGGAGAGAGGAGAGGAGAGAGAGAGAAAACAAGAGACTGAAGAAGAGAGGAGAGAGAGAAAACAAGAGACTGAAGAAGAGAGGAGAGAGAGAGGGAGGGAGGGAGGAGAGAGAGAGAGAGAGAGAGAGAGAAAACAAGACTAGACTGAAGAAGAGAGGAGAGGAGAGAGAGAAAACAAGAGACTGATGGAGAGGGAGACAGAGAGGGAGGGAGGGAGGAGAAAGAGGGAGAGGGGAGAGGAGAGGAGAGAGAAAACAAGACTGAAGAAGAGAGAGAGAGAGAAAACAAGACGAGACTGAAGAAGAGATGAGAGAGGAGAGAGAGAGAAAACAAGAGACTGAAGAAGAGAGGAGAGAGAGGGAGGGAGAGAGGGAGAGGAGAGAGGAGAGAGAGAGAAAACAAGACGAGACTGAAGAAGAGAGGAGAGAGAGAAAACAAGACGAGACTGAAGAAGAGATGGGAGAGGGAGAGAAGGAGAGGAGAGAGAGGGAGGGAGGAGAAAGGGGAGAGGAAAGAGAGACGAGAGGAAAGAGAGAGAGAAAACAAGATGAGACTTGAAGAAGAGATGGGAGAGGGAGAAGGAGAGGAGAGAGAGAGAGGGGGGGAGAAAGAGGGGAGAGAAGAGAGAGGGAGGGAGGGAGGAGAGAGAGAGGGAGGAGAGAGGAAGGGGGGAGGAGGGAGAGAGAGAAAAGAGAGGGAGGAGAGAGGGGAGAGGAAAGAGAGAGAAAACAACACGAGACTGAAGAAGAGATGGGAGAGGGAGAAGGAGAGGAGAGAGAGGGAGAGCAGAGAGGAAAGAGAGAGAAAACAACACAAAACTGAAGAAGAGATGGGAGAGGGAGAAGGAGAGGAGAGAGAGGAGAGAGAGGGAGTAGAGAGGGGGAGGGAGAAAGAGGGAAGGAGAGGACAGAGAGGGAATAGAGAGAGAGAGAGGGGAGAAGGGAGAGGAAGGAGAGAGGAAGAGAGAGGGAGAGAGAGAGAGAGGAGAAAGGAAAAGACAGAGGGAGGGGTAGAAAGAGAGAAGGTGAGCTAGAGAGGGACAGAGAGAACTACAACATGAGACTGAAAAAGATATAGGTTAGAGAGAAGGAGAGGACAGAGAGAGGGTGAGGGAGAGAAAGAGGGAAGGAGAGAGAGAGAGAGAGAAAAAAAACAATAACATAAGACTGAAGAAGATATGGGCTTGAGAGAAGGAGAGGAAGAAGAGAGGGAGAGGGGAGAGGGAGGAGAGAGAAAACAATAACATGAGACTAGAGAAAATATAGCCTGGAGAGAATGAGGGAGAAGGGAGAGAGAGGGAGTAGAGATGGGGAGGAGAGAGAGAGAGGGAGGGAGAGAAAGAGGGAAGGAGAGAGAGAAAACAATAACATGAGACTGAAGATATGGGCTAGAAAGGAGGGGAGAGAGAACGAGGGAGGGGTAGAAAGAAAGAGAGAGATGAGAGCAACATGGTGAGGTGTCATGAGAGAAGGAGGGAGCAAGAGAGCGATAGAGAGAAAGGGAGGGTGAGAGTGAAGGAGAATGGGAAGAGGAAGAGAAAGAGAGGAGAGGAGAGGGAGGAGAGAAGAGAAAAGTGAGGCTGAAAAAGAGGAGGAGGAGGAGAGAGGGAGAGAGAGGAGAGTCAGGTAATGGAAGAGGAAGAGAGAAGGGGAGGGAGAAAGGGAAAGGTGATGCAGAGATGAAGGAAAATATGGGGAGAGAGCAAAGGCGATGGTGAGGGAGAGAGAGAGAGGGAGACAGGGGAAGAGGAGGAGAGAGAAAGAAAGAGGGAAATTTGGAGAGAGAGAAAGAGAAGAAAGAGAAGAGGGAGAGGGGAGAGGAAAGAGAGAGAAAACAACACAAGTCTGAAGAAGAGATGGGAGAGGGAGAGAGGAGAGAGGGAGAGAGAGAAGAGAGAGGGACAGGAGAGAGGGAGAGAGACGAGAGAGAGGGGGAGAGAGACGAGAGGAGAGAGAGAGGGAGAGGAGAGAGAGGGAGAAGGAGAGGAGAGAGAGCAAAAACAAGACGAGACTGAAGAGGTGATGGGAGAGGGAGAGAAGGAAAGGGGAGAGAGGGGAGAGGAAAGAGAGAGAAAACAACACAAGTCTGAAGAAGAGATGGGAGAGGGAGAGAGGAGAGAGGGAAAGAGAGAGGGAGAGGAGAGAGGGAGGAGAGAGGGAGAGGAGAGAGACGAGAGGAGAGAGAGAGGAGAGGAGAGGAGAGAGAGGGAGAAGGAGAGGAGAGAGAGCAAAAACAAGACGAGACTGAAGAGGTGATGGGAGAGGGAGAGAAGGAAAGGGGAGAGAGGGGAGAGGAAAGAGAGAGAGAAAACAAGACAAGACTGAAGAAGAGATGGGAGAGGGAGGAGAGGAGAGAGAGAGAGAGAGGGGGAGATAGAGGAGAGAGAGGGAGAGGGAGGGAGGGAGGGAGGGAAGGAGGGAGGAGAGAGAGGGGGAGGGGAGAGGAAAGAGAGAGAAAACAGCACAAGATTGAAGAAGAGATGGGAGAGGGAGAAAGAGGAGGAGAGATGGAGGGAGAGAGAGGAGAGCAACAAGGCGGGATGTGAGCAAGAGAGGGAGGGAGGGAGAGGAGGAGAGTCAGGTAAAGAAAGAGGAAGAGAGAAGGAGAGGGAGAAAGGGAAAGGTGATGCAGAGAGGAAGGAAAATATGGGGAGAGAGCAAAGGCGATGGTGAGGGAGAGAGAGAGAGAGGGAGACAGGGGAAGAGGAGGAGAGGGCTAGAGAGAAAGAAAGAAAGAGAGAAATCTGGAGAGAGAGAAAGAAGAAAGAAAGAGAGAGGGAGTGAAAGGTGGTGAGGGAACCTGTATCCAGTTACATTAGAGATCCAATCTGGCATCTGCTCCTCATTAGAACCTGCAGACCCCAAGTATGTGCTGAGGAGAGGCTTTCACCGGAGACATAAAAACATCTAAATAATGTCCCGCGAACACGAAAAGAGAAGGATTTATTTCATATTTTGTTATTTAAAGGTCCTAAAATACAAAAAAAATGATTCTTGTGAGCTTTAGGTCATGTTATAATGTTGTTTCCTCCTCACAAACAGACCTGGAGCTGTGTTTTCGAGTTAACGTCCACCTTTTACATTGTGAAATCGTCCAAATTATTCAAGCGAAGCTGTAAAAACAAAGCGGAGCACTTCCTGTCTTACCACGAGAGAAGAACTCAGCCTAAATCTGCAGGTTTGTGCGTTAAACATGTGTAAATGAAACAAAACACAACCCCGGGTGTGTTCGGGATGAGGAAACGACAACGCAGATCAGAAAATAGCGTAATATGGGCCCTTTAAAGATGTTGATGTAACTTTTCTCGTGGAGGGTCCCTCACCTGCTTGTCTCCATGGAGATGTTATGTCTCCAAAGTACAGCATTAAACGTATCATTTATTGCATCCGTACAATTACAGGTGTTTTTTTTTTTTTTTAATGGCCAAAAAGTCTTACAGAAACATTCTTCCTGTGACTCGCCTCTCCACAGATTTGACCTGTAACTTGGCCTGGCGGAGTCACTTATTGTCGCCATGGAGATAGACAGGTTTAATATTTTATTCATTGACAATATACAATGTTAGGAGTTGAGGATTTCTTATAAAAAAGGTTGAAAAATAGAAATACGAGAATAGAAAGAAATATTTAAAACCATTTTTGAATTGTTTTATGTATTAATTTACAATTTTGACGCAATATTTTTGATTTAACTTAGAAAAACAGGAAAAGCCTTTAATTACAAACCAATCTCAAACAGACTAAACCAGGGGTGTCAAACTCATTCTGGTCCGGGGGCCGTATCCAACCGACTTTGATCCCAAAGGGGCCGGATCAGAAAACTCATGGCAAATATACCCCAAAAATAGCAATAAGTCCAAATATTTGTGCAGAGAAACGCAAATTTATTACAGAAGTATTTTTTTTTAATTTGAACTCTTTCTTTTACAAAATACAGTGGTCCCTCGTTTATCGCAGGGGTTAGGTTCCAGAAATAACCCGCAATAAGTGAAATCTGCGAAGTAGGACAACTTTATATTTTACAATTATTCTACATGTTTTAAGGCTGTAAACGCCTCACCACACACATTATACGCTTTTCTCAGACTGGAATGAACATTTTCTCACATTTCTCTCTTGTTTAAACACTCAAACTTTCGTAGATTTTCAACAAAATATATTAATAGTGAAGCGCCGACACGTGCACCCGCTCATCGTGGTCAAATCCGTGATAGAGCTCAACGGATAGAGATCCGTTTAGTCCTGGTCTAGTCCTGGTCTAATCCCGGTCTGGTCCCGGTCTAGTCTCGGTCTGGTCCCGGTCTAATCCCGGTGTGGTCCTCATGTCTTAGTCCCGGTCCGGAGTTCCTACGGATCCAGTGACTCATGTCTCCGCTCCTCGTGCATCCAGCGGGACTCCCGGAGAAAAATGCAATTTCAACACAAGCATACAGGTTTCCTTGCCTGGAAGTATCCATGACTCATCGCTGTACCAGCAGCGAGTCTGGTAGTGCTTGGTCCAGAATGCGCTGCAGTTGCGCGTAGACAGACAGCTAAGTGAACCAATCAGAGAACAGTTAACGGACAGCGACGTGAACCAATCAAACAAAAGAAAAGAAAGGCCTCTAGAGCTGTCAGCTGCTGTGGTTTTAAGGAATCGATGTGTTTTAGGTAATTTAAGACCAATTTTACAGCTGAATGGAAGGGACGTTCAGTTCTCCGATGCGCCATCTTGATTAAAAACTGAGGAGGAACTTCCGCTGCCTAAGAGTAGTGACGTTGCGGGCAAAGGCGGGTGCACTGACGTCACCATCTTTGAACGAATCAGAATCGCGGAGTCCGTTGTTAACCGGGGGAGCGAGGGTGGAGCGAGGGTGTCCAAATGGTATCTCGCTGTATAGGAAATACAGAGAGATATCATTTGGCTGGCCAGGTAACAGGTTTCCCATTCACCTCCGTGAACAAATAGGAATTAGTCCATTAGTCTTGGAAAATCCTGCACTCGGCGTCCACTTTTCTCATTTTTGACATTTTGCTGATGAGGGTGTCACGTCAACAGTCAAAACGATGGTCCTTTAAGAGAATTTGGAAAGAGGCGAGTCTTCGTTTGTGCTGCTCTGGTGGGAGGGGCCACGCACAGAGGCGCTGGAGACGCTGCTATGCTAAACTGCACAGAAAATTACCAATATTTTAATAGAAAAGTAAAATATAATTAAAATATTTGAATAGAAAATCAGCCGAGGGCCGGATTAAAGGTTTTGGAGGGCCGGATCTGGCCCCCGGGCCGCATGTTTGACACCTCTGGACTAAACCAAGATCAGGCAGACTTTTTGAATATCGTCACATCGTATTTATTCCTTCCAAAGTTGTAAAAAATAAATAAATAAAAGAAAGAAAGAAAGAAAAATATGTTATTAGAATACCAGTGGTTTGTAAAATAAGTGTTGTTTAAATATTTTTATCACATTCTTTGCATTCTCCGTTTTTCTCAATGAGTTTAAGACGTCAAACTTTGCGCTTATCTTTTAGCCATAGACCACAATGTAAAGTTCAGGGCCCTGGAACATGTTAACTGTTCCCACACATTGTCGGTGAAGGATTCTGGGGGTTTTGCCGTTCTTTAGGCTGAGTTTGTGGTTTGGTTCTCAGTCTGGTTTGAATCATGGCTGCAGCGGAGAATGAAAGAATGTCATGGATCAGTGAACCGGACTTTCTCAGGATAAACCAGGTTAAGTCAAGTCTGGCTCAAACAAACACATGTGTCTGTACTTAAAGTTAAAGGAGACGTATTAGGCAAAATCAGTCGTTATTAACCTTAAAGAAACCGTGTGTCAAGGTTATAATAGTTTTGGATTTTTCATTAGTTAGTTTTGACTGTTTTTTCCCTCTAATTCAGTTCGTTTTAATTAGCTTTTAGAGCGGCTCTGATAGTTTTAGTTTTGTTTTTTTCTAACTGCTCAGTTTTAGTTTAGTTTTTATTAGTGTGATCCAGGTTTGGTCCAGGTTTGGTCCAGGTTTAGTCCAGGTTTATTCCAGGTTTGGTCCAGGTTTGGTCCAGGTTTAGTCCAGGTTTAGTCCATGTTTGGTCCAGGTTTAGCCCAGGTTTAGTCCAGGTTTAGTCCAGGTTTAGTCCATGTTTGGTCCAGGTTTAATCCAGGTTTAGTCCATGTTTGGTCCAGGTTTAGACCAGGTTTAGTCCAGGTTTGGTCCAGGTTTAATCCAGGTTTAGTCCAGGTTTAGTCCAGGTTTAGTCCAGGTTTGGTCCATGTTTAGTCCAGGTTTGGTCCAGGTTTGGTCCAGGTTTAGTCCAGGTTTAGTCCTGGTTTAGTCCATGTTTGGTCCAGGTTTAATCCAGGTTTAGTCCAGGTTTGGTCCAGGTTTAGTCCAGGTTTAGTCCAGGTTTAGTCCAGGTTTGGTCCAGGTTAAGTCCAGGTTTAGTCCATGTTTGGTCCAGGTTTAATCCAGGTTTAGTCCAGGTTTAGTCCAGGTTTAGTCCAGGTTTGGTCCAGGTTAAGTCCAGGTTTAGTCCAGGTTTAGTCCATGTTTGGTCCAGGTTTAATCCAGGTTTAGTCAATGTTTGGTCCAGGTTTAGACAAGGTTTATTCCAGCTTTGGTCTAGGTTTAGACCAGGTTTGGTCCAGGTTTAGTCCAGGTTTGGTCCAGGTTTGGTCCAGGTTTAGTCCAGGTTTAGTCCAGGTTTAGTCCAGGTTTAGTCCAGGTTTTTGGGTTATACTTTGGATTATTTGTCAAGTGCAGGATTCAAAAAGAAAGTTTTGTGTTATCAAACTTACATCAAACAAATACAATTTTCAGTTTTATTCCTTTCTGTAAAGCGTCTTTGAGTTGTTTTGAAAAGCGCTATATAAATCTTATGTATTATTATTATTATTATTATTATTATTATTATTATTATTATTATTATTATTATTATTCATAATTTTAAAACTTTTATTCAGGTTTACCCCCACAACGACCAAAGCCGTCCACAAGCTGCAGCCTGAAGTGCAAAAACAAATAAAAATACACACCAAAACTTCCACATTTACCAACTCCAAAAAAAGCTTGGAAATAAATTGACAAAGATGAAAACGAAGAGCGATTTATCTATAATTTCAGTTAGTTTTAGTTAGTTTTGTAAACACACAATACAGTTTCAGTTAGTTATCATTTTTTTCTTTTAATTGTCGTTTTTATTTTTTTCAGTTAACAAAAATATTTTTTCAATTTCAGTTTTAGTTTTTTTTGTTCGTTTTCGTTAACTATAATAACCTTGTTGTGCGTAGCCCTTTAGCACTTTTACGTTTTAAAAAGAGGTCTTATAATGATTACTGAACCTGCAGATCATGTGTGTATAAAGAAGTGGACTAAGGGAGTATGATGTCACCCATTGTGTTCAGCTCCAGTCAAATGAAGCTCACGGAGGTCAGCAGTTATAGGAGCAAATTTGGAGCCGAGTTTAATATTAAAGGTATAGTGCGTTTTTTTTTTTTATGTTAATCTGTATTTGCCTGGAAGAATCCATGACTCATCGCTGTACCAGCGAGTGAGTCTGGTAACGTTTGATCCACAGAATGCGCTGCGGTTGCGCGTAGACAGACAGCTAAGTGAACCAATCAGAGATTGCGCCATCTTGATTCAAAACTGAGGCGGAACTTCCGCTGCCTAAGAGTGACTTTGCGGGCAAAGGCGGGTGCACTGACGTCACCATCTTTGAACGAATCAGAATCGCGGAGTCGGTTTGGAACCGGAGGAGCGAGAGTGGATGGAGAGTGTCCAAATGGTATCGCGGTGTATAGGAAATACAGAGAGATATCATTTGGCTGGCCAGGTAAAATCTGTATGGGTTTCCTTCTAAAAATTTCGTACGGTAACACCGGCTTACCTCTGACAGTCTCCGCTCAGCTTGGTTCTGCTCGCGTTCTGGAGCTCACGTAAGTATTTCTGGTAAGTTCGCGGGGACTGTTAATAAAGCCTGTTTTTCTTCTCAAAACAAAACATTTGTCCGAAAGGTGATATATTTGCGTCCCAAACAGTTGTCCACGAAAAATCCAGCAGCGTAGTTAGCATTCGCATATCTTGTCTCGATTCGTATCACTGCGCGCCTATTACTTATTACAGGGCTCTCAAGGCTCACGCATTGAGAGTGTGACACACGCAATTCGACGTATTCACACGCGCACACGCCACACATGGCATTTCTCACGCTGATTAGTGGTTTTTTTAATTTTTTTATTTTTTTTTGTGCCCAGAAAATCGGTCTGTGTGGCTTAGTTTATGCAGGCTCCGCGCGTCCCCCTGCTCCCCCGAGCAGGGGGAACAGGGGGAGGGGGGGACGGCGCGTCTGCTCGCCGTCCCCCGGGCACGTCCTGAGCCTCAGTCCCGGTGCCACGTCTCCTCTGAGACGCACTGACTCCGGTCCCGGTGTCTCCGTCTGTGCGTAACGTGTCCCCCCCGACGGCTTACGCGCGGAATACGCGCGGCCCAGAGCCGAACTGCCCATGGTGAGTCGCGGTGAGACGCGATGAGACGCGGTGAGACGCGGGCTCGGTGCATTGACCAGACTCTTACATGAATCCGTTAAAAATGTCCCGCTCCCTCCTCCCCGCCCCTCTCAGCGCGCACTGACAAAGTGCGGTGATGATAAAACAAACTGAGAACCATCAGGTAATAACTTCATTTATATAACTCTCATTAGTTGCTTTGTAGTTTAAGTTTGCTCTTTAGACAAACAGGGCTCTCAACACGCAATTCCCCGTTCCCCCCCCCCGGTCCTCGGAAATTGCAGTCACACGCAATTCCCCGGTCCCCCCCCCCCGGTCCTCGGAAATTGCAGTCACACGCACGACCCCGCTCAAAACTTGAGAGCCCTGCTTATTATTAGCCTGTTAACCTTTAGCGGAAGTGTACGGCGGATGTGGTCCGCCGGAAGCGGAAGTGAACAGGCAATAGAGCTAACGTGGGCGCATTGATACGAATCTAGAGAGACAATATGCGAATGCGAACTACGCTGCTGGATTTTTTGTGGAGAACTGTTTGGGACGCAAATATATCACCTTTCGGACAAATGTTTGGCTAAAAGATAAGCGCAAAGTTTGACGTCTTAAAGGGATATGCCACCCCCAGGTCAAACTTGGGCATCTCCCCACAGTCCAGAGACTAAAATAAGTGGTGGAAAGCGTTTTTCTGGTCACCCAGCCATTGTCCGAGTCTATTAGCACTGACCGCCGCGCGCAGCTGCAGCTACTCCGCGTTAGACTGGAGTCTAACGTCGCCAGAGAAAGATTTCGGCCAAAAGGAATTAATTTGCTCGATGCTTTTCCCAATTACTTTCTGTGTAGTACTTTCTGCGCATTCATATCGAGTGCAAATAAATGTGCAAATCAACACGGAGAGCTTGACTTGGTCATTTTGGGTGGGAACTATTTTACAGTGCGGAAAAACACAGCCGAAGCACACAGGGGAATCCCTGTTACGCACCACGTGCTGCGTGATTCGGCTGTATTCTTCCGCCCTGGAAAATAGTTCCCACCCAAAATGACCAAGGCAAGCTCTCCGTGTTGATTTGCACATTTATTTGCACTCGATATGAATGCGCACTACACAGAAAATAATTGGGAAAAGCATCGAGCAAATTAATTCCTTTTGGCCGAAATCTTTCTCTGGCGACGTTAGACTCCAGTCTAAGGCGAAGGAGCACCAGATACCGCGGCGGTCAGTGCTGACAGACTCGGACAATGGCTGGGTGACCAGGAAAACGCTTTCCATCACTTATTTTAGTCTCTGGACTGTGGGGAGATGCCCAAGTTTGACCTGGGGGTGGCATATCCCTTTAACCTTTAGCGGAAGTGTACGGCGGATGGGGTCCGCCGTAAGCGGAAGTGAACAGGCAATAGAGCTAACGTGGGCGCATTGATATGAATCTAGAGAGACAATATGCAAATGCGAACTACGCTGCTGGATTTTTCGTGTTTGGGACGCAAATATATCACCTTTCGGACAAATGTTTGGCTAAAAGATAAGCGCAAAGTTTGACGTCATAAACTCATTGAGAAAAATAGAGAATGCAAAGAATGTGATACAAATATTTAAACACTTATTTTACAGACCACTGGTATTTTAATAACATTTTTCTTTCTTTCTTTATTTTTTTTACAACTTTGGAAGGAATAAATGCGATGTGCCGATATTCAAAAAGCGAACGCATCATTTTAACGCGTCAACACGACGATGAAATGCCTGAAAAACCAATAATGTATGAACAATTCCCAGATGAATAAATTTTTAAAGCTGCACTGCGTGACATTTCAAGTGGAGCGTCCGTCACCGGCTTGTCTCCATGGAAATGTTATTGCTTCGTCTAGAATGTTCCACAGTATAGATTAAAGCTATCTATGGCTACGTTTATACGAAGACGCAAAAGTGGCATCGCGTCTTCACTTTTTATTCCGCGATTAGATGAGCGTTTCCGGGAGGAAATCTGCGTGCATACAGATTAACATAAAAAAACAACAACGCACTATCCCTTTAAGGAATTTATTTACAGACAAAACAGGGAAATATAAACATCAGGATCACGTAGAGCGGGTTAATACGAACATTTTAAGACCAAAATGACAAGGCTCACAGCAAGTTAATGAGAGAGGGGAAAAAGTTTTTTCAATGTAAAGTGATTTGGAGCCAGAGTCAATGGAGCCAGATGTGCCCTCGTGTTCACTTCCTCTCTGGAACACGGTGGGTAGCGGGTTAGCCACGTCTATTTATATAGAGTCTGCAGATAAAGGACACATAGGAAGCGTCTCATTTCTCTTTGCTCGCTTCCTTCCCCTTGATTCCTCTCCTCGATTCTGCAGGAAATGGTTGAGGAAGTCCCGCCCACAGAGGAGACACAGGGAGGATCTAAACTCCTCACTCGATTTGTTTATCAAACTTTAGAAGTCAATAGTTGTTTTAGATCAATATGAACAAAATGATCAAAAAACAAATTAATATAGTAAATACTAGAACTAAAATCTGTCTTCTTTAACTGTTCTGGGATCTGCCACCTGCTTGTTTCCATGGAGATGTTGTTCTTGCCTGAGGATGTTCCATAGTGTCCCATTAAACTTATCTCCGAGCAGGTGACACCGTCAGGTCAAGTTACAGGTCAGATCTGCGGAGAGGCGGCTCCACTCGCAGAAAGAATAAACGTTTTTCAAGCTATTTTCTTCTCTGGTAATAAATGCAAGATATGTTTAATGCCATAATGTGGAATATTCCAGGCCAAGCACTAACATCTCCATAGAAACAACTAGGTGGCAGACCCTCCACCAGAAAAGTTACAGAATGCTCCGGTAAGTCAATAGTCACTTTAAAATTCAACCAGTTTAAAGATGCACTGTGCAGCTTTTCAAGTAGAGGGTCCGTCACCTGCTTGTCTCCATGGCGATGTTATTGCTTTGCCTGAAATGTTCCACAGTATGACATTAAACATATATATTACAGGTGTTTCTATTGCTCAAAAATACAATAATTGCTTCTGTGAACAGGGGCGACTCTCCACAGATCTGACCTGTAATGTAGCATAGTGCTGTAACCTGCTCGTCTCCCTCGTCATAGAATGCTTACGGGTAAAAACGACAAAATATTTTATCGGAAGTGTCTTTCGTTTAGACCAGGGGTGTCAAACATGCGGCCCGGGGGCCAGATCCGGCCCTCCAAGACCTTTAATCTGGCCCTCGGCTGATTTTCTATTAAAATATTTTAATTATATTTTAATTTTCTATTAAAATATTGGTAATTTTCTGCGCCTCTTTTCTGCGCAGTTTAGCATAGCAGCGTCTCCAGCGCCTCTGTGCGTGGCCCCTCCCACCAGAGCAGCACAAATGAAGACTCGCCTCTTTCCAAACGCTCTTAAAGGACCATCGTTTTGACTGTTGACCGTGACACCCTCATCAGCAAAATGTCAAAAATGAGAAAAGTGGACGCCGAGTGCAGGATTTTCCAAGAAAAATTGACTAATTCCTATTTGTTCACGAAGGTGAATGGGAAACCTGTATGCTTGTGTTGAAATTGCATTTTTCTTAAAGTTTCAGGTTGCTCATAATATTATAATATTTTGTAAAAGAAAGAGTTCATCAAATAAAAAAGACTTCTGTAATAGATTTGCGTTTCTCTGCACAAATATTTGGACTTATTGCTATTTTTGGGGTATATATACCATATATATATACCATGATGATCTGATCCGGCCCTTTGGGATCAAAGTAGGTTGGATACGGCCCCCGGACCAAAATGAGTTTGACACCCCTGGTTTAGACGGTGACGGCGTTTTGGGGGCTTAAAAACGCAAAAAAATGAAACCGCCCTCCCAAAGTGGAAAACTTGAATACGCTCCGCCGTAGCGTTTTTGTCTACACTGCCCAAGACGCAAAACTCTGGTCGAATCTGCTGACGTCCCGTTCGCGTTTACGTCACATCGGTCCATATATCAGTGTACTTTGTTTGACAGGACTCCCAGTTCACACCTTGTTGCGCCTTCGTTGCTTTATAGTCTAACGTGGTCTGAAGCAATAACTGAACTTCGTCTGACCACACAAATTTTTTTTTGCTACCAGTAGCCATGTTTTGTTTTGCTTATTGCGGCGCAGATGAGAAGAAGGAAGATTCTACGCATGCACGCAGACATAGTGATAATGTATCACAGCACCCCCTAGCCACCTGGCATGCATACCCAATCCAATTCCCAGTGGTGAAAGTAGTTTTCATTTCTTACAGGTGCTATAATGTCCAGTGCATCACTTTACCGTAAAAAAAAAAAACACTCGTTTTACCCGTTTTTTTGTTTTGTTTTTTTTAACGTTTTACACCTTTTTCATAGATAAATAACTTTTTTAATACACTTAATTATTTCATATTTTTGTGGGCCTACGTAAATGGTGCTGCCTACCTAGGCAAAAAAGGTATGAGGAAAAAAGCAGCATAAACATGCAAACTCCGCACAGAAAGGCCAGGGCGACCCGGGGATCGAACCCGGAACCTTCTTGTTGTAAAGCATAAGTGCTAGCAACTCAGCCACCGTGCCGCCTAGGCTATTTTCACAGCTACAGTCAGATTAATAGATAAGTTTTAACAATCCTTACTTAACAGACTGCAGATATCTCTGCACGAGAGTTTCGGGTAGCTTTCAGTTCTTCTCAAATGGCATAGTGTGGTTGTTTGTGTTTTCTACTTAAATAGCGCACTTTACTTTTTTTTTTCAAATGTGGGTTTTGGCCACCATTTACCATATTCTCTTAGTGGTGCTGCGTACCGGCTGTGAATTTTATACCGGTGCTGCGTTCCGGTGCGCACCGCTTTACTTTCACCACTGCCAATTCCACACACTTTTGCGTCACCGTATGCACGCAGATTTCCTCCCGAAAACGCTCGTCTGAACGCAGAATAAAAAGTGAAGACGCGACGCCGCTTTTGCGTCTTCTGTTCAGACCGTCGTCATATAAACGTAGCCATAGACAGCTTTAATCTATACTGTGGAACATTCTAGACGAAGCAATAACATTTCCATGGCGACAAGCCGATGACGGACGCTCCAGTTGAAATGTCACACAGTGCAGCTTTAAAAATGTATTCATCTGGGAATTGTTCATACATTATTGGATTTTCAGGCATTTTTACAAGGTGTCAGCTGCCTGTAAAGTTTTCCCACTAAAACTTCATCCAGAAACACCCAATTCCCTTAAAAATATGAAACACGTTACACAATGTGAACTTCATCGTCGTGTTGACACGTTAAAATGATGCGTTCACTCGCGCCGCTGGTGGTAGGACATTTCAAAACAACACTCTGAAATATTTTACGATCTCTTCTTACGCTCTCGCCTCGCAAACCGACAGAAATCTGGAAGTGATTTTGTCGGATGGCCCCTGAACCTCTCCCGGCCTGTTGAAAAGATGATGTCAGATTTTATCAAGTGTGTGTGATGTTTTTAACTTACACAAAATGGCTGCTGATTTTTAACACTTAGAGCTGCATACAACGAACTACATGCTGATTTTTACACAAATATAATTTATACTCATATTTTCAGTGTGGGATTTTTAACATATAACTGTAACGAGGACCGTAACAGTCAAAAATGATTTAAAGGGCCCCTACAGTGGTTCAAAAGTTCAAAACTCCACACACAGCTTCCAGGTGCTGGTAACAACAGGAACATTGAATAATTCCTGAAAAGAAGAAATTTACCGCACACTCGCTTGACTTTACTCTTATTCCTTTATTGGGGAGCGAACAACGCGTTTCGCTTTTACAGCGTCATCAGGTACAGTGGTCCCTCGCCCTATCGCTGTTCACTGTTCGCGGCCTCGCTGTTTCGCGGATTTTTTTTTTTTTAAATAGTGTAACATTGTGTTCTGCGTCCTGATTGGCTAAGAGACTGTAGACCTTTGCCGATTGATAGATGGGGGACGCAGGGGGACCGGGACCAGACTGGAACTAGACCAGGACTAGACCAGGACTAGACCGGGACTAGATCAGGACTAAACGTGGATTAAACCAGGTCTAGACCAGAACTAAACCAGGTCTAGACCAGAACTAAACCAGGTCTAGACCAGAACTAAACCTGGACTGGACCTGGACTAAACCAGGACTGGACCAAGTCTAGACCTGGACTAAACCGGGACTAGACCAGGTCTAAACCATGATTAAACCACCACGTGCCGCTCTTTGCTGGTTTCGTGCGGCTGGTTTGTGGCTCGGGCTGAGAGGACACGGTCCGACCACCGCGGTTCGATCTCGTGCTCGCAGCCCCGGTGTACGCACGGCCTCGCGCTGGTTGTGCTGCTCTGTCATGGATTTGACCATGATGAGGGGTGCACGTGTCGCGCACTTCTCCAAGGGGTTGGTGCACGTCACGTCCCGGGACGTGGCAGTGCCGTTGGATGAGCGCGGTGCTTCCTGCGGATCCAGTGACTCATGTGTCCGCTCCCCTCGTGCGTCCGGCGGGGCTCCCGGAGCCGTGTCTCCCCCCACACTTCACTATTAATACATTTTGTTGAACATCTATGAAAGTTTTGAGTGTTTAAACGAGAGAGAAATGTGAGAAAAGGCTAATTCCAGTCTGAGAAAAGTGTATAATGTGTGTGGTGAGGCATTTACAGCCTTAAAACATGTAGAATAATTGTAAAATATAAAGTTGTCCTACTTCGCAGATTTCTCTTATTGCGGGTTATTTCTGGAACCTAACCCCCGCGATAAACGAGGGATTACTGTATTACAATATTTTTTGATCTGTTCTAATCTTGTTTCCTTGTCACAAACACACCTGGAGTTGTGTTTTGTTTTATTCACACACGTTTAACTCACAAACCTGCTTATTTAGGCTGAGTTCCTCTCTTAACCGAACTGAAAACGCTCTGCTCCACATTGTGATGTCATGTGGCAATAGAGAATGCGCTCTGTTGTGTTTTTAAAGTCCATACACCTTCACTACAATCATTTGGGTAATTTCAACCCTGGAATTGCCTATCTATGCTCAGGGCTGGACCGGGACAAAAAAAACGCCCTGGCATTTTTGGTTTAGACCGGCCCCTTATAATTAGCGGAGCACAACGGACTAATTTATGTCTGTATTCCCCGAAGCAAAGTATTTTACTATTGTTACGTCTCGGTCTAGGCCAGGGGTCATCAACCCGCGGCTTTCATCCTTCTGTTGTGGCTTCCTGTGACTTTGTAATTAAATACTCATTATTTATTTTCCAATGTATGTGTGTGTAGTTTGTGTAGTTTTTGTTAAATGTAATTCTAAATTTGTAAATAATGATGATCTTGTAACATTAAAATAAAACCTTTTTAATATTTTTGTCACTCAAAATAGACTTACCAGCACCTACACCAGCAGCATGGTTCATTGAGCTTTTCGACCCCTGGTAGGTATAATGATGGATAAATCCAAGAAAGTTTCTGAAGAAAACAGAATGTTTAACGCTACGTGGGCAGATTCATTTGCTTTCACGGCTGATGAACCTGGTACACGTGGTTCTACACACAATAAAGTGATGGCAAACAGCATTTTTGGTTTGCTGCAGGTGGTTAATTTTGATTTTTATTTCCTACGAGGAGGACTCAAACAGACATTGTGTATTTCATTGGAAAGTAAGCATCAACCAAGTGTCTTTTTTTTTTCTGAGTTCAAAAATGATATGCAGTGTTATCCCCATTTTGGATGTCAAAAGGGTTTTGTGGCTCTGGGGGTTTTCTTTTCTGTGGGAGATGGTCCAAATGGCTCTTTGAGTATTTAAGGTTGCCGACCCCTAATCTAGGGGAAACCAGGGCACACCATTTAAAGGAAAAATCCCAGCTCCCAAAAAGCACCAGCAAACTCACAGTAACTACACATTCAATGGTTTATTTAAAATGCATCTTGCACATACACACACACAAAAAAACTTTTCTCATCCAATCTACACGTAGGTCTAGGCCTCAAAACGGCGAATTTCGCTGAAAGATGAGCGATTTTCATGCCTGTCCATCACCTAAAAGTCCCAGTATTATCCAAACATTACTACCTGCTGACCTGCTGTGCCTGTGCGACACTTCGCTGGTCACTCTGTCCCTCGAGTTCCCTTGGGTTCCCTCTATGAGTCCTGGTTTAGACTTGGTTTAGTCCTGGTTTAGTCCTGGTTTAGACCTGGTTTAGTCCTAGTTTAGACCTGGTTTAGACCTGGTTTAGACCTGGTTTAGTCCTAGTTTAGACCTGGTTGTTTAGACCTGGTTTAGTCCTGAATTAGACCTGGTTTAGTCCTTGATTAGACCTGGTTTAGTCCTGGTTTAGACCTAGTTTAGACCTGGTTTAGTCCTGGTTTAGTCTGGGTTTAGACCTGGTTTAGTCCTGGTTTAGTCCTGGTTTTGACCTGCTTTAGACCTGGTTTAGTCCAGGTTTAGTCCTGGTTTAGACCTGGAATAGTCCTGGTGTAATTCTGGTTTAGTCCTGTTTTAGTCCTGTTTTAGTCTTGGGTTAGACCTGGTTTAGACCTGGTTTAGTCTTAGTTCAGTTCTGTATAGTTTTAGCATAAATTTTAGACCTTGTGTTTGTGTTTTTTCTTCTGTGTGTGTGTTCTTTTCTTCCCTCGGGTTCCCTTGGGTTCTCCCAGGTTCCCTCTGGTTCCCACGGGTTCTCTTGGGTTCCCTCGGGTTCTCCCAGGTTCCCTCTGGTTCCCACAGGTTCTCTCAGGTTCCCTCGGGTTCCCTTGGGTTCTCCCAGGTTCCCTCTGGTTCCCACGGGTTCTCTTGGGTTCCCTCGGGTTCCCTCGGGTTCCCTCGGGTTCCCTTGGGTTCCCCCAGGTTCCCTCTGGTTCCCACAGGTTCTCTCAGGTTCCCTCGGGTTCCCTGTCCACAGTCTCTGGCAGCTCCTCTCCCTGTCCACCTTCAGCCTGGGCTGCAGAGGACGTGGAGGCTCCAGCCCCTCCAGAGAATATGTCTGTTATTTTAGAACATTTTGCAGCGTCTATAGTGAGATTTTTTAATCTTTTAGGCCACAACTTCTCCACACCCCCTTTCTGCTGCTTCTCCATGTTTCCACGATCAACACTGAAACTGTCGGGGATCAGTGCAGAGAAAGGGGCGGGACCGCTCTCGGAAGCTTCTATATCCTGATTGGTTTAGTCCACTGTCTGTATTGAAGATGGACCAATGGGACGCCTCCTCTAAATTGTGGGCTGATCTCTAAGTAAAAAAAACAAACAAAACAGCATTGGTCCCTTGGACTGTCGGCCCAATGGGAAAATGCCTGGTCTGCCCGATTACCAGTCCAGGCCTCTCTATACTGAACTAAAGTTAAACGGTAGCTGTTATCTTGAAAAAACTATCACTTCATGACATCACAAGGTGGAACAGAACGTTTTGAGCTTTGGAGATGTGGACAGACTGATAATAAAGGATTACTTAAACACATGTGAATGAAACAAAACACAACTCCAGGTCTGTTTGTCATGAGGTAACAGCATTCTCACTTGGTTTAAAGCTCAAAAGAATCAATTTTGTGTAATATAGGACCTTTAAAGCTGTTAAACAGATAATTAAAGATGTTAAAAAGATGATTCATGGTAAAAAGAGCATCCCTGGTACCAGATCTGTTTTATCAACATTTTTGTACGTTTATACAAGCCGATGTTACAGGCATCAAGAGGCTTTAAAACACCACCTGCTGTCAGTCCGGTTGTCTTTTATGAGGGAAACTGCAACTAAACTGAAACTTATGCCAATGTTATGTATTTTTATATTCTTCTGTTCTTTTATATCAGCTTTTGGTTGGGGATTGGGGATTACATTTAGTCCAAAGTCCATGTTTTCATCCAGGTTTATATACACAGCTCAGGATAGGTTTTGTTTTCAGAGGAGACAAAAGAGAAACTGTGACTCAGCAGTTATAGTTTGTCGGCTGTGGGAACTGGGAGGTGTGACATGTTTGGGTTCAAATGTTCAGAGCTGAATTTCAGTTTTGATTTCCGTATGTGCCAATGAAAAGTGAAGATATAAGATAAGATAAGACATTATTGATCTCACACAGGAGAAATTCACTTGCCACATCAACTCCAGGCAGTTTAGTGCAAAGAAAGTTAGGACAAAAAAGTGCATACAGACAAGATAAGTAATAATAGTAAAAAAATAAATAAATAAATAATAATAATAATAATAATATACTGTATGAATAAATAATATTAAAATAAGGCTAAACGTGGCTGGTTTTAAAGGGGCAGTGTGCATAGTTTTAGGTGGAGGGTCTGAAACCTTCTTTTCTTCATAGATGTGTTGTGTTTTGCCTGGAAAATTCCACAAAATGGCATGAAACTTCACAATCTCCATGGAAACAAGCAAGGGAGACTGACTATTTTGGCTTTAAAAAAGCTCATGTATTTGCATATTTATTTATATCACGCTTTCACACTTTCAAACTAATTGAATCTTTGCAGGGACGTCACGTTGGGAGTGTTCTACATGTATGTCTAAGGGTGGAATGTTTAGGCGTTACCATGGTGACAGCACACAGTGTCAAAAAAGTTTTAAAATAATCTGAAAACTCAAAAGAAAATACAAAATTGATTTAAACACATTTTCAGGAGCCTGTGATCCATGGTCTTCTTTAGATGTTTGATTTTCAACCAGAATAATAATAAAATAATAATACAGTGTCCATAAAGTCCCTTTACAATTTAAAAAAAATATTGAAAAGGCAGTTGATGAGATATCTTAACCAGATTTATTTTATTTTAATCAGTGTTTATTAAAGTTTTGATTCCCATTAAAATTTTCGAATAATTGGTCCATTTTTCTTCCACAAGGCAACAATATCTGCAGATGTTTATCTCGACCTTCTGACCGAATATGTGGCACCACAACTGACTGACTTACAACCAACCATCATTTTCCAGCAAGGTGGTGCACCACCACATTGGGGACTGCATGTTTGTCACTTCCTCAATCAAACATTTCCAGATCGATGGATTGGTAGGGATGGGCCAATTCCATGGCCACCGCGTTCACCTGATATCACTCCTTTGGACTTCTTTTTATGGGGTTATGTAAAGGAAAAGTGTGTCAGACAAAGGTACGGGACATTGCTGACTTGAAGCAAAGGATTTGTGAAGCCATTGCCACCATTAATGAGACTATCCTACAATTGAGTACCGTCTTGATGTGCTTCGTGCAACTAATGGTGCCCATATAGAGGTCTATTAAAGGAAGTGAAAAAAAACTTTAATAAACACTCATTCAAATAAAATAAATCTAGTTAATATATCTCAACAACTGCCTTTGTAATAAATTGTTTAAATTGTAAAGAGACTTTATGGACACCCTGTACATCAGACTTATGTAGCACTTTTCTGGCCATTCAAAGATGTTTTTCAAACAAATATAGAAAATGGTGCGTGTGAGTAACTGAAAAACTGTTGGATAATGCCAGTTAGCTTGTTTAACATCAGCTCACCTGTTGTAGTTCCAGATTTTTCTGATCAGATTGTGTTAAAATGAAGCTCAGTTTAAAGTCTAACGAGCCTCAGACAGAGCAGTGCCTACAGTTAGCGTCACACCCCAGGGAATGTTGATGACATCAGCTGCAAAGTGTCAATACATGCAAGTTTAATGCCATACTGTGTAACATTTCAGGCAAATAACAGTTTCAAACACATAATGGCACCTCCATACCAAGGTTACTACAGTTAACGAAAAAAAAACCCGAAAACTAAAATTGAAAAAAACATTTTCGTTAACTGAAATAAATAAAAACGACAAAAGAAAAAAACGATAACTAAATGAAACTGTATTGTTTGTTTACAAAACTAACTAAAACTAACTGTAATTATAGATAAATCGCTCTTCGTTTTCGTCTTTGTGAGTTTATTTAAAGCTTTTTTTGGAGTTGGTAAATGTGGAAGTTTTGGTGTGTATTTTTATTTGTTTTTGCACTTCAGGCTGCAGCTTGTGGACTGCTTTGGTTGTTGTGGGGGTAAAACCTGAATAAATGTTTTAAAATTGTATTTGTTTGTTGTAAGTTTGATAACACAAAACTTTCTTTGTGAATCCTGCACTTGACAAATAACCCAAAGTATAACCCAAAAACTAAAACTAATAAAAACTAAACTAAAACTGAGCAGTTAGAAAAACAAAACACAAACAAAAAACAACAAAAAAAAAAAAGAAAACTAAATTCAAGTCCAGGGTTGTAACCAAACCTGCGCCAAACCTGGACCAAACATGGACAAAACCTGGGCTAAACCTGGATCAAACCTGGACCAACCCTGGAATAAACCTGGACTAAACCTGGACCAAATATGGCCTAAACCTGGACTTAACCTGGACCAAACCTGCACAAAACCTGGACCAAACCTGGACTAAACCTTGTCTAAACCTGGACCAAGCCTGGAATAAACCTGGACTAAACCTGGACCAAATATGGCCTAAACCTGGACTTAACCTGGACCAAACCTGCACAAAACCTCGACTAAACCTGGACCAAACCTGGACTAAACCTTGTCTAAACCTGGACCAACCCTGGAATAAACCTGGACTAAACCTGGACCAAACCTGGACTAAACCTTGTCTAAACCTGGACCAACCCTGGAATAAACCTGGACTAAACCTGGACCAAACATGGACTAAACCTGGACCAAATATGGCCTAAACCTGGACTTAACCTGGACCAAACCTGCACAAAACTTGGACTAAACCTGGACCAAACCTGGACTAAACCTGGATCAAACCTGGACTAAACCTTGTCTAAACCTGGACCAACCCTGGAATAAACCTGGACTAAACCTGGACCAAACATGGACTAAACCTGGATTAAACCTGGACTAAACCTGGAATAAACCTGGTCTAAACCTGGACTAAACCTGGACCAAATCTGGAATATACCTGGACTAAACCTGGACCAAACATGGTCTAAACCTGGACTAAACCTGGACCAAACCTGGAATATACCTGGACCAAACATGGTCTAAACCTGGACCAAACCTGCACCAAATTTGCACTAAACCTGAACTAAACCTGGACTAAACCTGGTCTAAACCTGGACTAAACCTGGACCAAATCTGGAATATACCTGGACTAAACCTGGACCAAACATGGTCTAAACCTGGACTAAACCTGGACCAAACCTGCACCAAACTTGCACTAAACCTGAACTAAACCTGGACTAAACCTGGACCAAACCTGGGCTAAACCTGGACTATACTAAAACTAATAAAAACTAAACTAAAACTGAGCAGTTAGAAAAAAACTAAAACTAAAACTATCAGAGCCACTGTAAAAACTTATTAAAATGAACTGAATTTAAATGAAAAAAAAAAGTCAAAACTAAACCTAAACCATAATGAAAAATCCCAAACTATTATAACCTTAGTTCCACACAAAAGTTATCGTGTAACTTTATATCCGACAGTGTTTTCCGTAGAGCTGGTCGAGCCGGGATCCGAGGATATACGGAGCGTCCCATGAGAACCTGAGGGAGTGAATGAGGTGTAGAGTAAATGCAGAGAGAAGAAGAAGGGGTAGAGGGAGAGGGGGGTTATCGTTTCCAGATGATTTTAAAACTGAAATCTGGGCCAAAAAGTCTTGAGTCATAAAACTTTGACTTTAAACATATGCCGGGTCTGATTTGAATGTTTTCATATGGGCCGTGTTGTAATTTATGGAATACCAAATGTTGTGGGTTAGAGGAGCAGTCGTTTATAAGTAGGATTTAAGGGGAAAACCGTAGAACAAGCAGTCTTGGCTGTTTAAAATGCAAATTGTGTACAATATATAGGTTATTGTGCTATAAAAAAGAACAATTTACCATAAAACGTGTTAAATCAGCAGTTTAGACCACATGTTGTAGCAAGACCTTCTAGAGGAAATACTTAGAGGGAATGGCTCATTTCATCACGAACCGAAAGACCAGAGCGGCGTAAGAAGGAGGCATTTTCCTGTTGTGTTCACCTGGCGCCCCCTGGAGGCTGCTGTGATGCTGGAGGACACTTTTGGCTCTTCTTCTCTTTAAACTGCCCTGACACTGATCTGCTGACCCTCCCTGACCAGTCCTCTTGTTAAACTGACCTGAGACCTTTGACCGAGACACAAAGGCAACATTCTTTCTCTCTTTCTCTCGTTGAGGGTTAAAGATGTAACTTCTCTGACTTCTCTGATAGGGTTTCTGCATCCAACTTGTCTTTTTGGAGCTGCTTTTATTTTGCCTGTAATGTTCCACAGTATGGCATTTCTTGGTGTGTATAAATTTGACTGTGAAAGGCGTTTTTTCTGTGGGGCTGCCTCTCTACAAGTGAAAACAATAACAACAGCCGTATTACTATAGTTACGCATGGTACCAGTATACAGACATACTAATGATAAGATAAAGGTGCACTATGTAACTTTTCTAGTGGAGGACTCTGCTGCAATAGGCCTACTTCAATCCTGGTTTAGTCCTAATTTAGTCCTAGTTCAGTCCAGGTTTAGTCCTGGTTTAGTCCTAGTTCAGTCCTTGTTTAGTCCAGGTTTAGTCCTAGTTTAATCCTAGTTCAGTCCAGGTTTAGTCCTGGTTTAGTCATAGTTCAGTCCTCATTTAGTCCAGGTTTAGTCCTAGTTTAGTCCTGGTTCAGTCCTGGTTTAGTACTGGTTTTGTACTGGTTTAGCCCTAGTTCAGTCCTCATTTAGTCCAAGTTTAGTCCAACACTGTGGTACCTGCATCAGATGTTAATCTATGTTTGTTGTATCTGTCCCTATCAAATAAACAATAAAGTAAAGTAAAGTAAAGTAAGTTTAGTCCTGATTTAATAATTAATTAATAATTCATAGCATTTATATAGCACCTTTCATGACACCCAAAGCGCTTTACAGTTCATTGTTCATTCACTTCACACTTGGTGGTGGTAAGCTACTTTCTGTAGCCACACCTGCCCTGGGGCAGACTGATGGAAGCGAGGCTGCCAATCTGCGCCATCGGCCCCTCCGACCACCTCCAACACTCACGCACACTCCACTTTCATACTAGGAAATGTGGGTGAAGTGTTTTGCCTAAGGACAGTTTTTGCAACTGGCGCCCCCCTGTGGCACCTGGAATTCCCAGTGGTCTCCCATCCAAGTACTAACCAGGCCCTGCCTTGCTGAGCTTCTGAGATCTGACGAGATCAGGCTTTGACAAGCAGGTATGGCCACAACATAATTTAGTACTGGTTTAGCCCTAGTTCAGTCCTGGTTTAGCCCTAGTTAAACCAGTTTAGTTTAGTTTGGTTTAGGCTTAGTCCTAGGTTTAGCTTTTGGTTTAGTCCTAGGACTAAACTAGGACTAAAGTCTTAGTTCAGTCCTGGTTTAGTCCTAGTTTAGTCCTAGTTCAGTCCTGTTTTAAGCCTGGTTGAGTCCTAGTTTAATTCTGGTTTAGTCCAGGTTTAGTCCTGGTTCAGTCTTGGTTTAGTCCTAGTTCAGTCCTGGTTTAGTCCTAGTTTAGTTCTCGTTTAGTCCAGGTTTAGTCCTAGTTTAGTCTTGGTTTAGTCCTAGTTCAGTCCTGGTTTAGTCCTAGTTTAGTCCTAGTTCAGTCCTTGTTTAGTCCTAGTTTAGTCCTAGTTCAGTCCTGTTTTAAGCCTGGTTGAGTCCTAGTTTAATTCTGGTTTAGTCCAGGTTTAGTCCTGGTTCAGTCCTAGTTTAGTACTGGTTTAGTCTTAGTTGAGTCCTGGTTTAGTCTTGGTTTAGCCCTAGTTCAGTCCTGGTTTAGTCCTAATTCAGTCCTTGTTTAGTCTTAGTTCAGTCCTGGTTTAGTCCTGGTTTAGCCCTAGTTAAACCAGTTTAGTTTAGTTTGGTTTAGGCTTAGTCCTAGGTTTAGGTTTTGGTTTAGTCCTACGACTAAACTAGGACTAAAGTCCTAGTTCAGTCCTGGTTTAGTCCTGGTTTAGCCCTAGTTCAGTCCTGGTTTAGTCCTAGTTCAGTCCTGGTTTAGGCCTGGTTTAGTCCTAGTTTAGTCCTAGTTCAGTACTGGTTTAGTCCTGGTTTAGCCCTAGTTCAGTCCTGGTTTAGTCCTAGTTCAGTCCTGGTTTAGTCCTGGTTTAGCCCTAGTTCAGTCCTTGTTTAGGCCTGGTTTAGTCCTGGTTTAGTCCTGGTTTAGCCCTAGTTAAACCAGTTTAGTTTAGTTTGGTTTAGGCCTGGTTTAGTCCTAGTTTAGCCCTGGTTTAGAACTGGTTTAGTCCTAGTTCAGTCCTGGTTTAGGCCTGGTTTAGTCCTGGTTTAGTCCTCGTTTAGTCCTAGTTCAGTCTGTTTGGGTTGTGGGGTTGCCTCTTATGTGGTACAGGGTTCATTTTACATAACATTTCTGCTTTAAATACTACAAATACTGCACATTTCTATTTTATTTTTGTAACGTAAGCCCTGACCAAGATGGCGTCCCTGCACAGCGAGTCTTCTGCATGTGTTTTGTATTTGTCTGCTCCTGATTGGCGGGTTCTGGTCCAGCTGGGAGGTTTGACAGAGCGAGCCTGAAGCATGGGTTTGGAGTCGTTCATATGGGGTCCATGTTTTGTGTTTTGGCCCTATCACAAACTAGACCCCCTCACATCTCCTCTGGGACCATTGTGGGAGGAAGGAGGAACTAATGAGAAAAACCTTGAAGATTTCAGCGAGTAAATAAGACGTCAAAGCGTTTCTGTTGTTAAAAAAAATCACTGTTGTCTTAGATTTCGACACAGTACTTTGTTTTTCTATTGTCCTATTGTCTGTAAGAGGTAAATTCACTGTGATTGCTTAAAGCTGCATTGTGTAACTCTTCTGGTGGAGGGTCCGTCAAATACTTTTCTCCGTGGAGATGTTTTTGCTTTGTTTGGAATGTTTCACAATGTGGCATTAAACCTTTCTATCTTCATGGAGACCAAACCAGACCAAGTTACAGGTCAGATCTGTCAGAATGTCTGTTTTTTGTTTTTTTTTAGGTATTTTTGAGCTGTAAAACCACCTGTAATTGAATAAATGCAAAGGGGATCTGTTTAAAGTCACACTGTGGAACATTCCAGGCAGAGCAATGACATATCCATAGAAACAAGCAGGTGCTGGACCCCCCAACCAAAAAGTTACACAGTGCACCTTTAAGGATTTAAGGACTGCTTTAGCCCTAGTTCAGTCCTCTGGTTTAGTCCTAGTTCAGTCCTCATTTAGTCCAGGTTTAGTCCTAGTTTAGCCCTGGTTTAGCTCTGTTCAGTCTCCGTTTAGTCCTGGTTTAGTCCTGGTTTAGTCCTAATGTAGTCCTAGTTCAGTCCACGTTTAGTCCAGGTTTAGTCCTAGTTTAGCCCTGGTTTAGCTCTGTTCAGTCTCCGTTTAGTCCTGGTTTAGTCCTGGTTTAGTCCTAATGTAGTCCTAGTTCAGTCCACGTTTAGTCCTGGTTTAGTCCTAGTTCAGTCCTCGTTTAGTCCTAGTTTAGTCCTGGTTTAGTACTGGTTTAACCCTAGATCAGTCCTGGTTCAGTCCTGGTTTAGTCCTAGTTCAGTCCTCATTTAGTCCAGGTTTAGTCCTAGTTTAGTCCTGGTTTAGTCCTAATATAGTCGTAGTTCAGTCCACGTTTAGTCCTGGTTTAGTCCTAGTTCAGTCCTCATTTAGTCCAGGTTTAGTCCTAGTTTAGTCCTGGTTTAGTACTAATTTAGTCCTAGTTCAGTCCACGTTTAGTCCTGGTTCAGTCCTAGTTCAGTCCTCATTTAGTCCAGGTTTAGTCCTAGTTTAGTCCTGGTTTAGTCCTAATGTAGTCGTAGTTCAGTCCACGTTTAGTCCTGGTTTAGTCCTAGTTCAGTCCTCATTTAGTCCTAGTTTAGTCCTGGTTTAGTACTGGTTTAACCCTAGTTCAGTCCTGGTTTAGTCCTAGTTCAGTCCTCATTTAGTCTAGGTTTAGTCCTAGTTTAGTCCTGGTTTAGTACTAATTTAGTCCTAGTTCAGTCCACGTTTAGTCCTGGTTCAGTCCTAGTTCAGTCCTCATTTAGTCCAGGTTTAGTCCTGGTTTAGTCCTGGTTTAGTACTAATTTAGTCCTAGTTCAGTCCACGTTTAGTCCTGGTTCAGTCCTAGTTCAGTCCTCATTTAGTCCTAGTTTAGTCCTGGTTTAGTACTGGTTTAGCCCTAGTTCAGTCCTGGTTTAGCCCTAGTTCAGTCCTGGTTTAGTCCTGGTTTAGTCCTAGTCCCTGTTGTTAATCCTGTGTAGTGCTAATTCAGTTCTGGTTAAATCCTGATTGAGTCCTGAGTTAGTCTTGGTTGAGAGGTAGTTTAGACCTGGTTCAGTCCTTTTTAGGTCCAGATCAGGTCCTGGTTTAGTTCCTTGTTCTCAGTCCGGTGGGTGAAATCCAGTTATTGCTAGTCATCATACTAACTTTCAGAGAATGTACATTTGTATTTAATGATTTTAGATTTGCATTATTATGAGGCAACTAAACTAACCTTGACTATTGTTAGTCCTGGTTTAGTCCTAGTTTAGTTCTTGTTTAGTTCCTTGTTGTCAAACCTATGTCGTTTTCTAGGTATTTGTGAGCAATAAAACCACCTGTAATTGAATAAATGCAAAGGGGATCTGTTTAAAGTCATACCGTGGAACATTCCAGGCAGAGCTGTGGCATATCCATAGAAACAAGCAGGTGCCGGACCCCCCAACCGAAAAGTTACACAGTGCTCGTGGAGTTTTTCAGAGGCTGACGAATAAGATAAGTAATTAGAAGCGTTTTATAATCTGAGAATGAGGAAGTGCACTGTTAGCATGCTAGTTGTCCTTAGCTTTCTGAAAAGTCCCTGTGAATACTTAGGATGCTCAAAATGCAAAAAAAGTAAGGAAGGAATAACTTTGGACCGCTGCAAACTGTTTAAAAAGAAATCGTTCTGTTTTCCGCACTTTTTAAAACAGTAAAAATCAGGTACAGCTGTAAACATTATTATTATAACGGCGTTTTTTGCCTTGTAATTTCAGGTTTTTGGCTTCAGTTAGAGCAGCTTGTCTCAGCTCCCCTGATATTTGAAGGGGCAGGCCTCAGTGAAGTGATGACGGACAAAAACAGACGGTTTTTAAACCTGATAAAGTTTCACTGTGATCCCGTGTCTCTCAGCGCTGGGAAATACAAGTGAAAACAATAACAACAGCCGAGTGACTATAGTTAAGCATGGTACCAGTATACCAACATACTAATGATAAGCATGAAGAGTCCCTCAGTCGTCCAGGTAGAATCCATGATAAAAGAAGAAATTCAATTTGTCAACTGGACAAAGTTTGTTTGGTCGAACACGTTTCGCCGCTCATCTAGACGCCAGAGAAACAAAAGATAGAAACAAATAGGCGAGATAGTTTCGGAAAAACTGCAGTATAGTTAGCTCCTCCCTGCAGCGAGATATAAGCAAGTGTCTTACCAGCACTCTAACCAGAACTGACGAAGCCTCTCGGATGAGCGGCGAAACGTTTTCGACCAAACAAACTTTGTCCAGTTGACAAATTGAATTTCTTCTTTTATCATACTAATGATAAGATAAAGGCGCATTATGTAACTTTTCTAGTGGAGGAGTCTGCTGCAATAGGCCTACTTCAGTCCTGGTTTACTCCTGGTTTAGTCCTAGTTCAGTCCTGGTTCAATCCTGGTTTAGTCCTAGTTTAGTCCAGGTTTAGTCCTGGTTCAATCCTGGTTTAGCCCTAGTTCAGTCCTGGTTTAATCCTGGTTTAGTACTAGTTTAGTCCTTGTTTAGTCCTAGTTTAGACCTAGTTCAGTCCTGGTTTAGTCCTAGTTCAATCCTGGTTTAGTCCTAGTTTAGTCCTGGTTCAGTCCTGGTTTAGTACATGTTTAGTCCAGGTTTAGTCCTGGTTTAGGCCTAGTTCAGTCCTGCTTTAGTCCTGGATTAGTCCTAGTTCAGTCCTCATTTAGTCCAGGTTTAGTCCTGGTTTAGTCCTAGTTCAGGCTTGGTTTAGTCCTGGTTTAGTCCTAGTTCAGTCCTCATTTAGTCCTGGTTTACTCCTAGTTCAGTCCTGGTTCAATCCTGGTTTAGTCCTAGTTTAGTCCTTGTTTAGTCCAGGTTTAGTCCTGGTTTAGTCCAAGTTTAGTACTGGTTTAGCCCTAGTTCAGTCCTGCTTTAGTCCTCGTTTAGTCCTAGTTCAGTCCTCGTTTAGTCCAGGTTTAGTCCTAGTTCAGTACTCGTTTAGTCCAGGTTTAGTCCTAGCTTAGTCCTAGTTCAGTCCTGGTTTAGTCCTAGTTCAGTCCTAGTTCAATCCTGGTTTAGCCCTAGTTCAGTCCTGGTTTAATCCTGTTTAGTACTAGTTTAGTCCTTGTTTAGTCCTAGTTTAGACGTAGTTCAGTCCTGGTTTAGTCCTGGTTCAGTCCTAGTTTAGTCCTAGTTCAATCCTGGTTTAGTCCTAGTTTAGTTCTGGTTCAGTCCTGGTTTAGTCCATGTTTAGTCCAGGTTTAGTCCTGGTTTAGGCCTAGTTCAGTCCTGCTTTAGTCCTTGATTAGTCCTAGTTCAGTTCTCGTTTAGTCAAGGTTTAATCCTGGTTTAGTCCTAGTTCAGTCCTCATTTAGTCCAGGTTTAGTCCTAGTTTAGTCCTGGTTTAGAACTGGTTTAGGCCTAGTTCAGTCCTGGTTCAATCCTGGTTCAGTCCAGGTTTAGTTGTAGTTTAGTATTGGTTTAGTAGTGGTTTAGTTCTAGTCCTTGTTGTTAATCCTGTGTAATGCCAATTCAGTCCTGAGTTAGTCCTGGTTGAGAGGTAGTTTAGACCTGGTTCAGTCCTTTTTAGGTCCAGATCAGGTCCTGGTTTAGTTCCTTGTTCTCAGTCCGGTGGGTTAAATCCAGTTATTGTTAGTCATGCACTTTAATGTGGTCTCTCATACCAACATTACAGGAGGATGTACAGTTGTATTTAATGCGTGAAGAGTCCCTCAGTCGTCCAGGTAGAATCCATGATAAAAGAAGAAATTCAATTTGTCAACTGGACAAAGTTTGTTTGGTCGAAAACGTTTCGCCGCTCATCCGAGAGGCTTCGTCAGTTCTGGTTAGAGTGCTGGTAAGACACTTGCTTATATCTCGCTGCAGGGAGGAGCTAACTAGCTAACTACTTTCCGAAACTATCTCGCCTAATTGGTTTCTGTCTTTTGTTTCTCTGGCATCTAGATTAGCATACCTATTCATCCATACACAACTGTTTTTCTAGCCACGACTGGCCCTGACCTGGCTAGCTCTATTGTTTTTTTTGTTTGTTAGATCTAGGTTTAAGAATGGAATTATAGATGGGAGACAAATTATGTCTGACTCCACCATTTCTGTTTAGAGAAGGATTTTTGACAAAAATAGCCTCTTTAACTCCCCTCTTAAACCCGTTCTTTTCCCTGGCCAAGATCTGAACCTCACTGTCCTCAAATGAATGGCCCGTGGCTTCTAGGTGAAGATGTATATTATATATATTATATATAGGCTATTTTTGTCAAAAAAGAGAATCCTTCTGTAAACAGAAATGGTGGAGTCAGACATAATTTGTCTCCCATCTATAATTCCATTCTTAAACCTAGATCTAACAAACAAAAAAAACAATAGGGCTAGCCAGGTCAGGGCCAGAGGTGTGAAAAACAGGCGTGTAGGGATGAATAGGTATGCTAATCTAGATGCCAGAGAAACAAAAGACAGAACCCAATAGGCAAGATAGTTTCGGAAAGTAGTTAGCTAGTTAGCTCCTCTCTGCAGCGAGATATAAGCAAGTGTCTTACCAGCACTCTAACCAGAACTGACGAAGCCTCTCGGATGAGCGGCGAAACATTTTCCGACCAAACAAACTTTGTCCAGTTGACAAATTGAATTTCTTCTTTTATCATAGTTGTATTTAATATTAGATTTAATAGACTTTACACTTTTATGATGTGACTAAACTAAGATGGATTATTCCCGTTTCAGGCTCGGCCCAAAGGAGACGGTCTGACTCCGTACCAGGGAAAGAAGAGGTGTTTTGGGGAATACAAATGTCCCAAATGTAAAAGGAAGTGGATGAGCGGAAACTCCTGGGCCAATATGGGACAAGAGTGTATCAAGTGCCACATCAATGTCTACCCTCACAAACAGGTACTGGGTTAGTCCTGGTTTATTCCTGGTTTAGCCTTGGTTTAGTCCTCGTTTAGTCTTGGTGTAGACCTGGTGTAAAGATGGTTTAGTCCTGGTTTAGCCTTGGTTTAGTCCTCGTTTAGTCTTGGTGTAGACCTGGTGTAAAGATGGTTTAGTTCTGGTTTAGCCTTGGTTTAGTCCTCGTTTAGTCTTGGTGTAGACCTGGTGTAAAGATGGTTTAGTCCTGGTTTAGCCTTGGTTTAGTCCTCGTTTAGTCTTGGTGTAGACCTGGTGTAAAGATGGTTTAGTCCTGGTTTAGCCTTGGTTTAGTCCTTGTTTAGTCTTGGTGTAGACCTGGTGTAAAGATGGTTTAGCCTTGGTTTCGCCTTGGTTTAGTCCTCGTTTAGTCTTGGTGTAGACCTGGTGTAAAGATGGTTTAGTCCTGGTTTAGCCTTGGTTTAGTCCTCGTTTAGTCTTGGTGTAGACCTGGTGTAAAGATGGTTTAGTCCTGGTTTAGCCTTGGTTTAGTCCTCGTTTAGTCTTGGTGTAGACCTGGTGTAAAGATGGTTTAGATCTGGCTTAGTCCTAGTTGGATGCTGGGTTAGTCCTAATTTAGTCTTGATTTAGTCGTCACTTAGTCCTAGTATAAGACCTTGTTTAGTCTAGAGATTAGTTCTGGTTTAGTTGTACTTGAGTGGTAGTTTAGATCATGTTCTAGGCCTGGTTTAGTTCTAATTTAGTCCAATTCAGTCCTGGTCGAATGGTTTAGACTTATTTTATTTAGTCTTAGTTTGGTCCTGTTTTAGTCTTGGTTTAGTTCTGGTTTAGTCTTGATTTATACCTGGTTAATTCCGGTACAGTCCGCATTGAATGTTTAGACCTTTTTACCTCAGACTGAGTAATAATTTAGACCTACTTCAGTTTGTGTTTAGTCCTGATAACAAGGACCTGACCTGGACTTAATTCTCTGATTAAGTCTTGGTTGAATGATCATTTAGACCTTGAATCCTGGTTGAGTCCTGGTCCATTCTGGTTGAGTTTAGACCTTTTTCAGTCCTTTATAGTCCAGATCAAGTCCTGGTTTAGTTTCTTATTGTTAGTCCTGTGAGTTCAGTCCAATTACCTGATTTAATCTCCAATTTAGACAAAAATATAGATAAATAATAATTATACAAGTTTCTTCCAGAGACCATTGGAGAAGCCGGATGGACTGGACGTATCTGACCAAAGCAAAGAACATCCTCAACATCTGTGTGAAAAGTGTAAGATCCTGGGGCACTACTGCAGACGAGACCAGTGACGGATCTGACCATAACACACTACATGTTCTGACCCGGTTTACGGTTAACATCTCTCTAATTACTCAAATCAATCAGAAAGGCGTTGTTAGTTGTACCTCGAGACACAGGATTAAATGAGACTTTGCCGTGACATCACATTGGGGGTGTTCTACATGTTTGTATACTGTTACCATGGAGACACAATGCAAACATAAGCAAATGCTGCCAAAAAAAAGGTTTTAAGATGAAAACTCAAGAAAAAAAAATACAAAATGGAGCTAAACAGCACATTTTTCCAGAGCCTGAGATCAATACGAGCGTTCACGGTCCTGTTTAGGAGTTTGATTTTCAATAAAAAGTTGAGAGTGACTGAAAAACTATTGGCTCAACTGTTGTAGTTCCAACTGAGTCATCTCTTTCTGGTCTGATTGTGTAAAAATAAAGCTCACATTAAAGTCTAACAAAGCCTCAGACAGAGCAGTGCTTACAGTTAGCGTCACACCCCCAGGGAATATTGATGCCATCAGCTGCAAAGTAACAATAATGTAAATTTGCCAAGTTTGACATCTGTGTAGAGCTGAATGATTTTGGGAAATATTTAACTGCGTTTTTTGCAATAAATATCCAGAAGCATTTACAGAAACGTTTGTACAGATTTAAACTACAGTGTTAGCAGTTTATTTCAACAAGTTTGTGTATTATTTTGTATTGATAGGCATTTATTGTGTTTGTCTGTATAAAAAATACAACTGTAAAATGAAAATGAAAAAAAAAAAAAAAGTTAAAGTTTATAGAAACAAGTTTACATGTTTCAGATTTGTTCACCTATATCGCCTTATTATGTTATTGATGGTGTTAAAGATGCACTGCGCAACTTTTCTGCCAACCTGCTGGTCTCCATGGAGATGTTATTGCTTTGCCTGGAATGTTCCGAGGTATGACTTTAAACATTTCCATTTAGTGTTTATTCATTACGGGTGTTTCTATTGCTCAAAAACACAATATTTCCTTCTGTGGATAGGGGCGACTCCACAAATCTGATTCGTGACGGTAACCTATACTGTGGAACAATCTAGACAAAGCAATAATATTTCCATGGAGACATCAGGCCACTAGAAATGTTACGCAGTGCGTATTAAAGACTAAAAATTTAACTGTGTATTTTTATTTTTAACTTTCTCAACTCTGAACGCAACTGTGAACGACGTTTCAAATGAACTTTTGTATTAAGCCTCTTGGTTAATCTGTATATTACTGAAATAACATGTACTTTTTATGTGTAAAATATGCAAATCTGTATGTAGCCTCTATGCAGTATTCGCCTAATAGTTTGTAATGTTACATAATGTTGAATATCGTGGAATAAAAGCCATGGTTTGTTTCTGTGAACAACTATGCAACTGGAATATGGCATATCTTTGTACACTTATGCTTGTTTTGTAAAGTGACAACAGTAACTCAATAGTGACATTAGTGTTTGCCCACTGATCTGAATGTTCAAAGTCAGTTTTATTGTCAAAAACCATATGTACGGGTTGCACACACAGGATTTGAAATTGCAGCGCCCCCTAGGCCCACAGTGAACATAAAACATCTGATAAACAAGACAATAAACACCATGACTAAAACATCACATATACCCGTAGCAAAAGTACAGTAAACTTGTGTATAATATAAATAGGTAAAACACACAATGTGTAGTGTAATAAAGCTCAAATGGTGTCATTTAAGCAGCAGTCTCATTTAAGTGTCATTTAAGCAGGAATGTCATTTAAGTCATTTAAGCAGCAGTGCCATTGTCATTTAAGTGTCCTTTAAGTAGCATTGTCAGTGTCAGTTAAGTGTCCTTTAAGCAGCAGTGTCATTGTCATTTAAGTTTCCTTTAAGCAGCAGTGTCAGCATCTTTCAAGTGTATTTTAAGCAGCAGTACGTGCCATTTAAGCAGCAGTGTCATTTAAGCAGCAGTGTCAGCGTCATGTGTCATTTAAGCAGCAGTGTCATTTAAGTGTCATTTAAGCAGCAGTGTCAGTGTCATTCAAGTGACATTTAAGCAGCAGTGTCAGTGTCATTTTAGTGTCAATCCAGCTTATTATCCAGCGAGCGAACATTAAACAGTACGATGGTGGGGATCGCCTGCTGGTGGTCCGAATCTGGCTCTTGACATAAAAACAAATAAATTTGAAAAAAAAAACAAAAACATAAAATTGGGAGAGCAGTCAGATCCAGATCCACTGATGCGTTCCACACGTTCCACACAGGAAGTTTGCATATGGCTTCCGGCTCCTTCCGACTCTGACTCCCATTAATTCACATTAGAATACTGTCGCCCCTCTGTGTAACTGCTGCTGTCATTTTTGTCTTAAAGTGTTCATATAAACTACATGATCCTAGGTTGTTTTTTTTTTAGCTTGGTTTTCTGTATTTTAACTAAACAAATGACAATATTCTCCTATTCATTGTTGCCAGGTTTCAAATTTGTCAGAAATGGGGACTTTTTTTTTGTACAAAACTGGGACAAATGAATAGTTTTGGATAAATCTGCTGGGGCAGGGGACACAGGGCTCAAAACTTGGACTGTCACAGGTAAATAGGTAAATGCTATTTTGTCCTTCAAAAAAATCCTATGTATAATATAGAGCCTGGTTCCAAATTCCCCCCCTGTAACCGCAAGTCTCGATGAGCTTCATTTGACTGGAGCCGCTATGGGTGACGTCATACTCCCTTTTTTATACAAACGTGTGTGTGAAAACTATATAAAAATACATTCATTTACTGTCAAAAATTACTTTAAAATGTATTTATATTAAAATTAGGCAAATAGTCTGATGGATTTCCAAACATTTGCAACGTGCCAGTTAATAAAATGCTTAAAACCATGATGTGTTTTGGTGTTTTTAGGTGTTGTTTTAGTTATCTTTTATTCGTCCATTCTGACAAGTAAAAAGCAAAGTCTTATCATGCACCGCTGAACATTCGGTCATACCCATACACGCAGAACACCCCCATACATGAAAAAAAAGCAAAATATCAATGGAAGACATGGCAGAATTAAACCCAGCTTCTCCCATTCTTCCAGTAAATTATCTTGTGATTTTACCCTCGTGTTGACATGTTGTTTTGACGATGGCGCCCCCCTTTGACAAGTTCTAAAACTGATTGAATCCAGCTGTTCAGTGTCAGCTAAGTCTTGTCAAATCTGTCAGTGGTTTTAATTTAATTTCAACTCTAGACTGAACCATCTGGGAGAATGTATTTATGGTAAATCTGAAATAATCGCATATGGAAGTTCAAAGTCCCCTTCAATATAAGAAAAATGTAATGTAATATGGATTAGAAAAAACTGCCACCTCCTTTTAGCCGATAAATCTTCAGAAGCTTTTATATTTGAAGAGGGGAGGGCATCTGGCATACACCTTTGCTAAATTAAAGGTCCTATCACTCAAAACGGACTCTTATGAGCTTTAAGTCATGTTATAATGCCGTTACCTTCCCAAAAACAGAACTGGAGTGGTTTTGTTTCATTCACACGTGTTTGACTTTATTACACTGGTCTACAAATTTTTGGAGTGGCAAAATCTCATTTATTGATAAGATGAACTGAAAATTGATAACTGTGCTGATTAGCTAATGTATTCAAGATATTTAATGATTTTGTTTTACATCAAAATCACATCTGTTTATACAATAGATTTAGGCATTTTTGCTTAAAAATAATATTTATATTTAGAAAATATTTAAAATAAAATGTGATTTTTTTTTTATTTAGGATAGCGCACTTTAATGAACGCTTTTCATGACACTGTGTAAATATGCCGGATTTAGCTAGAAGCTACTTTCCATCCGTAGTCCTCGGACATTTAAAGGTCCCATGGCATGAAATGTTCACTTTCTGAGGTTTTTGAACGTTAATGTGAGCTCCCCTACCCTGTTTAGCCCCCCCCCCCATGGTTAAAAGTTGCGAAATGTCTAAACTGAGCATTTGCGATCCTTTTCTGCGTTACAAAAAATCGGAGCTCAAACGGGTGATTTTGAACAAGGCACCTTATTGACGTCAGATCGAAAAAAGAAATGCAAATGCAGTTCCACCCCCGTCTGTCTGTACTCAGCGTCTCTGTAAATCACGCCCAGAGAGTTTGGACTGCGAATGCGCTAGGCAATGCGAAATGCGTTTTTTATTTGCCTGGAGGCACGTCCGAGTGTTTCTAGGCTCGGAAGTCCTTTATCTGAGCCTCTGGACCTTTGAACAGCAGTGGTTTAATTTTATTTTCTGTGGAAATGTGTTTATTTTTCAATGGAACGCTTCAAATCTCTCCCCCCGTGCAAAAACAAGGAAATGGATCAGCTGAGAGCTAGAGCGGAGAGTTTGGCCACGCCCCCACCCTCTACTATAGGCCAGCTCTTTTCTCCTCATTTGCATTCAAGCAACAACACCCATTATGGAGTGTTCAGAGAGAGAAAAATTACTCTTTTCTCATCTTATCTCTGTTTCTCATGCACTGAGTGTTGATTTTGAAGAAGGATTCATTTACAGTATTAGGGAACCATTAAGGAACCATATAAAAGCATCAAGAAGTACCATGTCATGGGATCTTTAAAGAACATGACAAACAATAACAAAAAGCATTTATCATATTTACAGAAAAATACATTACATGGTACACATTGAACCTCACCTATGTTGACAGGTTTGGTTGATTTTGAGCTATTTTTTTTGAGCTCTTTTTAAAAGCAATAAGGGTAGAACTCTCTTGTATAGTTGTTGGAAGACTATTCCAGTTCATACAACCCTTAACAGAAATGGTGTTTTGTCCTGTAGCAGTTCGTCTAAATGTCCCCTCACAGTCCCTCTGGAAGCAAATCTAGTCCTGAGGTTGTTTTCTCTACGTTTAATAAATTTCTTCAGGGGAGGAGGGGCGAGGTCATTAAGGGATTTACAGTAATCCCTCGTTTATCGCGGGGGTTAGGTTCCAGAAATAACCCGCAATAAGAGAAATCCGCGAAGTAAGACAACTTTATATTTTACAATTATTCTACATGTTTTAAGGCTGTAAATGCCTCACCACACACATTATACGCTTTTCTCAGATTGGAATGAACCTTTTCTCACATTTCTCTCTCGTTTAAACACTCAAACTTTCATAGATTTTCAACAAAATGTATTAATAGTGAAGCGTGGGGGGAGACACGGCTCCGGAAGCCCCGCCGGACGTGCGAGGAGCACTGCCACGTCCCGGGACCCGAAGCGCACCAACCCCTTGGAGTAGTGCGCGACACGTGCACCCCTCATCGTGGTCAAATCCGTGACAGAGGAGCGTGACCGACGCGAGGCTGCGTGTACACCGGGGCTGCGAGCACGAGATAGAACCGCCGCGCCCGGACCGCGTCCTCTCAGCCCGAGCCACAAACCAACCGCACAAAACCAGCAAAGAGCGGCACGTGGTGGTTTAATCCTGGTTTAGACCTGGTCTACTCCCGGTTTTGTCCAGGTCTAGATCTGGTCCAGTCCTGGTTTAGTCCGGGGCCAGTCCAGGTTTAGACCTGGTTTAGACCTGGTCTAGACCTGGTTCAGTCCACGTTTAGTCCTGGTCTAGTCTCTTAGCCAATCAGGACCGCGATAGAGAGGGACCACTGTATAGATGAGGCAAGAGAGTTTAAAAGTTTTAAAATTTAAAAAACTTAAAAGCTGGTATTCCTCTAAAATTTCACAGTGATGATTTGAATATGATTTTTTGGCAAACACCTTGATGGATTTTTTAATAAAGTTGCTCTAAAGGTTTTAATACTGTGGTGCCTGTAAATTACCATAATGTACAACAATATTCAATGTGAGACAAGAAATTTCTTAAGACATCAGGTGCACACAATTTCGAGGCATCTCACAAAATATTTGATGTTAAAACTGTAGACATATTAAAATGAATGTATTGAATGTGCAGACAGGCTTTCAGATAGAACTGTTGCTTGTAGACACACTGTACCTTCTGATAAACTACTGTTTTTGCCTTATTTTGTATAAATTTCCTATTTTGACCCAATACTATATCTTGGAAACTATAGCCAATCAGCACTTCTGACTGACTTTTTCTTTATTAGTGACCTAAACCAAGAAAAATGTCACTACTTTTGTTCCAGAAGCATTTTTGTAGATCAGTGTCATTAGTCCGTCTACATCTCCAAAGCTGAAAACGCTCTGTTCCACCTTGTGATGTCATGTTGTGATAGTTTTCAGCTACTTTTTACCTTTTGTTCAGTAGATTTACAATTCCAGGGTTGAAATTATCCAAATTATTTTAACAAAGATGTAGGGAGTTTTAAAAAAAAAAAACAAGACAATGAAGCACTTCCTGTTACATGACATCACAAGGTGGAACCAAATGTTTTACCAACTCCAGATGTTTTTGAAGAAGAAACAAAACGACATAGGTCAGAAAATGGCATAATATAGACCGCAACTCAATGATAAGATTTGCAGAGGTGATTATAAAACTGTTTATGGACATTAGAAATGACAAATATTCCAAATAAGAATTAAAGTGCACATTATGTTTAATAGAAAATCTTTATTTCATCCACAAAACCTTTGAAATATATTCTCTCTGTTTAAATTCACATTTCGTTTGGCAGAGTTAAGTGCCTTTGTTTGAAAAGAAGTCACATGATATTTGTCCAGTGTGAGAGCTTCGTACAGATGGAGCAGCAGACAGGAGGAAAACTGAAGGTACAAATGTCCGTCAGTGAGCTTTAAGGCCGTACAAGATCCAACAATGTAAATAAAAACAAACAGTGTGGACTGTCAAGTATAATCATGTCAAAATTAGGACCAACCTGGGACTAAACCTGGGACTAGACCTAGAACTAGACCTGGAACTGGACCTGGGGCTAGACCTGCGGCTAGACGTGGAACTAGACGTGGAACTAGACCTGGGACTAGACCTGGGACTAGACCTGGAGCTGGACCTGGAGCTGGACCTGGGGCTAGACCTGGGACTAGACCTGGGACTAGACGTGGAACTAGACGTGGAACTGGACCTGCGGCTAGACCTGCGGCTAGACATGGAACTAGACCTGGAACTGGACCTGGGGCTGGACCTGGAACTGGACCTGGAACTAGACCTGGAACTGGACCTGGGGCTGGACCTGGAACTGGACCTGGGGCTAGACCTGGAACTGGGGCTAGACCTGGAACTGGACCTGGAGCTAGACCTGGAATTGGACCTGGAACTAGACCTGGAATTGGACCTGGAACTAGAACTAGACATGGAACTGGACCTGGGCTGGACCTGGGGTAGACCTGGGGCTAGACCTGGGGCTAGACCTGGAATTGGACCTGGGACTAGACCTGGAACTGGACCTGGGGTAGACCTGGGGCTAGACCTGGGACTAGACCTGGAACTGGACCTGGGGTAGACCTGGGGCTAGACCTGGGGCTAGACCTGGAATTGGACCTGGAAAGTTCTGAAAGCAGCCTGGGATTTCCCAGGTTTGTAGAAACCATGGTAAAAGGAGAAATTCAATTTGTCAACTGGACAAAGTTTATTTGGTCAAAGACATCAACGCACTCTAACCAGAACTGATGAAGCAGTTTGGATGAGCTGTGAAACGTCTTCGACCAAATAAACTTTGTCCAGTTGACAAACTGAATTTCTCCTTTTACTAATGGCGATGTTAGAACTACAACACCCAGAATGAGACAGAATTTTTTGTTTTCTCGAGATCTCAAAATAACTGTTTAGTTTTCTCGAAATCCCGAATGAATTGTGTTGTTTTCTTGAGATCTCGAGTTAATTTTCTCGCTATTAAGGTGGAAAATAATCATTACGAACATGGCCTCTGTCGGCTTCCATATTCCTGTCTGCTTTTCCATTCACGATATATTACGGAATTTTCTGCTACAACTAATTTATTAAAGAACTAATTCAAGTCAAGTACCAAAAAACTGACCATAATAACTATAATTATCCTTTAGTTAGTTTAACGAGGTCTCACTCTATTCCCGAATGTTATTTCCCATTGAACTGGCTCGAAATAAGAAACATTAGTACCACTTAATAACTACACTTTAATTAGACTGAAAAGTGCACTTTGTAACTTGTTTCCATGGAGATATATTATTGCTTTGCCTGGAAGGTTTCACAATGTGGCATTAAACATCATGACCAGGCCATGTTACAAGTCAGATCTGTGGATTAATGGATGTTTTTCTTTCATGTTACTTTTGAACAATAAAAATACCTGTAATTGAAGGAATGAGATGGAGCTTTAATGCCATATTCTGGAACTTTCCATGCCAAATCACCTGAAAAGTCTTAGTTCAACCTTAATTAATGAACGAGTAAGTGTAGTTATTGAAGCGTTACTGAAACATTTTAATATATTTGCTCTCCAGAACAAATAATGTAAATGTAAAAAAGGGGCTAGAGACCAAGACCAGGTCCGGTTTTTACTTAAGCTCTCCGCAGTCCGTGATTTGGATTCGTTTTGAGGTCTTCCCAGAGCGAGAACCGTAGGACTCGACTTTCTTCACCACCTCCATCCCCTCCTTCACGCTGCCAAAAACCACATGTCTTCCATCCAACCTGGGAAGGGGGGATTCAAGTTTATTATCAGTGAAAAAAAACAACAACTTTCAACTCTTTTACGCAGGACTAAACTAAAATGTGCCCAGTCACAGTTCAGAAAGACTGACTAAAGGGAGAGTGATGCAGTGTGGACCATCAAGTATAATCCATGTCAAAATTAGGACCAACCTGGGACCCAACCTGGGACCCAACCTGGGACTCAACCTGGGACTCAACCTGGGACTCAACCTGGGACTCAACCTTGGAACTGGACTCGGGAACTGGACTCGGGAACTGGACCTGGACTCGGGAACTGGACGGGAACTGGACCTGGACTCGGGAACGGGAACTGGACTCGGGAACTGGACTCGGGAACTGGAGCTAGAACTGGAGCTAGAACTGGAGCTAGACCTGCAATTAGACCTGGAAACTGGACCTGGACCTAGAGCTAAACCTGGAACTAGACGGAACTGGAGCTAAACCTGGAACTGGACTTGGGAACTGGACTTGGGAACTGGACTTGGGAACTGGACTTGGGAACTGGACTTGGGAACTGGACTTGGGAAATGGACTTGGGAAATGGACTTGGGAAATGGACTTGGGAAATGGACTTGGGAAATGGACTTGGGAAATGGACTTGGGAAATGGACTTGGGAAATGGACTTGGGAAATGGACTTGGGAACTGGACTTGGGAACTGGACTTGGGAACTGGACTTGGGAACTGGACTTGGGAACTGGACTTGGGAACTGGACTTGGGAACTGGACTTGGGAACTGGACTTGGGAACTGGAACTAGACCTGCAATTGGACCTGGAACTGGACCTGGGAACTGGACCTGGAGCTAAACCTGGAACTAGACCTGGAGCTAAACCTGGAACTGGACCTGGAGCTAGACCTGGAACTAGACCTGGGTCTAAACTTGGAACTAGACCTGGGCCTAAACCTGCACTTCAAAACCACAACCACAGTTCAAAAAGACAGACTAAAGGGGAGAGTGAGGGGCAGGAGCGACTGGTCTGGGGGTATAAGAACGGTGTGATTGGTCTAACACTCCACTCACCATTCTGTTTTGGAGGTGCAGATGAAGAACTGCGATCCGTTGGTGTTCGGTCCAGCGTTCGCCATCGATAAAATTCCTTCAAACAAATATTAAAATCAACCCAAGTTTAAAGAAGATTTTACTCCACTGCTGCTCCTTACAGAATTTTGAAGACTTGCATGAGTATGCGGCACTTATTTCCTTGGAGCCACAGATATCAAAATCATTATAAATAAGAAAGACTAAGGATTTAATTTTAATATGTAAAAGATACACTGTAAATACGATTGTGAAGGTCTACTGCCATCTGCTGGTCATCTGATAGCAGTGTAAGAAATACCATTTTTTAAACATTTTTTTGCAGTAGCTGTAAAATACAGATCTGGAAAAAAATGAAATCAGCATCTCTACATGTATTACAGCCATTCCATACCAGCGTCTGTTGAATTCCAACACAAACACAAAGCTGAGCTACTTCAGTTCTTGCACCAGGAGTGAATAAAGTCACCCAAGAACAATGTGAAAGACTTGGAGAGCATGCCAAGACGCATGAAAGCTGTGATTAAAAATAAGGGTTACTCCACCAAATATTGATTTCTGAACTCTTCTTAAGTGTAAACATTAGTATTATGTTGTTTTAAAATGAATTTGATCTTGTTTCTTTGCATTGTTTGAGGTCTGAAAACATGGAATTATACTCTCGAGTGGGATGGCCTGCTCTGGTCACTCTCAGGACTAGTCACTGGTACACTTTCATTTATAAGGCAATATTGGGACTACTGCCTTCGTACATTTGCACCCTAATTGCTCTGAGAAATGCTGAATCGTATTCTCTTCGTTCACAAGACTGTTTGTTGCTTTCTGTTCCTTATGCTCGTACAGAACTGGGTAAAAAGGCATTTGTTTACTCTGCACCTTTTGCATGGAATATGCAACAGAAAGACTGGAAACTAACAGATTTAATTTCCTTGAGCACTTTTAAATCCAAACTGAGAGCCTGAGAGCCCAATTCCACAATCAGCACTTGTTTTTTATAATGTTTTTAAACTTTTATGTCTTATCTGTGTACATATGCAACTGTGTTTTGTGTTTGCTGCTGCCTCTTGGCCAGGACTCCCTTGAAAAAGAGGTTCTTAATCTCAATGGGATATTTCCTGGTTAAATAAAGGTCAATAAATAAATAAATTGATCTTTGTTATTTTGACCATTTGTCATTTTCTGCAAATAAATGCTCTAAATGATAATATTTTTATTTGGAATTTAGGGGAAATGTTGTCAGTAGTTTATAGATTCAAACAAAAATGTTCCTTTTGCCCAAACACAAACCTATAAGTAGTAAAATCTGAGAAATATGATAATTTTACAGTGGTCTCTTAGTTTTTTCCAGAGCTGTATTTCACACACCACCAGCTTTTAGGACCACCAGGACTATACCAGGTCTACACTAGGGCCAAACTACACCAGGATTAAAGTAGGACTATACCATTGCTACAGGAGTTCTAAAAAATGACTAACACAAATTACTTAAAATTGTAAAGTTGATTTTGATGAAAATACAATGAAAATAGAAAAACATTCTTTGTAGTCTATGGGCGTTCAGCTCAAGATCATTCTAAAACTACTCAAGAAAACTTCATTTATGTCCTGTGAATGGAACTTTTAGTATCAATACCTGTGAAAAATTAGTATCTAGTTTAGATACTAGTTTTGATATTGATTAGGGTCTGATTTTCAATACTTTTGATAATCCTAATTCAAACTACAAGGGAATCTGTGTACCAAAGTTTAAGTTTAACCACTGTCTATATATTGAGTGGGGATAGATTTTAGTTTTGCTAAATAAAAAAATCCACCTGGTCCAGTGTGTTTCAGCTTGAAGTTCTCATCTGGAAACTTCCACCCGTAAATCGACTTTCCACCAGTTCCGTTGTGGTTTGTAAAATCTCCCCCCTGAAAAGAAAATAATCACGACAGCTAGACTCAAATGATTAATTAGAAAAAGAAAATATACACAATTGTAATAGTAGTTGGTGACATTACAACATAGTGCACGTAAATGCATTCTGAAAGTCCATTTAATAAATACCTGACACATAAACTGAGGGATGACTCTGTGGAAAATGGACCCTTTGTATCCAAACCCGTGCTCGCCAGTGCACAGAGCGCGGAAGTTTTCTACGACGACAACAAAATAGTTTACAACTTTTAGTCCACAATGTGACACTTAAAGGGATCATATTATGCCGTTTTCTGACCTATGTTACATAAAAAAACTGAGCCACCTTGTGAGAATACAATGTGGAAATACAGGAAGTGCTCCAGTGTGTTTTTAAAGATCCCATGACATGGTACTTCTTGATGCTTTTATATGGCTCCTTAATGGTTTCCTAATACTGTAAATGAATCCTTCTTCAAAATCAACACTCAGTGCATGAGAAACAGAGATAAGATGAGAAAGAGTACTTTTTCTCTCTCTGAACCGTCCATAATGGGCGTTGTTGCTTGAATGCAAATGAGGAGAAAAGAGATGGCCTATAGTAGAGGGTGGGGGCGTGGCCAAACTCTCCACTCTCCGCTGTCCGCTCTGATCCATTTCCGTGTTTTTGCACGGGGGGAGAGATTTGAAGCGTTCCATTGAAAAATAAACACATTTCCACAGAAAATAAAATTAAACCACTGCTGTTCAAAGGTCCAGAGGCTCAGATAAAGGACTTCCGAGCCTAGAAACACTCGGACGTGCCTCCAGGCAAATAAAAAAACGCATTTCGCATTGCCTAGCGCATTCGCAGTCCAAACTCTCTGGGCGTGATTTACAGAGACGCTGAGTACAGACAGACGGGGGTGGAACTGCATTTGCATTTCTTTTTTCGATCTGACGTCAATAAGGTGCCTTGTTCAAAATCGCCCGTTTGAGCTCCGATTTTTTGTAACGCAGAAAAGGATCGCAAATGCTCAGTTTAGACATTTCACAACTTTTAACCATGGGGGGGGGGGGCTAAACAGGGTAGGGGAGCTCACATTAACGTTCAAAAACCTCAGAAAGTGAAAATTTCATGCCATGGGACCTTTAAACTCCACACACCTTTACTAGAATCATTTGGATAATTTCAGCCCTGGAATTGCCAATCTCCAGTAAACAAAAGGTAAAACGTAGCAGTTAACTTGAAAACTATCACTTCATGACATCACAAGATGGAACAGCGCATTTTGAGCTTTTGAAATAAAGGATATAAAGGATTTCTCAAACATGCGTGAATGTTTTTGATGAGGTAACAACATTATAACATGGCCAAAAGTTCACAGTTGTAAATTTTTGCATAAAATAGGACAGGGGTGTCAAACATGCAGCCCAGGGGCCAGATCCGGCCCTCCGAGACCTTTAGTCTGGCCCTCGGCTGATTTTCTATTAAAATATTTAAATTTTCTATTAAAATATTGTGTGCCGCTTTTCAGGCACAAATGAAGTACCATCGTTTTGACTGTTGACCGTGACACCCTCATCAGCAAAATGTCAAAAATGAGAAAAGTGGACGCTGAGTGCAGGATTTTCCAAGAAAAATGGACCAATTCCTATTTGTTCAGGGAGGTGAATGGGAAACCTGTATGTCTGGTGTGTTTGCAACAAGTGGCGTTGCTCAGGGAATATAATCTTAAACACCACTACGAGACACGGCATACAACAATACAATAACTTGAACAGAGAACTGAGAAGACAGAAGATAAACAAATTATTGCTGGGACTGAAGAAACAGCAGTCTGTAATAGATTTGTGTTTCTCTGCACAAATATTTGGACTTATTGCTATTTTGGGGTGTATAAGCCATGAGTTTTCTGATCCGGAACCTTTGGGATCAAAGTCAGTTGGATACGGCCCCCAGACCAAAATGAGTTTGACGCCTCTTGATATAGGACCTTTAATTACCACACTTTGAATAAAATTGCTTTGCATATTTTTGCTCAGCTTGGTTAAAAATGGTTCCCTTTAGGCTATAAAACAGGTAGTACATGGTTGGACTGGTCAAGTAGAAACAAGCCTGAAATACTCTAAATACTTTGCAAAGTCATGGTAACTTTAGTTTCTATTTTTGTTCATAAAAACTGATAGTTTTGAGAACACTACAATTATAAATCAGTGTTATTTATTTGGCCATTTCTCACCTGCAGTTTTGGGAACAACTTCTGCGTTGAGCTGTAAAGATACAGGAAGAAAATTAAACCTGAGGAACAAAATGTCAAGATCAAGGAGATTTCTGTATGTAGCGCGACCAGGCAAAAAAAATCTATGAACAAAATCTATAAATAGGATCGCAAGATTTTCTGAAATATATGTGATTATTATTTTAAATTATTAGTTCATAACATACTTCAGTCTTCTCTCAAATATTAATGGTTTTGAACGCGTTTAAAATCTGCACTTTTAACAGAATCTAATAATTAAAGATATTATAACACCAAAAGACAGAACATTTAAAGTCTTGGTTTCTTCGCAAGAAATAACAGAACTCGCCATGTTGTCTAACTTTTAGTAATTCACGAAGCATCAGTCAAAAAAGTGGGACATTACCTAAATTAGTGAGATGAGGGACAACCAAAAGAGGGACATAAGGGTGAACAGCTGTCCCCATTTACCTGTGACAGTCAAAATTCTGAGCCCTTGTGTCCCCTGTCCAGGCAGATTTACCCAAAAAAACATTAATTTGTCCCAGTTTTGTACAAAAAACGTCCCCATTTTTGACAAATTTGAAACCTGGCAACAATGAAAAGGAGACTATTGTCATTTGTTTAGTTAAAATACATAAAACAAAGCTAGAAAATTATAATTATGCCAAAAAAATATATGATTTATATGATACTGTCCCACAAGTGAGTCGAGAATGGACAATTTTACACGCTCTTTTCACAATTTTATTTATACAAACTATCCCAACCCAAGTATGTTCCAGTTTAGAGTTTTTGAAAAGCTGGTCCCCCTAACATAAAGTCACTAGTTGCATATTTTAATAATATTCTGATAATATTTGAATCATATTTGAATAGTATTTCAGTAGCTCCAGGGCTGCAGAGCGGGGTTACCTCAAAGGTGACCCGTCCGAGCGGCTCGTTGTCGGCGGAGATCTCGAAATAAACCACGGGGTTGTTGTTGGCTGCAGCCGGGCCGGTGCTGTAGAGGCGGGCCGCGGTGAAGAGCACGGAGCACAGTTTGGTCCGGTTTGATATCAGCAGCATTTTCACAGTTTGAAAAGGCTCAGGAGAGCGGCTGGACTCGGTTCAAACACGCACCAAAGTCACGCCGCAGCAGGAGACCGCCGCCGGAAGTTTGGGTTGTGTAAGCGGAAGTGCGACAAGTCACGCTCAAGTCTCGCGATTATTGTTATTGTTCTTATTCTTATTCTTATTCTGATTCTGATTCTGATTCTGATTCTGATTCTGATTCTGATTCTTATTCTTATTCTTATTCTTATTATTATTATTATTATTATTATTATTATTATAGACCTGTTCTAGACCTGTTCTAGACCTGGTTTAGACCTGTTCTAGACCTGGTTTAGACCTGTTTAGACCTGTTCTAGACCTGTTCTAGACCTGCTTTAGACCTGTTCTAGACCTGTTTAGACCTGTTCTAGACCTGTTCTAGACCTGGTTTAGACCTGTTCTAGACCTGCTTTAGACCTGTTCTAGACCTGTTCTAGACCTGGTTTAGACCTGTTCTGAACCTGTTATGAACCTGTTCTAGACCTGGTTTAGACCTGTTCTAGACCTGGTTTAGACCTGTTCTAGACCTGGTTTAGACCTGGTTTAGACCTGTTCTAGACCTGGTTTAGACCTGTTCTGGACCTGTTCTAGACCTGGTTTAGACCTGTTCTGGACCTGTTCTAGACCTGGTTTAGACCTGTTCTAGACCTGGTTTAGACCTGTTCTAGACCTGGTTTACACCTGTTCTAGACCTGTTCTGGGCCTGTTCTAGACCTGGTTTAGACCTGTTCTGGACCTGTTCTAGACCTGGTTTAGACCTGTTCTAGACCTGTTCTAGACCGGGTTTAGACTTGGTTTAGACCTAGTTTAGTCCTGGTTCATACCCAATCTATCCTAATTTTATTATTATTATTATTATTATTATTATTATTATTATTATTATTATTATTATTATTAGTTTGTTTATTTATTTATTTATTTATGTATTTATTCATCTACAAATATACATGACCCCAGTTGGACTATATGAACTATGAATAGCAAAAATAGATAACATTCTAATTCTATTGACAGGCCGGAAAAATAATAATAATAATAATAATAATAAAACAAAACAAAAAAGAACACAGAATACATTTAATATTGCAGAGGTTATGAGAGTTTGTATGTAATTTCTATGGATATTTTGCATATGGATACTTTGGTTACTTTACAGCTTACGTCAGCAACATTCCTTGCCGGGGGTGTGATGCTAACTGTAGGCATTGCTCTGTCAGGCTTTGTTAGACTTTATTCTAAGCTTTGTTTAAACACAATCTGATGATAAAAACAGATTTAGCTGGAAATAGTTTTTCAGTTAGTTACGCTTACCTTTTAGTTGAAAATAAAACTCCTAAACAGATCCATGAGCGCTCGTATTGATCACAGGCTCTTGAAAATGCGTTGTTTAAATGTGTACTGTGTAACTTTTTGCTTGGGAGTCTGTCACCTGCTTGTTTTTATGGATATGTTACTGGTCTGGCTGGAATGTTCCACAGTATGACATTAAACAGCTCTACCTTCCATTTATTCAATTATAGGTGGTTTTATAGCTCAAAAATACCTAGAAAAACAAACATTCTGACTGTGAGCGGGATCGCCTCTCCACAGATCTGACCTGTAACTTGGTCTGGTAGAAAGGTATAATGCTATACTGTGAAACATTCCAGGCAAAGCAATAACATCTCCATGGAGAAAAGAATTTGACGAAACCTCCACCAGAAAAGCTCCACAATGCACCTTTCAATCCATTTTGTGTTTTTACTTGCGTTTTCAGATTATTTAGAACGTTATTTGTCAGTGTTTGCTAATGTGTGCATCGTGTCACCATGGTAACTTATGAACATTCCACCATGGCAATGCTGGTACATGTAGAACAACCCCACCGTGAAGTATCAACAGATAAAACTGCCCCTATGCCTTGGAATCTTTGTGTATATTGTTCATCTGTTTTCTTGTATGTATGTTCATAATAATTTGTTTGTATATATGCAATAAATTTGATGGAAAAAAGAGGACTTGGTCACAGGTGTACTCTGAATACATATTTATTAGATAAATATGAGGCTGCCACATCATCGGTCTAACTACAGTTCTGCAAGACTAAAAAACACAATTCTTTCGTTTATTTTCTGTCCAGCTCAGAGTTCGTACAGAATGAGAGTGTTTATATCAAAAAGTGTAAAACCGCTTACAATCTTACAGACCCCGTTGTCAATAGTTATGATTAGCACCTTTTAAATGAGAAAGGAAATGCAAATGAGTAAATTATAATATAAGAAATAGATTGTACTAGTTTCATTACAAAGTTTTAAAATGAAGTGTTAAAGAAACTCTACGTAACTTTTCTCATTAAAGGGCCCATATTATTCCATTTTCTGATCGGTTTTAATTTCTGTTTCCTCGTCACAAACACACCCGGAGTTGTGTTTTGTTTTGTTTTTAACGAGGTAACAAATCTCCAAAGATTCAGTTTTGCGTAATATGGGCACTTTAAGTCCTGCACATGCTCGTCTCCATGGAGATGTCGTTGCTTTACCTGGAATGTTCCACAGCACGGCATTAAACTTATCTTTCTCTAGAGACAAGCAGCTTACGCCACCAGACCAGAAACACCTGTAGTTGAACACATGCAAGATTGACAAGTTTAATGCCATACCGTGGGACATTCCAAGCAAAGGGATAACGTCACCATGGAGACTACCACCCCAGACAAAAAACAGAAACCACCCCCAACAGAAAAGTTACATAATGCACCTCTTTAAGTAAGTTTTTAGTTTGGATTTAAGTGGTTTGATTTGATTTAAGTTAGGATTTATAACTAGTTTAGACCCATTTGCACCTAGACCTGTTCTAGACCCGGTTTAGACCTGTTCTAGACCTGGTTTAGACCTGTTCTAGACCCGGTTTAGACCTGTTCTAGATCTGGTTTAGACATGTTCTAGACCTGTTCAAGACCTGGTTTAGACCTGTTCTGGACCGGTTCTAGACCTGGTTTAGACCTGTTCTGGACCTGTTCTAGACCTGGTTTAGACATGTTCTAGATCTGTTCTAGACCTGGTTTAGACATGTTCTAGATCTGGTTTAGACTTGTTCTAGACCTGGTTTAGACCTGTTCTAGACCCGGTTTAGACCTGTTCTAGACCTGGCTTAGACCTGTTCTGGACCTGTTCTAGATCTGGTTTAGACATGTTCTGGACCTGTTCTAGACCTGTTGTGGACCTGTTCTACACCTGGTTTAGACCTGTTCTAGACCTGGTTTAGACCTGTTCTAGACCTGGTTTAGACCTGTTCTGGACCTGTTCTGGACCTGTTCTAGACCTGTTCTGGACCTGTTCTGGACCTGTTCCAGACCTGGTTTTGGTCTGTTCTGGACCTGTTCCAGACCTGGTTTAGACCTGGTTTAGACCTGGTTCTAGACCTGGTTTAGACCTGTTCTGGACCTGGTTAAGACCTGTTCTGGACCTGTTCTAGACCTGGTTTAGACCTGTTCTAGACCTGGTTTAGACTTGGTTTAGACCTAGTTTAGTCCTGGTTCATACCCAATCTATCCTAATTTGTCTTAATCAGTAGTGCTTTTACTATTCTTTTTTTAATCCCATAATTTCTCAAAATTTTAAACAATTTTTAGTTAATTTGAATGCAACTCTTTAAAATAAAAGTTCTAAAGGTTTTTCACAATAATTCATTGAAAAGTACCTTAAAAATGACAAATAAAAATAAAAATAAAACAAATCTTCCTTACCTCAAATATATGTGGAAGAATTATTAAATTACTGTTAAACAAGCATAGAAACTTTGCTAGTAAGTCTCTGTATGTTTAGGTGTTTTATGCTGAAAGGGCCTCCAGCTTTTATTGTGAAGGAACACTGCACATTCCTATGAAAACAAATAGATCAGAGTTCGCGTCTCTATCTCATTTTTACATATTTACAGTTTTGCATCAAGTTCCATGGGCTCCACTCAGACTCCACTCAACACCAAACTGTACTGTATTTTGTTTATTATTTTTACTTCATTCACAAAACCTGTCTAGGGAAAAGGACCCAAATGGCAAGAGTTGAACTGAGAATTGCTCTAAGATTATAAAATGATTAAAAATAAGATGTTTCTAATTAGATGTGCTGTAAAAAGTTGCCGTTAAAATGATCCAATGAACATTTTTGCGTTGACTTCACTTAAAGGAACTGTATGTAAGATTTTGATTGAGATACAATATGTGTCCACTGATTCTAGGTAAACATATTCAAATATATCTCTTACTGATAACAATTGTAATGCTGATTCATTTTTAATTACAAAAACACTGGACATGGTGTTTCATTTTTTGAAAATTAGCCAATCAGAAAGCAGAATGAGCCTCACGTGAGTTTTTCATTTGCTTTGCCAGTTTCAAAGCTGAAATCCAGTTGGTTTAAACCTAAAACGCCTCTCTCTGATCAGAATGGCCTAAACCCCAGAACCTGCTGCCGATCATGAGTCAGTGCTAGTGCAGCCTCTGCAGCTCAGGGAGGGAATTCTGGAGGTTCTGAGCTTCACGAGTCTCTCCATAAATGTGTCTCCATCTACAGGTTTAAGCTCTGGACACAGGTTCAGTTGTGATTATAATACAGTGGTCCCTCGCTATAACGCGGCTCATCTTTCATGTTTCACAGATTTTTTTATTCAAATTTTTTTATGGCCGATTTGTCCGTCATTCTCCTCCGTGCCGTGTCTCCTGTACAGTACAGAATGCGTTCAGCTTTGCCAGATTTATATAAACGTTCGATCGATCGCAGTGGGACTCTGAAGTGCTGTATGTTTGCGAGTTTTCTCCTCGACAAAACCCACAATGTCGACGAAACGTTCTCAAGTATAATCAAAAGTGGCACGTCTGTTTATAAGAATCTTCTCACCCAAAATAAAAAAAAGAGCACCAACAACTCCCCATAACCATGTTCTTCACTTGGAAAAAGTGAAGCGGCGCCAGGACGAAGAGGAACTGTGAAATACATGGGTCGCTATTAATATTCTTTTTTTTGTTGTTGAAAATCTACGAAAGTTTGAGTGTTTAAACGAGAGAGAAATGTGAGAAAATGTTAATGCCAGCCTGAGAAAAGTGTAGAATGTGTGTAGTGAGGCGTTTACAGCCTTAAAACACGTAGAATAATTGTAAAATATAAAGCCGACTACTTTGCGGATTTCGCCTATCGCGGGTTATTTTTAGAACGTGACCACCGCGATAAACGAGCGACCACTGTATATTTTTAAAACAGAGAGTGCAGGCTACATATAGCTCCTTTAAAGTGTTTCAAAATGAACTGTTCTCTCTTATGCAACTTTTTACAGCTTTGCCATAACTATAATGATAAATGCAAAAGTAAGTATGCTATTAGTGCACATTTTACAGCAACAAAACCAGATATTTTGCACAGAATGGGCAAGAGTTGAAATAAAAACTGGATTCTAGCCCTAAACCTGTCAACAATAAAAAAAATACAAAATAATTTAACAAAAAAAAAGGTTAAAAATTCTTATGAGTTTACAATTTCTTAAGAAAAAGACACATCTCGACAAAATATAAATATCGTGGATTCCTATAAAAACGGTTTTGATTATTTGGGTCTCAACATTATACTGACGAAATAGTTACAATGGGGGATAAAATGGCAAGACTGAATGCATAAACAATAAATTATGATACAGTAAAATGTGGTATTGCTTTCAACCAATCTTAAAGGTGCACTGTGTAACATTTCTAGAGGAGGGTACCACTTTGTCTTCACTGAGATCTTTTTTTCTAGTTAAAGGTTCCATACTACACAAAATTGACTCTTGTGAGCTTTAAAACATGTTCTAATGTTGTTATCTCCTCAAAAACAGACCTGGAGTTGTGTTTTGTTTCATTCACCCTTGTTTATTATTAATCTGTCTACATCTCCAAAGCTCAAAATGCTCTGTTCCACCTTGTGATGTCAGGAAGTGGCAGTTTTCAAGACAACAAATGAGCTACTTTTTTACCTTTGGGTCAGTAGAGATCGTCAATTCCAGGTCTGAAATCATCCAAATGATTCTCGTGAAGGTGTATGGAGTTTGAAAAACACAGTGGAGCACTTCCTGTATTACTAGATGACATCACAAGGTGGAACGGAGTGTTTTCAGTCTAAGAGAAGAAATCAGCCTAAATATGCAGGATGTGTGAATGAAACAAAACACAACTCCAGGTCTGTTTGTGATGAAAAAAAACATAGAAATTGGCATAATATGGGCCCTTTAAACATATCAGTCTCCGTGGATACGAGGAGAAGTTACACGACAGATCTGTGGAGAGGCAAGCCCACTCTCAGGCCCTGTCTACACGGCAACGTTGTGGAGTGAATCCGATAAAGCTTTTTATCGTTTCGGTCTCGCGTCCACATGGCACCAGCGTTCTGGGTTCCCCAAAACGATATTTTTTGGGAACGGGTTCCAGAGTGGAAAACTCTGGCAACGTTACTGTTGCGGAGTCGTCTGGACGAGTAGAATGGCCAGTACGTCACAACCACATGGCCAGAACAAACAGCAGCCTCGCGCGCAACATTCATTCGTAACAAGACAGCGACCATGGCGGACACCAGAGTAGCAGTAGTAGCAGTGCTGCAGTCACTGCTAAGTTTACTTGTGTTATTGAAAGAAAATGTACTGCAGTTATACCAACTAGGCGAGCAGCAGAGACGCTTACAGCACAACATGCGCCAGATTCTTTTAAACCCGCCACGGCGTGTTACTAGACGTGCCAAAAGAAGGAGATTTGGGTGAGACCTGGAAGAACAAGTAGCTGGTGGGACCACTTGGTGAATGGCGTTGTCGCGCAGGTAGAAAAAGGGCACCCCTTTTTCTACCTGCGCGACAACGCCATTCACCAAGTTGTGCGCATGCGCCTTACTTCTTCTATTGTTCTGGAGTATCCGGTGGGACTGGCTTACACCGCCCATAGAGGCGCGGCACGTGTATTGCATCATTTTCAGCAAGCGTTCCATTGCCATGTGTACGTGATATTTTACTGATCCGTTCCCAGTGTGAACGTGATATTTTTTTTACCCGGTAAGAAAAAATCCTGCGTTGCGTTGCCGTGTGGATGTAGCCTCAGAACGCCAACAAAACGCCTCAAATGAGAGAAACACTGGATAGGTTGGTCATATTTTTGGCAAAACAACAAGCTCTCCATAGAAACAAGCGACCCTCTGTCATAAATGTCACACAGCGCACGTTTGCTATGCGGTGGCTATTTAACTGACACATAACCGATATTTTGTGGTTAGATTTGAACAACTAAAAACGACAAAACTTATTAAGATGATACAAAAATATTCACATAAATATTTACAATACAATAGCATTTCTTAAAAAATAATACATTTGCATAATGGACAGCAATCTCCTTAAAAACAAAATGACTCCAATACTGCTTCAACCGCAATTAGCGTTAGCAGCAATGGCTAATATTACTGCAAACTTAGCCTATACTATTTACAACATTCAAACAGCCAGTCCCATAGACAAACACAGGTCTCCAGTCCCCAACTTTGGTGAATTTCCAAAACACAACACAAAGAAAAAAACATATTGTATCGTGGAAAAGGTTTAGGTAATTGTCAGAATAATTAAATAAATAAAAATATTCCAAAACAGACCAGAAATGGGCCAAAAATATACGTAGATCTGGTTAACTCTTGGTATAATAATGATATAGTAACTGCTTTAGTCCTAGTTTAATCCAGTTTTAGTCCTGGTTCAGTTTTAAATCATTTATAGATTGATTATTGAAACCCAGTTTAGTCTTTTCCCATTGCAAGATAGGACCAGTGCCTTGGCAGAGGTGTTTAAAATATTACAGTAATAATTCCCCTTTCCTTCTTTTTCATTTTCCTTAGACTTTTGCACAGTATTGAAAAAAATATGTTGATGTTATAAAATAAAGCAGTGATTTTTGTGAAATATTTGTGTATTATTTGAAAGAAAAAGACAATTAATATGCAATAAACTGGATAAGTGCAAAACAATAATGATATACAGTATGACATAACATAATGGACTGAAATTGGCATTAAAATCAACCTTCTAAAGAGCTACTATTTTGCTTTTTATGGTCATATTTTAAAATTCAGCCTAAAACTGGATTAGCATAACATAACATATCACTGTAAATGTATACAGTACAAAATAATTTTTAAATAATTTGTCATAATAGTGGTTCTTTGGAAGGAATACTGCAACTAGTACATGTCAAAAAATTGCAATCGTAAAATATGTTAAAACCTCTTACCATTCCAGATGATTTTTTTTTCTAAAATCTCTGACTAAAATGACTGAATTTGCTTCTGAATTTGCTTTGGAAGAACAAACGGCTGGACTTTTTGTGAAGCTGAGGCTCGGTGGTTTTGGCCTCTGTCCGATCTAGTCTCATTTTAAGTGGAAACAAGTTCTACACAGAGGAAAGTCACATTTTAAATACCCCCTGAATTATTTGGGGTAAATATAAGAACAGGTATCGCTGGTGTCCTGGGGAGGATCTGATAAGACCACAGACTGAGCATTTGTTAGGTCGTTTTTTGGCCTATTTTTGTATTTGTGGGATTCTTCTCAGAATGGTTTATTTGACTGAAAACATTGGTCTACAAGCAAAATGCTTCCGGAACAAAAGTAGTGAAATTTTTCTTGGTTTAGGTCACTAATAAAGAAAAAGAGAGGCTACGTTTATACGGCGACGATCAAAACAGAAGGTGCAAAAGTGGCGTTTCGTCTTAAATTTTTTTATCTGCGTTTAGACGAGCGTTCTCAACAGGAAATGTTTGTTTATACGAAGACGCAAAAGTATATAATATAATTAGGGCTGGCAACTAATCTCAGAAATTTCATAGTTAATCGCGATTAATCGTGATTTATTTAGCATGTTTAAAATTGATATCTTGCAGTAAGACCGTTCGAATCTAAAGTTAAACACGCAATGCAAAGTATTTCTCACCATTTTTTTTATTTCAAAAAAGTGCAGAGAAAGGAAAAAGTAACAATGAACCAGTAATAGTGGCTAAGTTGGCTAAACTGAAGACAACAGCGTGTCCTTCCTTGGCAATGCCGACGACTCGATTGAAGCCCGCTCGAGCTGCCTACGGATGCGTAGAAGGAACAAAATACTAGCAAACTCAAAATAGCGCGTTTAACCGACAATGAGTTTAATTAATACAACCAAATGAGCTGCATATGGATGGTAGAATTGCGGAAAATGCTGGCAAACTCTGATCGCGATTAAAAAAATTGTTCGCAATCATAACTTACATTAATCTAATCGCAATTAACGCGTTAATATTCCCAGCCCTAAATATAATATAATATATATTAATAATATAATAATAATATAATGCAGGTAATATAATGTCAGAGCTACCTTTTTCAGGACACCGACAGGGGCTCTCATTACGGTTGTTTCGCCCTCGATGTCGGGTCGGAGCTCTTCGCTTAATGCAACAAGAGCTTGTTTAGTCATTCTGAAGTTTTATCAAGGTAGTCAGACATGTTTGTTACTGTTTTTACCGGCTTGGCGCATCAGGTCAGGTGTATGCGACGTGAACATGTTTTGCGTTTCTTGCCGTTTAGACGGAGACACGACCCGGGCCGTCTTCAGAACTCCACACTCTGGAAGGAGTCTTCAGATTTTTGCGGTTTCAGAGCCCGACGGCGCCGCCGCCGTGTAAACGAAAGACACTTCCGATAGAATATTTTATCGTTTTCAATCGCAATCGTCCTCGTCTAAACGGCCCCTAAGTCAGAAGTGCTGATTGGCTCTAGTTTCCAAGATATAGTATTGGGTCAAAATAGGAAATTTATGCAAAATAAGGCAAAAACGGTAGTTTATCAGGAGGTACAGTGTGTCTACAAACAACAGTTCTATCTGAAAGCCTGTCTGCACATTCACATACATTCATTTTAATGAATGTTTTTAATGTAGTCCATCATCTTGCACCTTCCTACCTGTGTGAGATTTCGATCCCTCACCAACCCAGCAGAGCTCTACGATCTGCTGGGCAACATCTGCTGGAGGTCCCCCGGTCCCGGAGCAAACAGTGGGGTGATCGTTCTTTTGCAGTGGCCGGTCCAAAACTCTGGAACTCTTTGCTCATTGAGTTACGCTCCATCAATGACCTGCCTCTGTTCAAAGCCAAACTTAAAACCTACTTATTCAGGATGGCTTTTAGCACTTAGTGGCCCTGTGACACTTTCTTTATTTGAATGGTTTATTTTAATTGGTATTTTAATGTGCTTTGTTGACCTATTTGTATGATGCTTATTGTTTTTTTATCTTGTTTTTAATGTTGTACAGCACTTTGGTCGGCTTTGGTTGTTGGAAGGTGCTATAGAAATAAAGTTTGATTGAAATATTTTTTGATTTCACATAAGAGAGACGCCTCGAAAATGTGTGCACCTGATGTCTTAAGATATTTCTTGTTTATTTCTTGACGGATAAAGAAGTGCAAGTTAAATGTATATTATATTGTATTATATTATATCATATTGTATAGTATTGTATTATATATATTATAATAGCTGTCAATATGGAATGTGTGAGAATATGGAGCAGGAGTACATAAGTTTATACTTCCTCCTGCTCCATTTTGAGCAAAAGGAACTGCAGAGACATGTGACATAAGTTTGTGTTTGTATTTTGAGTTTGTATTTGTGAAATTACGCTTAAAAGGAACCTGCAAGTTGCTCAAATAAACATAAACATAAATATTTTCAAAATCTAAATATTATTTTTAAGCAAAAATGCCTAAATCTATTGTATAAACAGATGCGATTTTGATGTAAAAACAATATCTTGAATACATTAGCTACCCAGCACAGTTATCAATTGATTTTCAGTTCATCTTATCAATAGAAATGAGATTTAGCCACTTTTATCTCGGAAGCAGATCGAGTCTAAAATTTTGTAGACCAGTGAAATGAGTGTTTACATTATTGTTTTACATGTCAACGAAATTGGTGAGAGAATGGTGAGGGGTTTCAACAAAAATGTAGATTCTTTTCAGAAATCGCTATAATCATCAGCCTCGTTTCGTGTAGTTTCCGATTTGTTGTGCTTCTCTGACATTGACAGGATCGAGTGGCGTTGCAACATACAGTGGCCCAGTAACGATTATTATTATTATATATATTTTTGTTACATTGTTCCTTCTTTTTTTATGTAAAACAAACACAAATAAAAAATGCTACATGTGTCCACAACATGCGTATAAAACAGTTTTTTTTAGTTTAGCTGCGCGTTTCGAAAGTCCGTGGGAGAGAGAGAGAGTCTGTGCTGGTCAAATGAAAACTGTGGAGGAAGAGGAAGAGGGAGTGCATCTGTGTTGTAGGCGGACATTTTGGCTCAAAGTTCGTAGAGTTTTTTGTGGAGTTTTTTGTGAGCTTTTCGTGGATTATCCTCAGTTGTTTTCGAACAGCGAGAGGAGGTCGTCGCTGCTGTTGTTGGGGAGGTCCGGAGGGTCCAGGTACGAAAGCAGCTCATCCGGATTCGCCAACTCGGGAAGAAGCTGAAAAAGAGACGACGAAGTTAAAGGTGTACTGTGTAACTTTTGGGTTGGGGGTCACCTGCTTGTTTCTATGGAGATGCCATTGCTCTGCCTGGAATGTCCCACAGTATGACATTAAACAGCTCTACCTTACATCTATTCAGTTACAGGTGGTTTTTAGCTGAAAAATTACCCAGAAAAACCGGCATTCTGACTGTGAGCGGGTTCGCCTGTCCACAGATCTGACCTGTAACTTGGTCTGGTTTGGTCTCCCTGAAGATAGAAAGGTTTAATGCCACACTGCGAAACATTCCAGACAAAACAAAAACATCTCCATGGAAAAAAAACTAGGGATGCACCGATGTGAAAATTTTAGCCGATACCGATACCCAATATTGATGTTGCTGTTATCGGCCGATAACGATATTATCCGATACGATATTTATTTATTTTTAATTCTGAGATAATATTTTATACAGACTGAAAATCATGCTTCTTTGATTTTCAAACCGTGTTTTGACTCCTGATTTTTTTTTTTTTTTGTTCAATTAAAATTTTTTTTATAGAGTAACATTTTTGTTATAGTGTAACATTGTGTTCTGCGTCCTGATTGGCTAAGGGACCTTTGCCTCCGTGTTGATTTGCACATTTATTTGCACTCGATATGAATGCGCACTGCACAGAAAGTAATTGGGAAAAGTATCGAGCAAATTAATTCCTTTTGGCCGAAATCTTTCTCTGGCGCCGTTAGACTCCAGTCTAACGTGGAGTAGCTGCAGATACCGCGGCGGTCAGTGCTGACAGACTCGGACAATGGCTGGGTGACCAGGAAAACGCTTTCCATCACTTATTTTAGTCTTTGGACTGTGGGGAGATGCCCAAGTTTGACCTGGGGGTGGCATATCCCTTTAATTCAAGGGATTACTGTACTGACAAATATCTGTCGTTAATATCGGCCCACTTTTACACATCGGGCCGATACCGATATGTTAAATATTTGGCAATATCGGCTGATACCGATGTTAATGCCGATATATCGTGCATCCCTTAAAAAAATCCTTGCAACGGAGCCTCTACCAGAAAAGTTCCAAAATGCACCTTTATTTTGGATGGAAATCAAAATCCTGATCCAAGTTAGCTGCGGTTAGTCAGCGACAATCAAAGCACAATTTGTTATTTTATTTATAATCTTGATGATTTTAGACTTTCTGAAGTTTCTGAAAAAGGGCCAGAGAGAGAGAAAAAAAAAAAAGGATAATCCCTTCTTTAGACCACATGGTTTCCTGACCAGCCAGAACCACCGACTTCGGCAAAACTTCACAAAAACGAGTGGATCTGGAGCTGTGTCCTGTCCTGATTTCAGACAGCGTGATTGACAGGTGGATTAACCAATCAGAGAGACGCATGCTGTGTTCACGTCAAAAACAAACACGGCTGCTCATAAAAAGGGCGACAAATCAACATAAAGGAATGAGAACCAATGCTAATTTTACAGAATCAACAATTGAAGCACCAAACTATTAGTTATCTCAGGTAAAAGAAGTTTTATACAGTCATCCCTCACCTTATGAAATTAATTTGTTCCAGAAGTGGTTTTGGAACATTAATTTTTCTTAAGTAGAGTCGCAATGTAAAAGGCCTGATTTGTTCCTAGCCAATGGGAGGCCAGCGGGGTGTTGGGAGAGTGTATTTACAAGTGTATTTATGTTTCGGGGGATTCGGGCGGCTGCGAAGTCGAGCGCGCATTATTTGAATTTTTGAGATTTCGTAACTAGGATTATTCGTTAGTTGGGTGTTTTGTAAGGTGAGGTTTGACTGTATTTTGTTCTGAATGTTATGAGAATTTTCATGATGTCTTCTGCATTTGAGAGACACAAATGAACCGCCGTCTCAAGATTGGACGGAGGATTTTTGAGCTTATGACCTGCAGCTTTCACAGTGCAATATGAGAAATGTATAAAAATTAGTGCAGTCAAGCGAAATTAAAAAACTAATCTAATTTATTGCATTTTAATCTCGTGAGAGAGAGACTGAGAGAGAGATTATGAACGAACCCACTTTGTGATTGAGTTTGTCAGTTTTTCCGTGGACACTTTGCTGATTCGTTTCCCAAATTCTGCGTGTGTGGTTTGGCAAAGTGCACTCACGCTCGCTCTATCACCAGTAACGATGGAACTTGTCTGGACGTGTTTATCGTTCAAATGATCCGTCAGGCTGGAGCATCTTCGGTGATCGGAAAATTATTTTTGACAAAAGCTCTGTCTTCGTTCTTTTTATAAATAAACTCGCCGTTCAAAGGCCCTGGCAGCGATTTTCTCGTCGCACGCCAAATTTAAAATGTGCCCATTGAATTGCCGCTCATTTATTGCGTTAATTTTTATAATGTGTTAATTTGCGGTGTAATTAACGCGTTAAACTGACAGCCCTAATAAGAATATTTTGTACTATTAACATTTGAAGTAAGCAAGTCTTGTTTTCTACTAATATTCGTTGACTGCAACTACTAATACTAAAACAAGTAGTCTATATTTTTACTACTACTACTACTACTTACTACAACATCTACAAGTACGACTGCAAGCCTCCTACTACAACAGGAAAACGGGTAACTTTACTCACATCTAGGGAAGGCTCTGGCATATCCGACCCCGTTCCGTCGAGGCCGTTGCCGGGGTTAAAGGTCAGGTCGCTGGGCGTCTGCTGAGGGTGCTGAGGGGGCGGGGCTTGTCTCTGCGGAGGAGGACCACCGTGGAGTAACGACGGCCCTGACTGGCTCCCCATATGTAAAGGCTGTCCCGATTGGCCGCCTGGGTGCAACGATGGTCCCGAATGGCCGCCTGGGTGCAACGATGGTCCCGATTGGCCGCCTGGGTGCAACGACGGTCCCGATTGGCTGCCGGGATGTAACGAAGGACCCGATTGGCTGGCGGTACGAGGGGATCCGTGGAGGGTCTGCTGCAACGCCCCGTGTGATTGGTCGTTGCCAACAGGATGAGGTATCTGTGGAAATAGACACAAAAGTTGCACTGGAAAAAAGCTTGGCCAAAATTTAAGATATAAACACTTAAATCTATAAGAAAATTATTTAAAAGTAGTGAAATTATCTGTCCATGCAGCAAGATCATTTTGCTTGACAAGTTATCTTAAAATAAACTCCCTCTAGATTAGAATTAAGCAGTCTCAGAACTAGTAAGTAGATAATAAATCTGAAAACAAGATGAATAACCCAATAGAAGTTTTAAAATCTCGTCCAGATCAGAGAAATTTGCAGTGTAGGTTAGATAAAGCAGCACTATGTAACATTTTTACTGTATTATATTAGGCAGCTTGACTCTTGTGAGCTTTAAGTCATGTCTACATCTAGTCTGTCTACATCTCCAAAGATCAAAATACTCTTTTCCACCTTATGATGTCATGTAGTGGCAGTTTTAAAGTGAACAGCTCCTTTTACCTTTAGTTCAGTAGAGATCGGCAATTCCAGGGCTGAAATCATCCAAATTATTCTACTGAATGTTTATAGAGTTTCAAAAGTGTTTTTTGTTTGAGAGAAAAACTCCTATATGTGCAGGATTTGTGTGTTAAACTTGTGAATGAAACAAAACACAACTCTGAGTATCTTTGTAAGTCAATCTGTTGGTGTATAAGGAATGCAGAAGATAAATAAGGAATAACTTTGGACCACTGCAAAACGTTTAAAATGAATTATTTCAGTTTTTCACGTTTTTAAAACAGTAAAAAAAAAAATAAATCAGGTCCAGCTTCAAGAATGACTACCCAGCATTTTTAACCTTTGTGTGTGACTCAATCTGATTTTTTTCAAATACTTACTCATTCATTAAAGGAAAAGTAAAGTTTTTTTTACAATCTGAGCCTTCTTTCGGCAATAAAACAAGTAGTTTTACTCACCCATAGCAGTTTGGTGTCAATTGGAGTGGTATCGCAGAAGTTATGTTGGAGCCGTTCTGTTCTACTAATGATCCCGTATCCGTTAACATGGTGCTCGTATCATATGCTCGGGGCATTACTTTGCGGTCTCCAAATAACACAAACTTTAGCACTTTTCAAATCACAGAAGATCGCTGTGTCAGGGTAGACTTTTAGTGGATTCCAAAACGGCCTGAAACCCGATATCCAGCTATAGTTTCATTTGATGACATCATCAGAGAGGACAGTGCGCATGCGTGAACTCAGCTGTTTTGTAAACACCGCTAGTCCGAAAGAAGCTAACACCGCTCTGAACTTTACTTTTCTGTTGCGATATCGGGTTTCAGGCCGTTTTGGAATCCACTAAAAGTCTACCCTGACACAGCGATCTTCTGTGATTTGAAAAGTGCTAAAGTTTGTGTTATTTGGGGAGCGCAAAGCAGTGCCCCGAGCACTCACGCTAACGGATACGGGATCATTAGTAGAACAGAACGGCTCCAACATAACTTCTGCGATACCACTCCAATTGACACCAAAGTGCTATGGGTGAGTAAAACTACTTGTTTTATTGCCGAAAGAAGGCTCAGATTGTAAAAAAACGTTACTTTTCCTTTAAGTATAGAACAGTGGGCGGGGATAGGGGGTAAGTAAGAACAGACATTTTCAGAGTACTCAAGCCTCAAACACACACAGGACACACAGGACAAAGCAGATTTACTCAAACACAGTTAAGTAATGATGTGGGACCAACAAGCAAATAAAAGTCCATTCTGCATAACATGTCCCCTTTAATTTATTATTTTAAAATTTAACAACAATTCATTGCTTCTGGGAAAAACCTGTCAGGAGCAATGGAATACAATAGGCAAACTCATAAATCTAGTTTGTACTCACTGAGTCGTTAATGTGGTGGGAGAGGGGCTTGTCCTGGCTCATGAGTCCAGAGGAGAGGTCCGGAGGGTGGGACAGCTGAGGCCCAGGGAGGAAGTCATTCATGGAAGTACCTCCAGGATTACCGTGAGGGAAGTCAAAGTTACTGTGGCCTGGGAAACTGTTGCCTGGAAACACATAAAGGAGCTTTTAGCCCAAAATACGTATACATGCTACATATACGGTGCGTGTTAACATTATTTTACAAGGTAATGCCCATTTCTCTGTCTTACCCCTTCGTTTTACCCCTACCCCTTGGTTTTGCGCGTTCCTGTGAGGGCAAGGGGTGTCCCGATTCTAATTTTGATCAAGGGCTAGGGCCACAACCGAGGGCTACAAACTAAGTAAGCTCTCGACCAGACTTGGAACGAAGGGGTACGCCTACAAGCTCAGGCAGGTTTTGGGATCAGGATGGCAGCGTCACATCGACCAGCCAAGAAGTCTCATAAATGTATTTTCAGCAGTTGTAATTATCGATTAACAGTTTAGCAGGTTTACAATTATGACGCTGATGTTCTACGTTACTTTTTAGTGAACTGTTGTTGCTGTTTTAATTGTAGTGATGTCTGTTTAGCCGACGTTATCGTTTTCATCGAACTTTCATGTATAAACAAGCTATTTTTTTTGTCGAGCTGAAGTACCCGATAATCCTTGGCATTTGTTTACGTTTGTTTGCGTCAGTTGTTGTCGCCTCTGTAGACGTAGCAGCCAGGTAGAGGCAAGGGGTGATGACGCAAACGGTAATCGAGTGGTGTCCCATTTCGTAGGGGAACATTCGTACTCCAAGCCCTCTCAGCTCGGTATCGAGGGCAAGACAAAGATGTAGATAAAAGGGAAGGGGTAAGACAGAGTAATGGGACGCAGCCTTATAGTCTAAGCCTAAGTCTAAATCTAAGTGTCTGATGGTGCAAATGGGTAGCCTCACTTCTGTCAGATTGCCCGAGGGCTGCTGTGGCTACAGAAGTATCTTACAACTGAGTGCGGAGTGAATGAATAATGACCACAGTGTAGCGCTTTGAGAAACTTCGACAAGTCTGTAAATCGCATTAAAAGTGCAAAGCATTACAGTGGTACCTCACCTTACGAATGACCCAACAAACGAAAATTTCAAGTTACGAAACGCCTTCACGGTAAATTTTGGTCTCTAGATACGAAAGAAAATTCAAGTTACGAAACGCGAAATCTCAAAAATTCAAATAATGCGCGCTCAGCCACACACATTATACGCTTTTCTCAGACTGGATTTAAACTTTTCTCACATTTGTCTCTCGTTTAAACACTCAAACTTTCATAAATTTTCAACAAAATTATTAATAGTGAAGTGTGGGGGGAAGGGGGAGGGGGGAGAAGACTGCACTCTGACACGTGTGTGATAGCGCACATGACCCGGAGCGGAGCTGACAGCAGGTTTAGACCAAGGTCTAAACCTGGACTGGACCAGGACTAAACCAGGCGCATGAACGCATGAACGAGACCCATGCAAGAGCCGCGGTGGTCTAGACCTCCTCTAGACCTGACCAGGTCTAGAGTAGGTCTAGAGAAGCCGCGGTGGTCTGGACTAAACCAGGACTAAACCTGGACTAAACCAGGAGGAGCCGCGGTGGTCTCTTGCATGGGTCTCGTTCATGCGTTCATGCGCTCAGACTGCGTGCAGTCCCCTCCTCGCTGCTTTAATCCACCTGGTCTAGTCCTGGTTTAGTCCTGGTTTAGTCCAGGTTTAGTCCAGGTTTAGTCCAGGTCCAGTCCAGGTTTAGACCTTGGTCTAGACCTGCTATCAGCTCCGCGCCGGGTCATGCTGCGCTATCACACGTGTCAGAGCACAGTCTTCTCCCCCCTCCCGCTTCCCCCCCACACTTCACTGTTAATACATTTTGTTGAAAATCTATGAAAGTTTGAGTGTTTAAACGAGACAAATGTGAGAAACACACAGAACACAATGTTACACTATAAAAAAAGTTACACTATAAAAAAAAAAACTTGGATCGGGGCCTTGGAACGAATCAGGCTTTTTCCATTGAAATAGCTACTCAACTTACAAATTTTTCACGTTACGAAACCACTTCTGGAACGAATTAATTTCGTAAGGTGAGGTACCACTGTATTAGTATTTTCCTCAACAATTTACTACAAAATGAACAGAACGGAGTGTAATTCATCAGCAAATGCGTTTTTCCTGGATTTGCCATTTCTGCTGTACCTTAGACCTGGTTTAGTTCTGGTTTGTGGTTCTTATCTGGTCTTGTTATAAACCCAAATACTTCCAGAGAGGGTGCTGTTGAGAGTTGCACATTTTTAAACAAAAGTGCACATAAAACATACTGTATGTGCTTGTCGCTAAGAATGCTAACCTTGGCTGCCGAATTCGTTGCTACTGTTTGCCTGCTGAGACGGATACGGCGTGCTCCCGGGTCCCAGCTGTGCGATCATGTCCATCACATTGGGCAGGATCATCTGACTCGGGCTCATGGTCTTAAACCTCTTTGACATTGGTCCGTCTGGGTCTTCCTTTATGTGAAGCTCGGACTTGATGGGAACAGGCCTCCAGCTGCACGTGGGGTCGATCGTCACCTCCTCGAACTCAGAGCTGCGCAGAGGGAAGGGAAGTTATATTTAAGTCCACATGAAAGGTTTTCTAATTCTTGTTTCGGTGGGATAGTACCTGTAGTAAATATTTCTCATAGTTTTACATCAGTTAAGTGGAACAAAAGTACAAAAAAATACAGGAAGTAGCACCAAGTTTTAACACACAATGGCTCCATCTGTCATCAACTCCTAAAATTCCACCCATTTCCATAATTTGCATGCAAGGAAGGCATTTTATCACATTATTTTTATTTTATCACAGTCTAAACATTTATTCAACAAAATACAAGTGTTTCTATCCATTTTTATTAATGTTAGTCAAATTATTATCAAATTACCGCAACAGTTGCCACATCTGCTGCCTGTGTCCCACCAGGAAGTACAAAATAAAAACTATAACTAGGGAAGATTTACAATAAATGTTTAAGATAAGATAAGATAAGATAAGACTTTATTGATCTCACACAGGAGAAATTCACTTGCCACAGTAGTTCCAGGCAGGGACAGTGCATGCAGGCAAGAATGGGATAAAATAGTAATAATAAAAATAATAATAAAAACAGTAACAGTAACTAGGAGAGTATGGAGAAAAAAAGATATTGCACGTTTGGACTATATAGTGTAGTTATACAGTCTGATAAAATAAGTAATAATAATACAAAACGGTAACTAGATGTGAGTGCAGCGCGCTGCCTTGAGCCTCTTGAAGGTTCCTTCGGACACGTCACGTAACAAAAAATAAAGTCTTGAATCCAAAGTTTGTCTTTTCTATCTTTACTAAAGTGAAAGTCATACAGAGTGGAAAAAGGAACAACAAAAAGAAACAAAAAGGAATTTCTAGAGCTTGTAACTTCCCTACATGACGTCCTACGTGACGTCCCTATGTGCTACGTGACGGTCAAAAGACTGTGTAGCTTCTAGCTCGAGGCTCCGTCACGTAGCACGTAGGGACGTCATGTAGGACGTCATGTAGGATGTCATGTAGCGAAGTTACAAGCTCTAGAAATTCCTTTTTGTTTCTTTTTTGTTGTTCCTTTTTTTGTTCTGTATGACTTTCACTTTAGTAAAGATAGAAAAGACAAACTTTGGATTCAAGACTCTTTATTTTTGTTACGTGCCGCGTCCGAAGGAACCTTCAAGAGGCCCAAGGCTAGTGAGTCAGCGCGCTACACTCACATCAAAGTCAAAAGACTAGGCATCAAAGTCAGGAGACTTGGCTGAAGACAGAACCAACTGAAACCAGCAAGAGACTCTGTCTTCGGCTGAAGCAAGCGTTCCCTGGGTCAGGTCTGACATTCTCTTTTCAGTTCTACTAGTCTGCTAGCTACCGGAAATTGAAGTACCGTATTTTTCGGACTATAAGTCGCTGTTTTTTTCATAGTTTGGCCATGGGTGCGACTTATACTCCGGAGCGACTTATGTGTGAAAAATTACATGTGAAATGATATTGTTATATCATTTCACATGTTATTTTCACACCAAACCGCAAGATGGCGTGCTAGGCCTGTGTTGATAATTTCAACACTGCCGTTCTAAATACAACTGAGAAGGGCTAAACAAAAATGGCACTGAAAAGAAAGTCATATTCTGATAGTTTGGTAAACTTGTTAGCATGTTCTTTATGCTAGAGTTATCTGAATAACTCTTAATATGTTACGTCGTTACTGACATTACCAGGCATGTCTGTCATGTAACGTTAGTATTCCATACACTTATTCAGCCTGTTGTTCTCTATTTTATTTTTATTTTAAAATAAATAAATAAAGATGACATGTATGTTTTTGGTGTTGGATTTTATCAAATAAATTTCCCTCAGAATGCGACTTATACTCCAGTGCGACTTATATATGTTTTTTTCTTCTTAATTATGCATTTTTTTGCTGGTGCGACTTATACTCCGGAGCGACTTATAGTCCGAAAAATACGGTACATGCCCTAAGGACACATCCAATAACTCCTTTCCCGAGTGTCGGTGAATTTTAGGAAGAGTTAAAAGCTGTTGGGAATTCGTGGAATTGTCACAGTTTAAGGATGTATATGGAAAACATGATGCCAGGAGCAAATGCTGATGCGCTGTCTGACCAAAAGGGAGCTACTGAGCAGAAAGTAAAGAGACTAAAAAATGAAGAGGAGTTATACAGTCTGATGAAATAAGTAATAATGATAAAAACAGTAACTAAATATAATTATGTTATCTACAGTATGTTTAAGTGAAATAGTGCAACCAGAAAAATACAGGCACTGTTTTTATGCTTTATGCTCATTGTTTGTAATGTTGTTTGGCTCAGGGACTGCAGATGGAAATGAGCTCCAAGAGCTAAAGTCTGGTACAAAGCATCTTTTCATTTTTTGTGATGAATGCTCCTGTACATTGTCCCTGTCAAATAAATCAAATAAACAAATTTAATGTCTAGAAGTTGGGTTTGAGGTCTCGTCTTACTTTTGAATGGCGTTCAGGATCCCCCACATGTACTGGTCCACTTCGAGGCCTTCTAATAACGCCGTTTTACTGTGAACAAAGTGTGCAGTTTGGTTAGAAAAACGCTTCGTACAGAAGAAAGTAAGCAAAAACGCAAATCATGCATGAAACAATTATACTGATGACTAACTGGCTGTATAAGAATTGATTATCGAAGTGTAACAATCACAATTCAATAACAAAACATTTCCTATTTGACCAAGAAAGTAACTTGTAGGACAGACTACAAAACACAAACTATTATAGGTGGGCAGTAGTTGATGTTTCACCCAATCAGATTAAAGCATTAATTTGAAAGTTCCCCTTTTCCAGAACACGAACCATCCCGATGAATTATGCAGAACTTAGACTTAGACAAACTTTATTGATCAACAAGGGAAATTATTTGGGTACAGTAGCTCACTCATCAAATATAATATATAACAGAGGGTAACGGGATGGAATAGCAAAAAAAGATAGCAAGAGACCGGTGTCAAATGAGATACAAAAAAAGTAAGTGTATATCTACAAACCAGAATAAAATAGAAAAGAACCTAGAAAAATCAAGAAAAAAATGACAAAAATGCCCAAAAAACATGGTGTCTATTGGACGGATAAGTAAATAAAAATAAAATAAAATCTTTAAAGGTCCCATGGCATGAAATTTTCACTTTCTGAGGTTTTTGAACGTTAATGTGAGCTCCCCTACCCTGTTTAGCCCCCCCCCATGGTTAAAAGTTGCGAAATGTCTAAACTGAGCATTTGCGATCCTTTTCTGCGTTACAAAAAATCGGAGCTCAAACGGGCGATTTTGAACAAGGCACCTTATTGACGTCGAATCGAAAAAAGAAATGCAAATGCAGTTCCACCCCCGTCTGTCTGTACTCAGCGTCTCTGTAAATCACGCCCAGAGAGTTTGGACTGCGAATGCGCTAGGCAATGCGAAATGCGTTTTTTTATTTGCCTGGAGGCACGTCCGAGTGTTTCTAGGCTCGGAAGTCCTTTATCTGAGCCTCTGGACCTTTGAACAGCAGTGGTTTAATTTTATTTTATGTGGAAATGTGTTTATTTTTCAATGGAACGCTTCAAATCTCTCCCCCCGTGCAAAAACACGGAAATGGATCAGCTGAGAGCTACAGCGGAGAGCGGAGAGGTTGGCCACGCCCCCACCCTCTACTATAGGCCAGCTCTTTTCTCCTCATTTGCATTCAAGTAACAACGCCCAGAATAAAGTGTTTGAGAGAGATATTTATGACTCTTTCTCATCTTATCTCTGTTTCTCATGCACTGAGTGTTGATTTTGAAGAAGGATTCATTTACAGTATTAGGGAACCATTAAGGAGCCATATAAAAGCATCAAGAAGTACCATGTCATGGGATCTTTAAGTGCAAACAGGAATAACTTAAAAACGTAGTTGTTTTTGGAAAGCACAGGAGCTACTGTACCCAGCTGCCACTCTGTCAGGCGCTCAGGCGTGAACTCAAGTGTAAAACAAATCAGTAAGACTTTAGCAATTTAGCAGAGTCAGTTTCTTGACAAAAAGGAGTGCTTGCCCCATGTGTCAGGTCCGTCAACAGAAATTTGGGGTCATGGGGCAAAAAACTCTCATGGGCCCCCCGCTAATACAAATTAATAGGAACAGACTCCTTTTCCCTGTGCCCTTTGTCCCCCCCTGTCCACTCCCCTGCACAGCGCTCACTCACACAAAGGAAATATTTCACGCTTTGAGCCCTTTTTATAACAACAACTTTCATTCCGTGGTTAAATTTAGACTTAAACTTTATTGATCCACAAGGAAAAGTGTTTGGACCCAGCAGCTCACACATGACAGTATAATCACAAAGATTACAAATATAAGTGGTAATAATGAGAGCTGTCAGGTTAACGCGTTCATTAGATGAATTAATTACACAGCAAATTAACGTGTTATAAAAATGAATGCAATTCATTATGAGTGGCAATTTAATGCAGGCTCATTTTAAGTTTGTCCCACTGAAGGACCTGTAGACGACTTGGCAGTGGCGTCGCTTCCACCTGCGTCGATAATCAAACAAATAAATCCTGGTGGAAACTGACATGGACTCGACTCGAGCAAATCGACTGCCATCGGCAAGTTTATTTATAAAAAGAACGAAGACGGGACGATCAACACACAGTTGCTCGGTTGGTAGAGCGTTTGTCTACTGATCCAGGGGTTGGTGGTTCGAATCCTGCTCTTGACGAGTCGACCGCGTGTGATCCCAGCTGCCATTGTGTCCTTGGGCAAGACACTTAACCCCACCTCGCCCCCAGTCTCTGCGGACACTGGTAGACCCCATGACAAAAGTGCATCAAGGCCTGTTGTGACGTGGTCCATCCTCCTGTGGACTCACCACCCGCAGGAGGATTTATGGGGGCTGGTGCATTGTGTTCTGGGCGGCAGATCTGCTTGGACTGCTGCCCCCGTGACCCAGAAATGAAAAAAGTGGAAGATGGATGGATGGGACTATCAATAAGAACGTTGTGATTTGGAGCTTTTGTCAAAAAGAATTTTCTGATCACTGAAGCTGCTCCAGCCTGACGGATCATTTGAACGATAAACACGTCCGGACAAGTTCCATCGTTACCGGTGATAGAGCGAGCGTGAGCGCACTTCAACAAACCACCAAACCAACAAACCACCAAACCAACAAACCACCAAACCAACAAAACACCAAACCAACAAACCAACAAACCACGCTTGCAGAATTTGGGCAAAGCGACCACAGAAAAACTGTCAAACTCAATCGCAAAGTGGGTTCTCTCGCTCACTCTCTCTCAAAATGCAGTTAAAATGCGATTAATTTTATAAATTAATTACAATTCCTGTAATTAATATCGCCTGACAGCACTAGTAATAGTAAATAATAAATGTTAAACTCACTTGCAGACAGGACACCTCCACGTCCCTCGTTCACAGTTCAGTTGTAGATACGACTCCAGATCAAAACACTAAAATAAAAGATTATATTTTAACACATAATCTCGTATAACCCCACATGTTATCGTTAGTGTTTTCTTCCTCTGTACCTGTACGTGTTTGCAGTCGTGTCCTCGTGCGGGCAGCTGTATTCGTCTGAAGGTGATGGGACATTTCAGAGACACTTTTATCGCCGTCTGCTCCACGCCGTCTTCTCCGTTCAGAGTCGTGCTGCCCGAAGACGCCGCCACGCTGCTGAAATTCCTCTTCACTGCAAACGAAATATAACGGATTAGAATATCTGTAAATGACCTAACCAGCTATTATTTGTACTTATTTTTAAATCAGTTCTTGAAAATAACTAAATACATGTACCAGAATAATGCAATTTTTAATGCAATTAAGGTTTTAATCTGGGCTGTGATTCATGATTTAGGAAATTAAGAAATCACAAAATACAATTCCAGATATTAGCTGAAGCACATGTCAGATGTTCAGTATCACAAAACATAAAACAATGATGCTTACTTATGTTGAGTTGTTTTAATTCAAATTCCATGTATATTTTGTGTTAAAGAAATAACATTATAACATTCATTTCACATAAAAGTAAGAGTAGCATAATTATATATTACAAGTTAAGCATTAAATGTTTCCAAATTATCATTTTTGCTTTTAAATCTTACACTTATTTATTTAAAATGTCCAAAAAACAATAAAACATGAATTGGGAGATTTACATAGTCAATGATGGGTTATGGGAAGCTAAGAAAAAAGGTTTTAGTAGTTTCAGTCGTATTTGTTTCACGGTTAAGAACGTTTAAAGACAAAGGGACATAACATCGAGTTGTTTTGTTGCTATTAATATACATTTTTCTTCTTTACTGACTGTACATGTACGCAGCGTCAGGGAGCGGAGCGTATAAATCAGTGGTTCCCAACCTTTTTTAGCCTGTGACCCCATTTTGACATCACACATTTCTGGCGATCCCATAGACTTTTTTTTTTTCCATCATGTTTCAGTCTCAGCCTCAGTCGCAATATTGTGTCAAATGGTTCGACGTGTCTGAGGCCTCGGAGAAACACTGACCTCTAGTGGACAAATTTAACCACTGCAAACCAACACAAGTTCCCAAATGGATGGATGGGAATGGATCGCTTTTTTCCACTTGTAGATGCCATCGAAAATGAAACAAATGCCAAAAGTCGCCAGAAGTCGCCGAAACCACCATTAACGTCACACAATACTCCTCACTACCAAACATTTTTAAAGAAATATTGGTGCATCTTTTATACTGTAGCAGTTTAGCGCTTGTCAAACCGAGGAAGCGCGTTGAACACTGAAGCACTCTGAACCAATCGCAGAGCGGAACATTCGCTGAGCCAATGAAACGCTTCGATACACTGAAGCGATTGACACGCAGAGCGAAGCAGGAGGGGAGGGACCGCCACTTCGACACTTTGGTCACGTGAGCGGCTGCTGCGAGACAGTTTCAGAAAGAACGAGACGTGCTCCAGAGCTCCGTCTCATTTGCCCATCACTAGTTATTGTGACTGCACTGCTCCGTACATTTCAGGCGACCCCTGTTTGAATTCTAGGTGACCCCACGTGGGGTCGCGACCTGAAGGTTGAAAAACGCTGGTATAAATCAACATTTCTATCAGATTTTGTACCTTTGGTGATACAGTGCTCTGCCGGGAGGAGCCTCTTCTTCAGCAAACCCTGAAGCACTGAACGCACTGACGGTCGGTGAACCAACTGCAGCACGAACAGGTGAGACTGGGAAGAGAGAAAATACAAGTTCATATTTCATTAAGTACTTGCATATATTTTTTAATGTTATAGGAACATTTAGAGAAAGAGATACGAATCTTTGGCCCCTTGCGTTCTCCATGGATACAGGAAAAACAAACGTCATTGGAACTGCACTTGATGCTCTTCTTAGTTGGTTCAGTAAGGATTAAACAACGAGGAGCCTTACGTTATGCAGTTTTAACGCATGCCACAGAGTCGTAGAACTCCTCCTCCGCGTTAAAACTGTGTAACGCACGGTTCCAAGTTGTTTAATGCGCTTATACCACAGCTACAAACTGAAATGTCTCACCTGTCCACTGTCTGTAAGACTTAGACTTAGACAAACTTTATTGATCCACAAGGGGAATTATTTGGGTACAGTAGCTCACTCATCATATATAATATATAACAGAGAGTAACAAAAGATAGATGGAATAGCAAAGAAGATCGCAAGAGACCGGTGTCAAATGAGACATATAAAAATAAATGTATAGGTACAAGTTCAAAATAAAATCGAAAATAAGTAATAACATATAAAACAAAATATTGAAAAAAATGTCTCAAATATTTCAGTTAAGTGAATCTAGTCCCTACATTCTACCCAGAACAGTTCAGGATGTGTTTACCCGTTGCTATGGTGAGGTCATGGCAATGGCAGCAGAGCAGTGATATGTAAAAGCATTAAACAACGAGGAGCAGTGCGCTAAAAATGCAGAACGCACAGCTCCAAGTTGTATAATGAGCTTATACCATGGCTACAAACTGAAATGTGTCACTTGTGAATGTGAAAAGTCTGTTCTCTGTCTGTAAAACATCAGTTATTTCTATGTTTTTTAAATGAAGATAGTCCCTACGTTCTACCACATCAGCTGAGCATTTGTTTACCCGTTGCTATGGTGACGTCATGGCGATAGCAGCAGAGGAGTGATACAGAATAGTGATTTGGCTGTTGTTGGAACTACTTGTACGTTATGCAGTTTTAACACATGGGATTTAGACACTGGAATTCTCACTGAACGTGGTATAAAATTCCATGATATGATGTCATATACAGCTCTGGAAAAAAAGTAAGAGACCACTGCATTTTTTTCTGAAATAAGCATCCCTACATGTGTTACAGCCATTCCATTCCAGCGTCTGTTGAATTCCAACACAAACACAAAGCTGTGTCAGTTCTTGCACCAGGAGTGGAATAAAGTCACGCAAGAACAATGTGAAAGACTTGTGGAGAGCTGCATGAAAGCTGTGATTAAAAATAAGGGTTATTGCACCAAATATTGATTTCTGAACTCTTCTTAAGTGTAAACATTAGTATTATGTTGTTTTAAAATGAATTTGATCTTGTTTCTTTGCATTGTTTGAGGTCTGAAAACATGGATCTTTTTTTGTTAGTTTGACCATTTGTCATTTTCTGCAAATAAATGCTCTAAACGATCATATTTTTATTTGGAATTTGGGGAAAATAAATGCTCTAAACGATAATATTTTTATTTGGAATTTGGGGAAAATAAATGCTCTGAATGATCATATTTTTATTTGGAATTTGGGGAAAATGTTGTCAGTAGTTTATAGACTCAAACAAAAATGTTCCTTTTGCCCAAACACATACCTATAAGCAGTAAAATCTGAAAAACTGATCAGATTTGCAGTGGTCTTTTATTTTAACTCCATGAAGACAACAAAGTAGCGGTTCGTTCATCAGATACGTTCAATGTGAATTTCTCAATTTTTGTAATCAATCAGAGCAATAATTTTGACCACAGCTGATTTTTTATTAAATGTACAACTGAAATCTACCCACACTGTGAAATCCATGGAGTTATATTTAAGGACGAGCATTAGAAATTAGCCTTGGCCTTACTATGAAAATAAAAAAAACTAAATCTTCTGAAGTGTACTCACGCAGCAGCAGGCAGTGACGGTGATCTGGATGGTGTTCCTTCCTGGTTGGCAGACGTGCTTGAGGTGCAGGGGCTTGTGGGTCGTCTTGTTGTCTCCTCTCTCGATGGTGAGCGGCGTGGCGTTCACACTGACCTGGACTGAAGCGGGCCAGTTTGTGTTCATCTGTCTGTCCTCGTGATGGTAGCATTTGAACTGCAGCTCCAGGTCAGATCTATGGAAGGGAATACATGGATGGAAAATGGAAAATCTTGCCCCAAAACCAAAACATAAACAGTCTCAATGTCTGAGGCCTGTTCATGTCCCATAAAGTAACTCTCTATAATGTATCAGAGACTAAATTAATAATAATCCCAGGTTGATTAAAACTTTTATGGATTTAGTCGACTAAATTTAAACTTAAAAAGAATTATTAATAATCTTGAATAGAACCTTTACGTTAATAGAACATTATAGCAAATAGCAACTTTTCCATGGAGACGAGCACAAAGAGGTCAAAAAATATCCTGGTTCAGACCTGATTCAGACCTGATTTAGTCCTGGTTCAGACCTGATTTAGTCCTGGTTTAGACCTGATTTAGTCCTGGTTTAGTCCTGGTTCAGACCTGATTTAGTCCAGGTTCAGGCCTGATTTAGTCCAGGTTCAGACCTGATTTAGACCTGATTTAGTCCTGGTTCAGACCTGATTCAGACCTGATTTAGTCCTGGTTAAGACCTGATTTAATCCTGATTCAGACCTGATTTACTTCTGGTTCAGACCTGATTTAGTCCTGGTTTAGACCTGATTCAGACCTGATTTAGTCCTGGTTTAGACCTGATTCAGACCTGATTTAGTTCTGATTCAGACCTGATTTAGTCCTGGTTCAGACCTGATTTAATCCTGATTCAGACCTGATTTACTTTTGGTTCAGACCTGATTTAGTCCTGGTTCAGACATGATTTAGTCCTGGTTCAGACCTGATGTAGTCCTGGTTCAGACCTGATTTAGTTCTGGTTTAGACCTGATTTAGTCCTGGTTCAGACCTGATTTAGTCCTGGTTTAGACCTGATTTAGTCTTGGTTTAGTCCTGGTTCAGACCTGATTCAGACCTGATTTAGTGTTGGTTTAGACCTGATTTAGTCCTGGATCAGACCTGATTTAGTCCTGATTTAGTCCTGGTTCAGACCTGATTTAGTCCTGGTTCAGACCTAATTTAGTCCTAGTTTAGACCTAATTTAGTCCTGGTTCAGACCTGATTTAGTCCTAGTTTAGACCTAATTTAGTCCTGGTTCAGACCTGATTTAGTCCTGGTTCAGACCTAATTTAGTCCTAGTTTAGACCTAATTTAGTCCTGGTTCAGACCTGATTTAGTTCTGGTTTAGACCTGATTTAGTCCTGGTTCAGACCTGATTTAGTCCTGGTTTAGACCTGATTTAGTCTTGGTTTAGTCCTGGTTCAGACCTGATTCAGACCTGATTTAGTGTTGGTTTAGACCTGATTTAGTCCTGGATCAGACCTGATTTAGTCCTGATTTAGTCCTGGTTCAGACCTGATTTAGTCCTGGTTCAGACCTGATTTAGTCCTAGTTTAGACCTAATTTAGTCCTGGTTCAGACCTGATTTAGTCCTAGTTTAGACCTAATTTAGTCCTGGCTCAGACCTGATTTAGTCCTGGTTCAGACCTGGTTTAGTCCTGGTTCAGACCTGATTTAGTCCTGGTTCAGACCTGGTTTAGTCCTGGTTCAGACCTGATTTATTCCTGGTTCAGACCTGGTTTCTTTGAGCCTAAGGAGGTTGTATATCAGACCCTTGAATACGTTTTCGTTGTTCGTACATCAGTGAATCAAACGCTTTCTGTTGAATAAGACGTTTCCCAGGTCTGGAGGTCAGGTTTGTGGAGATGCAAGCTCGCTCACAGAAGGAACACAATTTTTGTCAGTTTTCAGCTTTTCAGCGTATTTTCAAATGTAACTCCAGGTCAGATCTACGGAGGGGAAAGCCCTAAAACACAATCCTAGTGAAGGTTATACATCACAGAACAGAGCTAATAATATTAACACATTTTCTAGACTTTATTGATCCACAAGGGAAATTATTTGACAAGAAAATAGTCATAAACAAAACAAAGAAAATACTTTTACTCATTTTTAACTAGATCAAAATGGACATCTTTCTACAGTTTAGTGTTAAATTTTCAATCTCAGAGCCACAAACATACTGTATATCAAAGAGGAAAATGAAAACAGCTGACTTCCTGCCAAACAAAATTTACCTGTTGGTACCAATAAAGTACCTTGAACCTGACTTAATTTTGACGCAGACATTTTTCTGCCAACAGGACTTGTTTTGGTCACTGTCCAGCTGTTTTAGTTGTATTTTTTGGTATATTATTCTATGAGTATTTAGTGTTAGTCTGGGATGTCTCAAAATTTGCATTAAGGCCCCAATAATAATAATAATAATAATAATAATAATAATTTCTGGTTGACTTTTATTACTATTATGGATTTCGTCTAAATTTAGAGAAAATTCTTTAATAAACTAATATTTATTTTAAAGGCACAGTATGTAACGGTCAGCTGTTTGATTCCATAAAAACGGGCAGTTAAAACCACACTTCAGAACATTCTCCATGGAGATAGATAAGTTTTATGCCATACTGCGGAACATTAGAGTAAAAGGAACAACATTTCCATGGAGACAAGAATGACGAGGCTCTCCAGACCAAGTAAGAGTCAGGTTTGTGGAGATGCAAGCCCGATCACAGTAAGAATACGTTTCAGTGCGAAACAAGCTTTTATTTTCTGGCTAAAAAGTTACATACTGTAGCTTTAAAGACTCTGAATTCATCTTGCACCTTTACTCAAAGTAGATTTAAGTTTATTCTATGCGTTTCCGTGACAACAGGTGTGCGCTCACCTCCACATGAGCGTCTGGTGCACGGAGGGTCTGAGGTGGAACACGTGGTTACTGACGGCGAGGTTATGCTCCAGTCGGAAAGGCTCCAACACCACGCCATCACGGACCGGGAACGTCAGCCGCAGCTCCTCGTTTGGATTCACTATTTTAAAAAAATGTATAAAATACTTAATCACTGGGTTGAAATATTAAGTGAGCTTCAATTAAATGTATTTTTGTAAAGCTCAAAATCATCAGTGCCTCTTGGGGCTCAACAGGATCATTGATTTAACCAAAAGAAAGTTAGAAAATCATATTAATCAATAACAGACAAACAGATTAACCAACAGTCACAGAAACCAAACAGATGGAACTGTCCCAGAGAGCCCCCTGTACTTAGAGCCATCTTCTCAGCAAGAAAAAACTCAAAAAACAGTGGGGAAAAAGAAAAAGTAATTATCTCTAAAAAGGCATTGATCCCATCTGGCAAGTATTTTGAAAAACTGTGTATATTATAAACTGTTCAGATCTTTGGACTAAACACCACAGCATTAATTTGACAAATTTCTGCACAACATTGAGATAGGGAAGCAGCATAAATATTGTACATTACTAACATGGTATATTTTAAATAAATCTACTGTAAATGAAAGTAGTTGTTTCTCAAAATAGTACCAAAACTCATTATCATAACGTACTGTATGTGAGATTTAATTTGAGCCATTTATTATTGTATTACTGCTCAATGTGTTTAAATTGTCCGTCGAGGATAAATAAAGTTATACTGAATTGAATATAATCATTATGGCTACGTTCAGACTGCAGCCTGAAGTGACCCAAATCCGATTTTTTTTGCCCCTATGTGACCTGTATCTGATCTTTTAATGACAGTCTGAACGACACCGATACGATTTTTTCAAATGTGATCCAGGCCACTTGGATATGTGGTCCTAAAACCGATAGATATCCGATGTTTGACATACACGATACACAATAGGGGGGCTGCGAACTTGGGAGAGGCTAAATCAGAAGGAGAAAACACAGATTGAACTGTACCATCCAATCTGTGGAAATCCGTCTGGCACTCGGATAACATGGCGGATAATGAGTGTGGAACTGTGGGGAACAGCGGCTCAGTCCGTAGTCATTATCATATGTGCCAGGGGGTGGATTGCAAGTCGCACAGCCCTGCTTGGTATGAAGTTGGGGGCCTGGCAGAAACCAGGGTTCTGGCAAATTGTCTGTTCGCCTGGGTTCTAAAAATGTATCGATGATGTTAAATTTCCCCTTTGGTGGTGTAATCAATTCTGAAAATGTGATTCAACTGGACTCTTTGTTTTGACTGCACCTTCTGCACAAACATGTCCAAGGCTGACAGCTGCCGGCTTATCTTACAGCAGTCTACAAAAACATTGGCACACTAATCTTGTATTATGTATTTATGTAAACACAATGCCCTGTCTATTTTTAGGAATGTCTGCTTCTACTTCAGTTTTCAATCAGTTTCACTGGTTCAGACCTGATTTAGTCCTGGTTCATATTTGATTTAGTCCTGGTTCAGACCTGATTCAGACCTGATTTAGTCTTGGTTTAGACCTGATTTAGTCCTGGTTCAGACCTGATTCAGACCTGATTTAGTCTTGGTTTAGACCTGATTTAGTCTTGGTTTAGACCTGTCGTTTAAAGTTCACACTGGAGACATACAAGTCACATTTAATTGGAAATGTGAACGACGTTGCAAAAAAATCAGATTTCACAAAAAAATCTGAATTGAGCTTTAAGCCCTGCAGTCTGAACGTCGCCTATTTTAGGTTATTTTCAGATGCTGACCTGGAGGGGGCGGTAGTGAGTTGATGTTTGGTTTGATGTCTGGGGGAAATGACGGTTTGACGTCCGGGTTTGGGGACAGATACGGAGGGATGCCGCTGCCCGGGGTCATGGGCGGAGTCGGGTTTCCTGGTACTGGAGAGTGGGGGTAGTTTCCGACCGGCCGCGGAGGCTGGAATACAAAATATATTACAATACACATAACATCAAAATCCTTTTTAATGGTTAATTGGTTTAATTTAAAAAATCTGCTCTGTAACTTTTCTGGTGGGGGTCAATCATCTCCTTGTTTCCATGGAGATGTTATTGCCTTGCCAGGAATACTCCACAGTATGGCATTAAACTTATCTACAGTATCTTGCATTTACTTTTTAATGGTAAAATTAATTAATTTTAGTAGTTTTAACTTGTCTGTTGGGGGTTGACTACCTGCTCGTCTCTATGGAGATTGCAGTGCTTTGCCAGGAATGTAGGAATGTTCCCCAGTATGGCATTAAACTTGTCTATATTACATTTATTCAATTACAGGTGTTTTTATCGCTCAAAATGACCTTGAAAAAAACTTGCATTCTGAGTTATAACTTGGCCCGGTGGAAGTGTTAAATCAAAGCAATAACATCTCCATGGAGACAAGCAAATGGGCAGACCCTCCACCAGGAAAGTTACACAGTGCGGCTTTAATTTAGCAAACATACCCCATTCATGTTGCCCTGGTTGAACTGGCTGTATCCGCTCCCAGAGAAGTTAGTGGTTTGTCCGTTGAATGGAGGCTCTTGCTGTAAATGAAATCATTTTAAAGTTATTAAAATATTGATAAAATATTACACCTAATCTGTTCTAATGTCGTTTCCTCATCACAAACAGACCTGGAGTTGCGTTTTGTTTCGTTCGCACGCGATTAACACACAAACTGTTCTCTCAAACCGAAAACACGCCGTTCTACCTTGTGACGTCATGTGGTAATACACTTCACTAGAAAAATTTGGATGATTTCAGCCCCAGAATTGCCAATTTATATTCAATTAAAATGTAAAACGAGCTGTAAACTTGAAAACTACTGCTTGAAACAGACCATTTTGAGCTTTGGAGATGTAAACAGACTAATAATAAAGAGTTACTCATTGTTTTTGACAGAATTGGACATACTAACAACGCCGAACAGATAACGTGACACAAAAAACAGATAACGTTATGAATTTATTTTATAGTGAATTTGTTTTAGATACACCTATGTAGTTAAAGCTTCTGTACTCGTCCAAATACAGATATACGTATAGTTCAAAATAAGTCTGTTTTGTGCTGTCTGCATCTGATTATAAACCATTTTACTGTAAGCAGGAAGTGCACTTTTGCATGCTAGTTGTTGTTATCTTGTTTATCTTAACTATGATGGTGAAACGCCGCTCTAGACGCTGAGAAATTGCTTACAAACTCATTAGGATCACATAATGAATAGTCTTTTGCCATTTTTGCCAGAGAGTATGAGGTTTTAGGGTTAGGGTTATACCACTTGTAAATATAAATTATAGTTACAGAAATCAAGAAGCAATTTGTAAAGAAAAGTTGAATAATATGTAGTAAAAAAGTAAAAAAAAATCCCAGTACTAAGTATTATTTCAACAAAATAAAGGTGTTTTCTTATATTTTATTTGTCTAATCATAATCTCAGAGTTCCAGCAAGAAAGTTGGATTTTAAACCTAAAAAAATGACAACCTGGGGGCTTTTTAAAAAATTTTCTTTGATATATTTTTAAATATAATGATCTTGCGTGTTTTAGTAAAATAAGTAGTCTAACCTGTTATGGGCACTTTAAATTATTTAGTTTTTTGTTATTGTATTGTCAGTCCAAATATTATGCTTAAGGCTCCTCTGCGTATCACACAGTGGGTGAATGTGTTGCCCAAGGACACAACAGTAGTAAATGATCAAAGATGTTATTGGATTTTTAGGGTTTCTTGGATTCCTCCCACAGTAACAGTCAGAATATTATGACCTGATCAATATTAGTTATTCTGAAAGACCTGCTCATGTACCTTATAGTACTGCCCCATGCCTGGATTGGGAGGGGGGTACTGTCCTTGCATAGCCTGCCCCGGGTGCCTCTGTGGGGGGTAGTTTGGAGAGGGCAGGGGCCTGGAGGAGCTGTACTGGTTCTGCTGGTTTGGAAACTGTCCGTTTGGGCCGTACTGCTGACCACCGTAGTTTGGCTGAGGAGAGACAAAAATATGTGAATTATTTGAATTTTACAGGAAAGTCACATTTTAAAGGTCCCATGGCATGAAATTTTCACTTTCTGATGTTTTTGAACGTTAATCTGAGCTCCCCTACCCTGTTTAGGCCCCCCCCCCTATGGCTAAAAGTTGCGAAATGTCTAAACTGAGCATTTACGATCCTTTCCTGCGTTTGAAAAAAACACGGCTCAAACGGGCGATTCTGAACAAGGCAACTATGTGACGTCACATCGAAAAATGCAGCTCCACCCCCCGTCTGGATGTCTACCCACCGTCTCTGTAAATCACGCCCAGAGAGTTTGGACCGCGAAGGAGCTACGCAATGCGAAATGCGTTTTTTTATTTGCCTGGAGGCACGTGCGAGTGTTTCTAGGCTCGGAAGTCCTTTACCCAACCCTCTGGACCTCTGAAACAGCAGTGGTTTAATTTAATTTTCTGTGAAAATTTGTTTTTTTCATTGAAATGCCTCTCCTTTCTTCCTCCGCGCTTAAAACGCGGAAGTGGGAGACAGCGCACAGTAACAAGGAACCAGCGGCACATTTGACCCCCCCCACCCGCTCCTCTAACCTATCTCTGTCCTTCTCATTTGTATTCAAGCAACAAGGCCCAGAATGAGTTGTTCAGAGAGAGATTTTCTGACTCTGACTGTGTTCGTGGGTCTTTCTCATGCACTGAGTGTTGATTTTGAAGAAGGATTCATTTACAGTATTAGGGAACCATTAAGGAGCCATATAAAAGCATCAAGAAGTACCATGTCATGGGACCTTTAAAACTTTTGAGATTGAGAGTCTCACCTCTCCAGGATACGGCCTCTTCATCCCCTGCATTCCCATGCCCTGTGGCCGGGGGGCGCTGTAGTTCTGCTGGGGCATCCTCTGTCCCCCATAGGGCCCCATGCTCTGGCCCCTGGTCTGGTTCATGTTCATGGGGGGAGGGCCGCTCATGTTGGGGTTCATCCCAGGACCCTGCATGTTCCCTGGGTGAGCAGGAGGCCCCCGGGGGGCGCTCTGGGGCATAAACTGCCCATTATAGCCCTGGTTTGGCCCCATCTGGAACGACGAGCTCATCTGAGGACACAAGTATTAGATTGCTGAATGTGAGTCACAGTTTCAGGGAGATTCCACATTAGTCTTTGTTAAATTATAAATATTTTAAACAGTGTTCGTACCGGTCCGTACTGATGGCTGAGTTCCTTGTTCTGCGTCTCTTGCAGCGCGGCAACAGTTGCCGTGGCGGTGGCGGTTGCCGTGGCAGCCGCGGCGGCAACAGCGGCTGCAGCTGCCGCGGCCGCAGGCTGAGGGTGTCCCAGAGCGGGGGGGCCGGGGGCAGGGCCACCAGGGTAACTGGTGAGGGAGGGTAGGAACATTAAACAAGCGAGGACAAACAGGTACAGGTCATATGGTGCTTCAAATGAGCAGGATTTGGCATAAAAGATTTACGATCTGTGTTAAGTGGACCACCTGACCCTTCTCTCTGCCCCGTGAGGCAGACCCGATCATAAGTGCATCAGTATCACCTCACCTCCCGTTGAAGCCCCCTCCGGTGTTATAGTGGGGTCTCCCGTACACGCCCTGCTGCATGTACCCCTGACCAGAGCCTTTGTTAAACTGCTGCTGAGGCCCAGAGAACGGAGCAGAGTTCATCCCTGGACTGGACCCAGCACCCATGGGTGTTCCAGGGGGTAGGGTGGGGGTGTGGGCCATTGGGTTCCCCAGCACCTGAGGAGACAAGGTAACAAGGTTAATGTTAAAGGAGGAATTGGTGATATTGTGTATAGGCTCCCATTCAGCACCATGTGTGGCCATTCCCTCTCTTCATGATCAAAGGAGAAGTTCAATTTGTCAACTGGACAAAGTTTGTTTGGTTGAAAACGTTTCGCCGCTCATCCGAGAGGCTTCGTCAGCTCTGGTTATTGTACTGGTTAGACCCTGCTTATATCTAGCTGCCGGGAGGCGCGTCCTACAATGACAAAGCTCTGAAAACGATCCCCCCTAATCTGTCTCTTTGTTTTTCAAATTACTCTGACGGCTGTTTCGACCCCCTATTCAACGTCTAACGACCCTCTCCACCCCTCTGCCCTGGCTCTGTTTGACTGGTCTAAGAATCGCATTATAAATGAAAGACAAGTTATGTCTCACTCCCCCCATTCCCTCTCTTCCTTCCTCTCTCTCTCTCTCTCTCTCTCTGTCTCTCTCTCTCTTTCTTTTTCTGTCCCTCTCTGCCTCTCTTCCTTCCTCTCTCTTTCTGTCTTTCTCTCTCTGTCTCTTTCTATCTCTCTCTGCCTCTCTTCCTTCCTCTCTCTCACTCTCTGTCTCTTTCTATCTCTCTGTCTCTCTTCTGTGTCTCTCTCTCTCTCTCTTTCTATCTCTCTCTGTCTGTCTGTCTCTCTCTCCCTCTGTCTCTTTCTGTCTCTCTCTGCCTCTCTCTCTTTTATCTCCCTCCCTTTTTACCTCCCTCCTTCCTCACCCTCTCTTTTCTCTCTTTCCCCCTCCTCTCTGTCTCTCTTCCCCTCTCATTCTGTCTCTTTCTATCTCTCTCTGTCTGTCTGTCTCTCTCTCCCTCTGTCTCTCTCTCTCTCTCTCTGCCTCTCTCCCTTTCTCTATCTCTCACTCTGTCTCTTTCTATCTCTCTCTGCCTCTCTTCCTTTCTCTCTCTCCCTCTCACTCTGTCTCTTTCTCTCTGTCCCTTTTCTCTCTCTCTCCCCCCCACTCTGTCTCTCTCTCTCTTGCTCGCTCTCGCCATCTCTCTCCCTCTCACTCCCTGTTTTTCTCTCTCTCTCCCTCCTTCCTCACCCTCTCTTCCCTCCCTCTCTCTTTCCTTACCCTCTCTCAACAAACTCATCAGTAAAAACTACTACTACTAATAATAAAAAGACCAATAAGGCTAAAAAAGAAGTCTGTATGTTTAGACACTTATCCCAGACAAAAACAATAACATAAATGTGTGAGCCTGGATATAAATCTTTAAAGGAACTGTATTTAGCCGATGCACATACACATTTTTCAGTATATGGACAGGCCATGCCTCATGTGAAAGCTCAGAACACTCCCTGAGCCGCAGAGGCTGCACTAGCACCGAGTCAGGACTGGGGCTGGTGCTGGGGTTTAGGTAGAGACCGTTCAGCTCAGAGAGAAAATCTGAAGTACAACTGAGTATTTTTTATCATTACGTAAAAATACTGACTTGACTGAATGACTTTTGTTTACTGTGTGTTGCTCGGTGGCACAGCGGCAGCAGGCGGGTGCAGGACTTACCTGGCTCTGGGAGGTGTTGGTGACGCCCCACACGGTCGTGACCACAGACAGAGAACCGGGCGGCTGAGACGGCGTCTGCTGCCACGGGCCAGAGTCGTACGGAAACTGTCCATCACTGAGAGACCGAGAGGAGAGGGGGAGAGAGAAGAGAGGGGGAAGAGGAAGGAAAGAGGAGAGAGAGAGAGATAGAGAGGAGAGGGGGAAAGAGAAGAGAGAGGGGGAGGAAGGAGTGAGGAGAGAGAGAGAGACAGAGAGAGAGGGGGAAAGAGAAAGGAGAGGGGGAGGAGGAAGGAGGGAGGAAAGAGAGAGAGAGAGAGACAGAGAGAGAGGAGAGAAAGAGAAGAGAGAGGGGGAGGAAGAAGGGAGGGGGGGAGGAAGGAGGGAGAGAGAGGGAGACAGAGAGAGAGAGGGAGAGAGAGAGGAATAGAGGCAGAGAAAGATAGAAAGAGACAGAATGAGAGGGAGAGAGAGTGAGAGACAGAGAGGAGGAGGAAAAAGAGAAAAGAGAGGGGGAAGGAGGGAAGGGAGAGGGAGAGAGAGAGAGAGGGTGAGGAAAGAGGGAGGGGAGAGAGAGATAGGGAGAGAGGGAGGGAAGAGAGGGTGAGGAAGGAGGGAGAGAAGGAGGGAGAGAGAGAGAGAGAGAGAGAGAAAGAGACAGGGAGTGAGAGGGAGAGAGATGGCGAGAGCGAGCAAGAGAGAGAGAGGCAGAGAGAGAGAGCACGAAAGAGAGAGAGGAAGAGAGGCAGAGAGAGATAGAAAGAGACAGAATGAGAGGGAGAAAGAGAGTGAGACGGAGAGGAGGGGGAAAGAGAGAAAAGAGGGGGTGAGAAAGGAGAGAGGGAGAGACAGAAAGAGAGAGAGAGAGAGTGAGAGGGGGAGCGAGAGACAGAGAGATAGAAAGAGACAGAGAGGAAGAGAGGCACAGAGATAGAAAGAGACAGAGAGTGACAGAGACAGAGAGAGAGGAAGGAAGAGAGGCAGAGAGGGGAAGAAAAAGAAAGAGAGGGAGGCAGAGAGAGACAGTGAGAGAGATAGGAGGTAAATAGATGGATAGAATGTGAGAGACAGAAGGACAAAGAGACAGAGAGAGAGAGAGATAGAAGAAGTGAGATAAGTAGAGAGAAAGATATGGAGAGAGAGAGATACAGAGACAAAGAGACAAGGGGAGGGGAAGAGAGTGGAAGAAGGAAAGCGAGAGGGAGAGAGGAAACACTCTTTATGTAAGCAAAAACACGAGGACAAATATTGACTCTGCTCTGGCTCGTTGGGTTTGCCGAACGACAGTGAAAGTGCAGGTTTACCTTTCACAATAAAAGCTCTCACTGACATCACAGCCTTTCAAAATAAAGGTGTGTAGTCTGAGCTATTGCTGGTGTAAAAAATTAAATACAATCAACAACAACAACAAAAAAAACAAGTTGTTGAGCCCCAAATCTGTGTGTTTATAAGGTGGTTGGGCTGTATGCAGTTAAATTAAAGTTGCTATCTGTAACTTTTCTGTAGGAGGGGCTACTTGTCTCCATGGGGATGCTACTGCTCTGTCTGTAATGTTCCACAGTAGGGCATTAAGTGGCGCACAGACACTCACCCGTGGGACAGGCCCTGCTTCATGGAGCTCATGGGCGGCTGCATGGGGCCTTTCTGGGGCTCGTTCTGGCGGTTCTTCTGGTGACGGAGGAGAAGAAGACGACCCAGCTCCTCACACCAGGAAGACAGGAGAGCTGAAGGAGAGAGAAGGAGGCGGGGGGGACGGAGAGAGGGAAGACAGAGAGGAGAGAGAAAATGTTACAGACTCATAGGTGTGTTTGTCGCTATATCACATTTTGGCCACTAGAGGACACTCAAGCTGTTTCTTGTGTCAGACCTCGTCCCCTCCGTCAGTCGTATGGGACAGCGCCAGTCCTCAGTCCACCTGATTTCACATTCACATCATCATCATCATCATCATCATAATCATCATCATTTCACAGAAAAGAGGTCTAACCAGGTACTAAACGAGATCTAATCCAGGTTTATACCAGGTCTACATCAGGACTAAACCAGGACTAAGCCAAGACTAAAGCAGGACTAAAGCAGGTGTAACCAAAGACTAACACAGGTGTAACCCAGGTTTAACCAGGTTTAAACCAGGTCTACATCAGGACTAAACCAAGACTAAACCAAGGCTAAAGCAGGAATAAAACAGGTGTAACCAAGGACTAACGCAGGTCTAAGTCAGGTCTACACCAGGACTAAACCAAGACTAAAGCAGGACTAAACCAGGACTAAAGCAGGACTAAAGCAGGTGTAACCAAGGACTAAACCAGGTCTAAGCCAGGTCTACATCAGGACTAAAGCAGGACTAAAGCAGGTGTAACCAAAGACTAACACAGGTGTAACCCAGGTTTAAACCAGGTCTACATCAGGACTAAACCAGGACTAAACCAGGACTAAACCAAGACTAAAGCAGGAATAAAGCAGGTGTAACCAAGGAGGACTAACATAGGTCTAAGCCAGGTCTACACCAGGACTAAACCAAGACTAAAGCAGGACTACAGCAGGTGTAACCAAGGACTAACCCAGGTCTAAACCAGGTCTACACCAGGACTAAACAAAGACTAAAGAAGGACTAAAGCAGGTGTAACCAAGGACTAACACAGGTCTAAGCCAGGTCTACACCAGGACTAAAGTAGGACTAAAGCAGGTGTAACAAAGGACTAACCCAGGTTTAAACCAGGTCTACATCAGGACTAAACCAGGACTAAACCAAGGCTAAAGCAGGAATAAAGCAGGTGTAACCAAGGACTAACACAGGTCTACACCAGGACTAAAGCAGGACTAAAGCAGGACTAAAGCAGGACTAAAGCAGGGGTAACCAAAGACTAACACAGGTGTAACCCAGGTCTAAACCAGGTCTACATTAGGACTAAACCAAGACTAAAGCAGGAATAAAGCAGGTGTAACCAAGGACTAACACAGGTCTAAACCAGGTCTACACCAGGACTAAACCAAGACTAAAGCAGGACTAAAGCAGGTGTAACCAAGGACTAACACAGGTCTAAACCAGGTCTACACCAGGACTAAACCAAGACTAAAGCAGGACTAAAGCAGGTGTAACCAAGGACTAACCCAGGTTTAAACCACGTCTACATCAGGACTAAACCAAGGCTAAAGCAGGAATAAAGCAGGTGTAACCCAGGTGCAACCCAGGTCTAAACCAGGTCTAAACCAGGTTTAAGCCAGGTCTACATCAGGACTAAACCAAGACTAAAGCAAGACTAAAGCAGGTGTAAACCAGGTCTAAACCAGGTCTACATCAGGAGGACTAAACCAGGACTAAACCAAGGCTAAAGCAGGAATAAAGCAGGTGTAACCGGGGTCTAAACCAGATCTAAACCAGGTCTAAACCAGGACTAAACCAGGTCTTTAGCTTAAGATTACAGATACTCTGACCCTAATGATTTTAAAACCATCACAGTTTCTCCTTCATATTGCAAATATTAAATTCTTAAACACAATTTAGAGGATTTTCGTAGTACTACAGAAACAACACAACTGTAACCTGCCTCGATCTCTCCTCTTAGAGTATTTCTGGGGGGAAAAAAATAGTATTTGAAGTCACACAAAGCGTATCCCTCTCTGCAGCTCCATCATTTGAACACAGCTCACATCAGCTGCTCCAAAGCAAAGCTGCACAGAATACAAAAGACCGAAAGACAGCGTACAGATGGAGCCTCCCCACTGTCCCCGTCCTCCTCTGACATTGATTCGAACAGAAAAGTGTCTAAGAAGAAACTGGAGCGTGCTGGGTTTTTACTCTTTTCCCCGCAGATCTTGACTGGACAGGTGCCAAAACCAAAAAAACAAACAAAGAAAACAAACTAAGAGACAATTTACGCACAAAAACAGCTTTTTTTCTAGTGCATTGTGTATTTTTTTCTTGTGGAGGGTCCGTCAAACGCTTTTCTCTTAATGCTTTGACAGGAATGTTCCACAGTATGGCATTAAATCTTTCTATCTTCATGGAGACCAAACCAGACCAAGTTAGAGGTCAGATCTGTGGAAAGGCGACCCCGCTCACAGTCAGAATGTCTGTTTTTCTGGGTATTTTTGAGCAGTAAAACCACCTGTAACTGAATAAATGTAGGATAGCGCTGTTTAATGTCACACTGTGGAACATTCCGGGCAGAGCAATGACTAGACGGTAACTGAGCAGCAACCGAAAAGTTAAATAGTGCACCTTTAAGCTTTCTTTTAACAAAATAAAGGTGTTGTTGCCATTTATTTGACTACTCTTCTCATAATTATTGCGTAATTTAGACTCGCTTGTTTACATTATGGTTGCTAGGTAACCGTTATGTCGTATGCCATACTTATTTTTGTGTAGAAGACAATAATACAGGTTTCATTCAAGATTTTATTCAAAGTTGTCCTCTTTGCACTTCAAAAATAGGTTCAATTTTAATTAAATGTAAGTAGGTCCTTCTCTCGCTCTTTCTCTCTCTTTGTCCCCTTTTTGGTCCTAGTTTAGTTCTGGTTTAGGCCCTGCATTATTCTTGGTTTTAGTCTTTATTCCTGGTTAAGTTCTAGTTTATTCCCTGCTGTTTTACAGTTTAAGACCTGGTTTAGACCTTGTTTTGTCTTGATTTTTGTCCCTAGTTTAGTCCAAACGTAGTCCATCTTCACCTCCTTGTTTTGATGTGCGTTTAGCGGCTGCTTCAGTTCTTACAGCTGGTTTAGTCCTTGTTTGATCCTGGTTTGGTTCTATATTGTTTAGTCCTAGTTAAGTCCTGGTTTAGTCCTGGTTTAGTCCTAGTTTAGTCCTAGTTAAGTCCTGGTTTATTCCTGGTTTAGTCCTAGTTTAGTCCTGGTTTAATCCTAGTTAAGTCCTGGTTTATTCCTAGTTTAGTCCTCGTTAAGTTCTGGTTTACTCCTGGATTAGTCCTAGTTAAGTCATGGTTTAGTCCTAGTTTAGTCCTAGTTAAGTTCTGGTTTACTCCTGGTTTAGTCTTAGTTAAGTCCTGGTTTAATCCTAGTTAAGTCCTGGTTTATTCCTAGTTTAGTCCTCGTTAAGTTCTGGTTTACTCCTGGATTAGTCCTAGTTAAGTCATGGTTTAGTCCTAGTTAAGTTCTGGTTTAGTCCTAGATTAGTCCTAGTTAAGTCCTGGTTTAGTCCTGGTTTAGTCCTAGTAAAGTCCTGTTTTTTCCTGGTTTAGTCCTAGATTAGTCCTAGTTAAGTCCTGGTTTAGTCCTAGTAAAGTCCTGTTTTTTCCTGGTTTAGTCCTAGATTAGTCCTAGTTTAGTCCTGGTTAAGTCCTAGTTTAGTCTTAGTTAAGTCCTGGTTTACTCCTTGTTTAGTCCTAGTTAAGTCCTCTTTTTTCCTGGTTTAGTCCTTGTTAAGTCCTGTTTAGTCCTAGATTAGTCCTAGTTTAGTCCTGGTTACGTCCTGGTTTAGTTCTAGTTTAGTCCTGGTTTAGTCTTGGTTAAGTCTTAGTTAAGTCCTGGTTTATTACTTTCATTCTTTCTCTCCCTCTCTCTTTCTCTTGTGTCTCTATCTCTCTATCTCTGACTCTCTCTGACTCTCTCTGACTCTCTCTGACTCTCTCTGACTCTCTCCCTCTCCCTCTCTCTCTCTTTCTGCCTCTCTCTCTCTCTCTCTCTTTCAGTCTTTTCTATATATATATATTTTTTTTTTTCCTGTAGCCTGGTCCTCAGTCAGATTCATGTTTTCTCTTTGGGTCCTGAAAACGCCCGCTTTAAAGATGCACTGTGGAACTTTTGTAGTACAATGTCCGCCACCTGCTCGTCACCATGGAGATGTTACTGTTGTGCCTGGAATCTTCCACAGTATTGCATTAAACACTGTTTTCCAGGAATCAAAGAAGTGATTAAAGTTACTTGTCCCTGGCAGCTGCTTCTTTATGGTTCTCACTCAAGGACATTTTTTTATAAATAAAAATAAATGAAAGGTGTATATGATTTTTTTTACTGTCATAAAAATGTGAAAAACTATTCATTTTTCAAAACTTTCAGAGACCAGCGAGGAGTTTTACCAGCAAAAACAACAACTACTAGCACGCTAACAGCACACTTCCTGGTTCGCAGAAACTAAAATACTTCAAAATTAAGCTGATTGTGGCCGATGTCTTTGCCTCGCCTGGAATGTTCCGCAGTATGGCATTAAACGTGTCAGTCTTCATGAATCAAGCAAATTAAAGCCATTTGTCCCTGTCATTTGTTTCCTTATTGTTCTCACCCAACAATATATTTATTTTACAGATTGATACACAATCTTTTCCAGTCTCATTTTCTCGCCTCAACTGAATTTAATCTGATTTTTACAGTTTTAAAACATGAAAAACATAATTAATTCATTTTAAATTCAGTTTAAACAGTTTTAAAACAGTTTGAAGTGGTCCAACAATGAGCTTCTGAGCATTTTTCACCACTTTCAGACACCAGAGGGAGTTTTGCCTTCACGGAAATGCTAACAACAATAACAACTAGCAAGGAAACAGTGCACTTCCTGGTTTGCAGTCAATAAAACGCTTTATAATTAGATGCAGATACCTCACATCGGTCTTAATTTGATCCCAAGAGCTGCTTTTATGACATATCAGACAGCTTCATCCACCAAGCTGTCAGGATGCTGAACACTCTCCCTTCCCTGCCCTCCCTCTGCCAATGACACTGCAGCTTAAATGACACCGATGCTTAAATGACACTTAAATGACACTGAGACTGCTGCTTAAATGACACTGACAATGCTGCTTAAATGAAGCTTAAATTACACTGATGCTTAAATGACTCTTAAATGACACTGATGCTGATGCTTAAATGGCACTGACACTGCTGCTTAAATGACACTTAAATGACACTGACACTGCTGCTTAAATGACACTGCTGCTTAAATTACACTGACACTGCTGCTTAAATGACACTTAAATGACACTGACACTGCTGCTGCTTAAAAGACACTGCTGCTTAAATGACACTTAAATGACACTGACACTGCTGCTTAAATGACACTTAAATGACATTGACAATGCTGCTTAAATGACTCTTAAATGGCACTGACACTGCTGCTTAAATTACACTTAAATGACACTGACAATGCTGCTTAAATGAGTCTTAAATGGCACTGACACTGCTGCTTAAAAGACACTGCTGCTTAAATGACACTTAAATGGCACTGACACTGCTGCTTAAATGACACTTAAATGGCACTGACACTGCTGCTTAAATAACACTTAAATGGCACTGCTGCTTAAATGACACACAAATGACACTGACACTGCTGCTTAAATGACATTATTTGAGCTTTATTTTGCTACACACTGTGTGTTTTACCTATTTGTATTATATACAAGTTTACTGTACTTTTGCTTCGGGTATATGTGATGTTTTAGTCATGGTGTTTATTGTCTTGTTTATCAGATGTTTTATGTTCACTGTGGGCCTAGGGGGCGCTGCGATTTCAAATCCTGTGTGTGCAACCCGTACATATGGTTTTTGACAATAAAGCTGACTTTGAACTTGAAGATGAAGTAACTGTTGTACGTACAAGTCGAGTATACGTTTTAATACATGCCCTGATTACATGAAAATAATTTAAAGTCCAATGCATTTTGTCTGCCCTCTTTTTCTGGGGCTCAGCTGTTGTTCCTGGTGGTCAGTGGAGGCCTACAGGGGGCAGTACGGTGCAGTATCCCCAGTACAAAGCCCACAGGACAGATGATAAATGACACGGAGCAGTTCTCTGACAGGATTCCAATTCTCCAGCCAATCGCAGCCCTCCGATTCCCCCAAACGCATGATTAAAAACTGTCTCCATGGTTAAACATGACAGGAAAGGTCTCGCCAAAACTGAAGGGTGGCCTGGGCGGGTTTTTTGGTGGGAAAATTTAGACTTTTACTGTTGTGCTGAGAGACATTTCCTGATTTTTCGCCATGTATCTGAGCACAATTTCCTTCCCCCAGTACAGATTTATTGTATAAGCAGATCTTGAGGTCAAAATAAGTGAGCTGTCTGCATTTAATTATAACAAAGGAATGGGACGAGACACAATTTCCACAAGATGAGAAGAGATACGACATTGGGTCCACGAAAACAAGACAAGATTTTAACACAATTCCTAAAACATAAATTTCACGATTCAATTTCCAATTTTGGCCTCACATTTTTTAAAATTTTGATTTTACATTCTATTACTGCTTTTTGGAACTGATAAAAAGATGTAACTCACCAACCCGCAACCCTTTTATTTATTTTATTTATATCACTTATTTGTCCCCGAAGGGAAATTTGTCCTCTGCATTTGACCCATCCTTTATTCAGAAGCAGTGGGCAGCACATGACTGCGCCCGGCGCGCTTTTCTGTCCAATCGGGAATGTAAACATTGAAAAAAAAATTACACGTGATCTTGTACCATCCATATTAAAAAGCATTTTATTGTCCGAGAATCAAGAAGTGCGCTGTTGGCATGCTAGTTGCTGGTCGCGTTACAGTCGTACTTATCCTGGTGAATAATTAGGGCCGTGCGGATCATTCACCAGGCTGGCTTCTTAGAACACACTCATGATCTTTTTATTCAAATTTAATGACCTTGTAAAATATTATAGTGATTATACTTTTTAAAGCATTTAATAAACAATTGCCAGAAAATCTGCAAAAATGTTTTGTTCTTAAAGACATTAAGAATTTGAGGACATTTATAATTTGAGAGGTTATGGAAACATTTTGCCTAATGCACTGGTCTGCTAATTTTTGGACTTGATCTGCTTCCGAGATAAAAGTGGCTAAATATCATTTATATTGATAAGATGAACTGAAAATCAATTGATAACTGTGCTGGTTAGCTAATGTATTCATGATATGTAATGATAATGTATGATAATGAATATGTAATGATATAATAATATAATATATAATATATAATATATATATATATATATATATATATATATATATATATATATATATATATTGATATGTCTAGAGGAGGGGTGTCCAAACTTTTTTCATCAAGGGCCACATATCTAAACACAGACGAAGCAGAGGGCCGATCGTGGGCCATATACTGGGGCTCAGGACAGTCAATATTTGAAATATCTGCATGTTTAACACATTAGAATGAGGTATCAGTCTTTTATTCATGCCAAGATCCTCAAAACCACACAATAAATATTAAATATTGTCTTATCAAGGTAGATTTTCCAAAAACTTGCAGTTAAAGTTCTGCTCAAGGTAATTTGGGCCAATTCACCTGGAAGGCTGAGGGCCAAGAAAATTTTGTCTGAGGGCGCATTTGGCCCACAGGCCATAGTTTGGACATGCCTGGTCTTTAACATATATTAAAATGAATGTATGTGAATGTGCAGACAGGCTTTCAGATAGAACTGTTGCTTGTAGACACACTGTACCTTCTGATAAACTACTGTTTTTGCCTTATTTTGCATAAATTTCCTATTTTGACCCAATACTACATCTTGGAAACTATAGCCAATCAGCACTTCTGACTTACTTTTTCTTTATTAGTGACCTAAACCAAGAAAAATTTCACTATTTTTGTTCCGGAAGCATTTTGCTTGTAGACCAGTGATGTTAGAACCACTTGTAAAAGTTTCTGTGTGACTGTATGTGGGGTAAAAATGTGAAATGTTCTGGATTTACAGTAAAAGCTCTGCCAAAATATTCACAAATTTCAGTTCTTGTATAAAGACATGGTCTGGTCTGAATACAGAGAGACGAGTTTGAATGAATCGTCAAATAGCACTTTTCGGTATCTGCTGCTGTCTTATCGTTGGTATTATGTGTGTGTGTTATTGTAGTTGTGTTACCATTTCTGGTATGTTTACTTGTCTTTAAATGTTCCTGATAGAAACACCTTATGTGTAATTTATTGTCCCTGATCAAAAGGTTTTTTGGTTTTTTTTTTGGTTTGTTTTTTGTTTTTGTGTTTTTCAACTGAACGGACAAGGAAGCTAAATCAGAAATTTAAGTTATGTTTTAGAAGACTCCTTTTTGAGCAAAAAAAAAAAAAAGAATGTATTTGACTGTATATTGTACAATACATGTATTTATTTCCTTGTGTTGACCTGCTCGAAATGAATAAATAAGTGAATGAAAATTAGATGAAATTAGGACGGTCCGAATGCACAAGAGAAGTGAGGAAACACTTTGAATCTTTGGAACTTTTTCACATTTTTAAGACCGTAAAAATGATAGAAACGGGACTGGTTGTGTATAGATAAAACCAAAAAAAATTAATTAAGTAAAAAAAACAAACACAAACCATATGGAAGCAAAGTGAGGAATAACTATTAACCACTGCAAATTGTTTAAAATGAACTGTTTTTAAGGTTTTTAAGACAGTAAAAACTGTTTCAGAGCCTTTTGCCCTCCCGTCTGAGTAAAAGACAGCCGCTTTATTATCAAATTTCAAAATACAGAATCTCCAAAACAACATATAACCGAAAACCACGATTGATTCCGTGTTTTTAAGACCCGCTAATGCTAAATGTTGCATAATTTGAAAGGATAACCTCAAACTAACATGCCTCGGGTTCGGTTTCTAAGGGAGCTGTATTCAAACCTCTTCTGTCTGTGTTTCTGAATGGGCCGTCGCCTCCTGTTGGGACAAAGTTAATTAAAATCTGAATTTGTAAGAGTGGCTTGTATCCCTTGGCAACTGAGTGAAAAGGAGACTAATGAGAAATGTAGTTATTGTGTATGCCATAATGGAAATGGTATAGAATAAAAAGCAGTTCAAATAAGATGAAAAAAAGTCTGCTGTGCGCCGCCTGTATCGAATTCTAACGCGTTTTATTGTCCGATAATCAGTAAGTGTGTGTTCGCATGCTAGCTGCTTTACTGTTACGGAAAACTGTGTTCTGAGAGTTGTGAAAAGTGCTTATAAGCTCATCGTGGTGAATGATTAGGATGCTCAGAATGCAAAAAGAAAAGTGAGGAATAACTTTGGACCACTGCAAACTGTTTGAAATTACGTTTTTAAGACAGTAATATTTTTTTTGCCATGTTATAATGTTGTTCCCTCAACCAAAACATGCCTGGAGAGGTTTTATGTGTCGTCCATGAATGTTTCAGTAATTTAGCGATCTCTCCTGAGCCCTATTCAAACCCTTCTCACGGTTAACTGTAAAACTCTATCCTAGGGGCGTAGCTCTCTCAAACACTTGTAGTTTTGGGCGTTGTTGCTTTTTTACAGAGGAGGCCAGAAAAGAGCAAGGCCTATAGTTAGAGGAAAATTAACGTTTTTTTTGGCCAAACTCTCCGCTCTCCGCTGTCAGCCCTCAGCTGATCCATTTCCTTGTTTTACTCACCCATAGCAGTCTGGTGTCCATTGGAAAAATAAACACATTTCCACAGAAAATAAAATTGAACCACTGCTGTTCTACCAATGATCCCGTATCCGATTAACGTGAGTGCTCGGGGCACTGATTTGCGACGTTTCCAAATAACAAAACACATTTAGCACTTGCCTAAATCACAGAAGATCGCTGTGTCAGCGTAGATTTACAGAGACGCTGGATTCCAGACAGACGGGGGCCTGAAACCCGATATCCAGCTATAGTTTCATTTGACGTCATCAGAGAGGACAGTGCGCATGCGTGAACTCAGCTGTTTTGTAAACACCGCTAGTCCGAAAGAAGCTAACACCGCTCTGAACTTTACTTTTAACCATGGGGGGGGGGGGGCTAAACAGGGTAGGGAAGCTCACATTAACGTTCAAAAACCTCAGAAAGTGAAAATTTCATGCCATGGGACCTTTAAAACAGTATATATATATATATGTTATTTGGACACCGCCAATGTTATAATGCCCCGAGTCCCTCACGCTCAAAACGGATACGGAGAGGTCATTATGTAGAACATGAATGTTTCAACATAAGTTCTAGCGATACTGCTCCTGAGCCCTATTCAAACCCTTCTCACGGTTAACTGTAAAACTCTATCCTAGGGGCGTAGCTAGTAGGATTTTTTTTTTTTTTTTTAACAGAGGAGGCCAGCAAGGAAGCAAGGCCCAGTTAAGTTTCTGGGGTCGCACTCAAACATGAAAAAAACTGAAGTTACCTGAAAAATAATATTAACTGAACAGCGAATATGCACTAAAAATGTAACTGAAAGCACCTTGCATCTTTAGCAATATATGTGTCTAAATAAACGGGTAAACATTACTCATAATAAATGTAATAATTAATAAAATGATGGAACAAATAAATGGCTGCACTTCTTACAGGTTATGTGTTAGAGAATTCCAGAAAAAACAGCAGCAGAAACACAAGCAAAAAGTCAAATGTCCATGTGAAAATGTTATGAATTATGTTCACTGTTCAATAAAATAGCTAAATCAATAAATAATAAATAAAATAAAATAATAATAAATAATAATAAAAAAGGATACATCAATTGTAAGCGCCAAAATAGTCTCAGAGGTGGGTAAATCAGTTAATCAATCAGTTAATCAGTTAAAGATTTTTGACTTTATATGATGACGGTCTGAAAAGAAGACGCAAAAGTGGCGTTGCGTCTTCACTTTTTATTCCGTGTTTAGACGAGCGTTTTCGGGAGGAAATCTGCGTGCATACGGTGACGCAAAAGTGTGTGGAATTGGATTGGGTATGCATGCCAGGCGGCTAGGTGGCGCTGTGATACATTATCACTATGTCCGCGAGCATGTGTAGAATCTTCCTTCTCATCTGAGCCGTGAAAAGCAAAACAAAACATGGCTACCGGTAGCAAAAAAAAATTTTTGTGGTCAGAAGAAGAAGTTCAACTATTGCTTCAGACCACGTTAGACGAAAAAGCAACAAAGACGCAACAAGGTGTGGCCAAACAAAGTACACTGATATATGGACCGATGTGTCGTAAACGCGTACGCGACGTCAGCAGATTTGACCAGAGTTTTGCGTCTTGGGCAGTGTAGACGAAAACGCTACGGGGGAGCGTATTCAAGTTTTCTGCGTTTTTAAGCCCCCAAAACGCCGTCACCGTCTAACTGAAAGGCACTTCCGATAAAATAGTTTGTCGTTTTTACCCCGTAAGCATTCTCGTCCCTCAAACCGACCCTCCATATTCCCAACACACTTTAAAACTGACCCAGGATCAGTAGTAAATGGCGTTGTGATGAGATCCTACACGAGGATCCTACGCTCCTACAGGACAATTCTCCATAAATATACAAAAACATGACACAAAACCGCACGCTACAACTTCACAAACCTGATCCGATGTGCGGTCGTTTCATTAGACGGTGACGGTGTTGTGAGAGCGCTCTGCAGGGGGAGACTCGGAGCAAAACAATAGCAAAAAAAATCCCCCGTAGACATAAAATAATCCCTCTTTAACGATTATCCATCAAAATCACAACACGTATTTAAAGCCAAGCCAATTTCAAAGTTTCAAATTCTGGTATAATCAACACTGAAGAACGAACATGCATCAATTTCCTTTTAACCAGCTGGATTACAAATGAATGTTCTCATCTGAAGCCCGGCTGGCACCGTTTCGTTGTCTCTGTGCCCAGATGCCGACGGTGCCAATATTATAATGGACCAGAAGTGACTGTCCCCTCGCTCAAAGATGGTTTTCACTCATTGTTTTCTGTTCGACTGTTGAAATATTTAAACCATTAGGACAAAAAAAAAGCAAAAATACAAGGAATTTTGAGTTTTTTGATCAGCTGTATTGAGAATATTGTGGATTAGAAGACATTTTTAGGTGTTTTAAAGGTTCTAGATTACGCAAAATTGACTCTTATGAGCTTTAAGTCATGTCATCATGTTGTTACCTCATCAAAACATACCTGGAGTTGTGTTTTGTTGCTTTATTATTCGTCTGTTTACATCTCCCAGCTCAGAACGCTCTGTTCCACCTTGTGATGTCACTTTTTACATTTTGTTTGAAATAAAAAATCAGCCTAAATATGCAGAGTTTGTGTGTTAAAGGTGTGAATGAAACAAAACACAGCTCCAGGTCTGTTTGTGATGGGGAAACATTATAATAAAGATCAGAAAATAGCAAAATAGAAGTGCTTTAATATATTATTTTTAGATTTGTTTCAGTTTTTTGGCAATTAGTTAACCACAACAAGCCTAAAGACAAAGATAATCTGGAGGATCTTTATTGAAGAGCTACTAATCCAAAACTGTTTAAAAAAAATAAGAAAATACGAAAGAATAATAAAATGCCTAGTGAAACTTAGCATTTGAGTACCAATTCTGAAAAAAATTATAAAAATATTACTATTTTTTCATTTTTTTTTTTTTTTTTAAGATTGTCTAAAAATAAAGAAAATAAGAAAAAAAAGAAAAAAAATTGTAGTGAAACTTAGCATTTGAGTATCAATTCTGAAAAAAATAAACACAAATTATTATTATTTTTCAATTTTTTCAATTATTATTATCTTTGTTTTAGGATAGTCTTCATCTGGAGGATCTTTATTGAAGAGCTACTAACAAAAATTATTATTATTATTATTTTATTTATATTTTTATTTATAATTTATTTATATATTTACTTATTTATGTATTTTTATTTATTATTATTATTATTATTATTATTATTATTTTTTTTTTTATCATACAAACTAGAGTCTATCCCAAAACACTTAAAAGATCGACTGGTTAACTCAATGTGCACTATAAAGGACACAAATGAATGGGCGGGTCTCAGGAGGATATTCAGTGTGGCATGAAAAAAAAAGCCATTCCTTAGTATCAAAATTGATTTTAAGATTCTAGATCACGATCATAAATTGTGGATAAGAAGACATTTTTAGGTGTTTTAAAGGTCTTAGATTACGCAAAATTGACTCTTATGAGCTTTAAATCATGTTATAATATTGTTAACTCATCAAAAACTACCTGGAGTTGTGTTTTGTTTCTTTATTATTCGTCTGTTTACATCTCCAAAGCTCAGAATGCTCTGTTCCACCTTGTGATGTCATTGATTTTTGAGCTATAAAACCACCTGTGATTGCATAAATGTAAGTTAGAGCCGTTTAATGTCTATGGAACATTCCAGACGGAGCACTGACATATACAGCTCTGGAAAAAAATAAGAGCCCGCTGCATTTTTTTTCTGAAATCAGCATCTCTACATGTATTACAGCCATTCTATTCCAGCGTCTGTTGAATTCCAACACAAACACAAAGCTGAGCTACTTCAGTTCTTGCACCAGGAGTGGAATAAAGTCACCCAAGAACAATGTGAAAGACTTTTGGAGTGAAATTATTTTTAAAGTCACATAGGGCGAAAAAATCGGATTTGGGTCACTTCAGGCTGCAGTGTGAACGTAGCCCAAGATATGTGGTCCTAAAACCGATACATATCCGATCTTTTGGCATGCTACTTCAGTCTGAACGGCCAGGTCGCGTTCATCCGACCTGCCCGTGTTTTCCTCCAGCGAGAGTGGTACAAGTAGGTGCTCACAAATGGACACAAACATTCTTCTCGTCATACGAAAATAGTATATGAACTCCGTGTCAGTGAAGCGGCAAAGCATGTGAAAATCCCACCACTCTTGGCTGCGACTCCGCACCAACACGTTCATTTCTACGGACGTTGCTGCCACTGCCCCGCAAAACGCCTAGGCCAAAAACCTTTTCCTTCTCCTTCTCCGTCTCCTCCTTAAAACAAATAAGCTGTACATGTTTTGGCTCCGGTACGACAGCAACTTTAGGCGACTTCCATAAACATTGAGCACACTCGCTGCACGTGATCTCGTCATGTCCTCCAAGGTGAATGCCGGACACTTTTGGGGCATTTAAAAGTTGCATTTAATTGGAAAAAAAAATCGGAATTGAGCATTAAGCCCTGCAGTCTGAACGTAGCCATAGGCGATCGACTGGTAGATTGCGATCGACTGCTTGGGCACCCCTAGTCTAGTCTGTTATTGTTTTGTCTGGAATGTCTCACAGTATGGCATTAAACCGTTCTATCTTCATGTTGACCAAACTGGACCAAGTTAAAGGTCAGATCTGTGGAGAGGCGACCCCGCTCCCAGTCAGAATGTTTGTTTTTCTAGGTATTTTTGAGCTATAAAACCACCTGTAATTGAATAAATGTAAAGTAGAGCTGTTTAGTGTCACACTGTGGAACATTCCAAGCAGAGCAATGAATCTCCATGGAAACAAGAAGGTGGAAAAGCTACATAGTGCACTTTTAAGCCTCCTGTCTCCTTTCTTTATGTCCTTTCTCTCGTCCTTCAGGCTCTTTTAGCGCAGACAGACAGGCTGGCGATGCTTTTATGGCCCTGTTTAGTGCTGCCCCGGCTTAAACGGGGCCCCCTGCTGGTCACGCGCCTGCACTGGCCCCTGCGTCCGTCCACTGAGGGCTTTGGGGGATGGGACTGGACTCAAACGAACAGGGTTTTACGACGGCTAATGCAGGATGTGTGTGGAAGAAGCGAGTAGACAAGAAAGGAAGATGAGAGTGATTTATGGTCAAACATAAAGGTTTTATATTACGCAGAATGGACTCTTGTGAGCTTTAAGACGCGTTATAATGATGTTACTCCATCAAAAACAGACCTGGAGTTGTGTTTTGTTGCATTCACACATAAGTAATCCTGTGTTATTAGTTTATACATCTCCAAAGCTCAAAATGCTCTGTTCCACCTTGTGATGTCATGAAGAGCTACCTTTTACTCAGCAGAGATAAGCAATTCCACGGCTGAAATCATCCAAATGATTCAAGTGAAAGTGTTTGGAGATAGAAAAAAGTTTGTTTGAAAGAACTCAGCTTAAGGTCGTTTTCACACCAGGAAAGTCCGATAGTTCACCTGCTTTGGTCCAGACCAAATTTTTTTTTAATTTTAATTTTAATTTTGCTGCGGTTCGTTTTCACACTGTACTTTTTTTGTAAGTGGACCAACATCTATAAACAAAACCACGTGTGCTGAGGTCGCTCAGCCATTGGACAGAAATGAGCCGTGTCAAAACGCCGTGTCCAAACACGTGAAGGAGGAGAATCATGGTGTTAAGTGCTGTTTTCAATCTAGCCTTAGCGATATGGTTTGCTCAGTTTTTACAGTTCTCACAAATGTTTGAGCAGCATCGTGAGGTTTACACTATTTTACAATCAATTTACAAACGACGAAGACACGGGGCAAGACGACTACGGAGGACAGTGCTCATGTGCGCGCATCAAGTTCTGACTCTTGCTCTTCACGGAAAACGTAAGTAAGCATCGTTTAGTTTAGATTAGTTTCGTTTCGTCAGCCTCGGTTTGCTAATGCTCGACATACGACGGGAGCTCGTTAAGTACAAAAAGCCAACTTATGTCGGATCGAGTCCGGTCTGCATTCTCACCTCAAACGAACCACACCAGGATTTGAATGGAACCGTGCCGAGACCAACCTTTTTAGGTGGTCTCAGTTCGCTTGTTTGCTCCGGATCAAGATTTTTGTTTTTTATTCACACCAGCCCAAAAGCGCGAAAAGTCCCTCAGTCGTCCAGGTAGAATCCATGATAAAAGGAGAAGTTCAATTTGTCAACTGGACAAAGTTTGTTTGGTTGAAAACGTTTCGCCGCTCATCCGAGAGGCTTCGTCAGCTGACAGTTGACAAATTGAACTTCTCCTTTTATCACCAGCCCAAAAGGTCCGAATCAAAGGAGCAAACGAACTCTGGTTTGTTTTAAACGAACCAAACAAGGCAGGTGTGAAAACGACCTAAATATGCAGAGTTTGTGTGTTAAAGGGATAGTTTGAGTTTTTTGACGTAGACTCTGTAGACGTAGCAGCTCAGGTAGAGGCAAGGGATGATGACGCAAACGGTAATCGAGTGGTGCCCCATTTCTTAGGGGAACATTCGTACCCAGAGCCCTCTCAGCTCGGTATCGAGGGGCAACACAAAGACGTAGATTAAGGGGTAGGGGAAGGGGTAAAACAGTGTAATGGGACTCAGCCTAAGTCTAAGTCTAATCTGACCTCTCAAAACTACCACAAAAACCCTCTATATTCTCATTTCTGTCACATTTAATGAACAAATGTAACCTCCAGCCAAATGTTTAAGATAATCTGTATAATCTGTTCATTAAAGCGGCCCGTTCACAGCCTCCGCACGAGCTCCATACGGCCCGGACGCACGGGAGGGGTGGGGTGGGGGTTTAATTCAATCTGCCTCAAGATTTAACATCTCCAGATCTGAGCACATAATCCCTCCGCACACTTCCTCCAAACGTACGACTCTGTTTAATCTGTGTTTTGGACGATTACGACATCAGATTAAGGATTTTATCACGTGTCCTTAAGAGGAGCACCGGCACAGAGTCAAAACGTCTCATATCATCTGCGATTCATCAGGCAACAACAAAACTGTGTTAAAGAAGCACCGTGGAACTTTTCTGATGCAGGGGTCGCCACCTGGGGGTCGCCAAGGAGATGTTGGTTTGTCCACAATACTGCACACAGGTGTAGTGGTTAGTGCTTTAGACTCACAGCACGAAGGTCCTGGGACAATTCTGGGTAGTAGTACTGGTGGTAGTAGTAGCAGTATTAGTAGTAGTAGCAGTAGTAATAGGAGTAGTAGTAGTAGTAGTAGCAGTAGTAATAGGAGTAGTAGTAGCAGTGGTAGTAGTAGTAGTAGTACTGGTGGTAGTAGTAGCATAGCAGTAGTAGTAGTAGTAGTAGTAGTAGTAGTAGTAGTAGTAGTAGCAGTAGTAGTAGTAGTCGTAGTACTGGTGGTAGTAGTAGCAGTAGGAGTAGTAGTCGTAGCAGTAATAGTAGTAGTAGTAGTAGTAGTTGTTGTTGTTGTAGCAGTAGTAGTAGTTGTAGCAGTAGTAGTAGTAGTAGTAGTAGTAGTAGTAGTAGTAGTAGTAGTAGTAGTAGTCCTGGTGGTAGTAGTAGCAGTAGTAGTAGTAGTCGTAGTACTGGTGGTAGTAGTAGCAGTAGTAGTAGTAGTAGTAGCAGTAGTAGTAGTAGTAGTCGTAGTACCGGTGGTAGTAGTAGTAGTAGTAGTAGTCGTAGCAGTAGTAGTAGCAGCAGTAGTAGTAGTAGTAGTAGTCCTGGTGGTAGTAGTAATAGTAGCAGAGAAGAGAAAGAAGAGGGAAGAGAGGGTGAAAGAGGGTGAAAGAGGAGAGAGAGGGAGAGAGAGAGAGAGGGATGAAGGGGGAGAGAGGGAGAAAAGAAATGAAAGAAAAAGAGGGAGGAGGGCAGGAGGAAAGAGAGAGAGAATGAGGGTTGAAAGAGAGAGAAGAGAAAGAATGGGGGAGAGGTTAGAGAGGGTGAAAGAAAAACGGAAGAAAGAAAAAGAGAAAGAGGAGAGGGGAGAGAGGAGAGAGAGAGAGCGAGAGAGGAAGGGATGAAAGAGAAAGAGAGGGGGCAGAAGGAAAGAGAGAGAGAGAATGGGGGTTGAAAGAGAGCAAAAGAGAGAGAAAGAAGAGGGGGAGAGGAGAGAGAGAGGTTGAAAGACAAAAGGAAGAAAGAAAAAGAGAAAGAGAGGAGTGAAAGAAGAGAGAGAGAGAGAGAAGAAGGGGGAGAGAGGGAGAAAAGGAGTGAAAGAAAAAGAGAAAGAGAGGAGGGCAGGAGGAAAGAGAAAGACAGAATGGCACGGTTGAAAGAGAGAAAGGACAGAAAGAAGAGGAGGGAGAGGAGAGAGAGGGTGAAAGAAGAAGGAAGGAAGAAAGAAAAAGAAAGAGAGAGGGGAGAAAGAGGAGATAAGAGAGAAGAAAAGGGAGAGAGGGAGAGAAGGAATGAAAGAAAAAGAGGAGGGCAGGAGGAAAGAGAGAGAAAGGAGAGAAAGAAGAGAGAAAGAGGAGAGGAAAAAGGCAAGTAGAGAGGTAGACAGAGACAGAGAGAAGAAAAGGACAGAAGAGTATAAAGATAGAGAAAGATGGAACAAGCAAGGGAGAGAAGAAAAGAACAAAGAGAGAAGTGGAGAGGAGAAAAAGATGGAGATGTGGAGCAGGATGGGGGGAGCGAGAGAGCGAAGGAGAGAGAAAAAGAGGAGGGAGAGAGAGTCTGGTGTAAGTGGGTCAGTGGGTCCTTCAGCTGCTGCTTTCTGAAGTTTCCACAGAGGTATAATAAACCTCTAGAGTGAACCACACCAGCGACACTGCACATGACCCCAGCTCTGTCCGCCATTTTGGGACTGTACGGTCAACTGAAGCACTAACCAGACACTTAAAGGGATAGGTCGGATTTTTTGATGTGAATCTGTGTGGTGTCCCCTTCAGCAGTGTCCAATCCAATCCAACTTTATTTATAAAGCACTTTAAAAAACAACACAGTCGACCAAAGTGCTGTACACAGGTTAAAACACAAAACATGAGACACAGTAACATCAAAAACAGCATGATAAATGTCGAGTTAAAAGCCAATCTAAAAAAAATGAGTTTTAAGAAGAGATTTAAAAACAGGAAGTGAGTCGGCCTGTCTAACATTCCAGAGTCTTGGAGCAGCCACTGAAAAAGCCCGATCACCCCTAAGTTTCCTTTTTGTCTTAGGGACCACAAGGAGAACCTGACCTGCAGACCTGAGAGAGCGGGGGAAGGCGTGTAGGGCACCAGCAGGTCAGACACATACTGTGGGGTCAGGCCATGGAGACAATTAAAAACAAATAAAAGAATCTTACAATCAATGTGAAACTGAACAGGTAGCCAATGGAGAGATTGAAGAATGGGAGTTATGTGATCAAATTTCCGAGAACCAGTTAAAAGACGAGCAGCAGCGTTTTGGACTAGCTGAAGACGGGAAAGTAAGGTTTTGTTGAGACCTGAGTATAAGGCGTTGCAATAATCTAACCGTGTCGAGATAAAAGCATGGATTAAAATTTTTAAATTATGACGAGATAAAAGTGACTTTACTTTGGCAAGTTACCTCGGCTGAAAAAAACTGGTCTTTATGACTGCCCTAATTTGAGCATCAAGTTTCAAACCAGAGTCAAGTTTAACACCCAGGTTTGTGACAACAGGGTTTATTGCCTTGGTCATGGAGCCCAACTCAGAAGGAATAACAGCAGTTGAATCACCAGGAGTAAGCAACACAACTTCAGTGTCGTGCAATAACACTGACTTACCCCTGACAGTGTCCTCTGAGCCGAGTTCTGCCCCGGTTCTGACGCTGACGAAAGTAGGTCCGGCAAGTTTAGCTGGGACATTTGTGTCCCACCACGGCAATTTAGTCCACAACTTGCGATTAGGGAATCCCAGATAAGTGTTTTTTTTTTTTCAAAAGTTGTGATTTTCGTTTTTTTACCAGTTGAGATCATGAAGAACCCACTCTGTGTTTCAGGTAACAGCATAAGTGACGTTAATATGACTGTATAACTCCACTGTATGGTCCTAACGTGCAATATCGTTTTTTCAATACAGGGGGTCCTTGGGTTACGACGGTCTCGACTTACGACGTTTCGTGGTTACGAACGCGCCCCCATTAAAATATATATATATATATTACGCGTCATTCCGTCTTACGCGGTTTAGCGTGGTAAGCGACATAAACAAACGCGAACGGCGCGCGGCGCACGGTGGAAGAATACGCTCTGTTGTGGTTGTACGGCGGAGAAGACGGCCTCGTGTGTGTGCCCAATGTGGGCGGAAGTACCTGATGTGGGCTCTGATCTGCTCCTATGAAAGCGGCAGTGATAACCAAGCAGCGTAGTGGTCTAATTATTGAGATGGAAAAGTTATTGGTGCTTTGGTTGGAAGATTAAAGTCAAAATCTGACTTACGACGAAATTCGGGTTACGACGCGTCCTAAGAACGGATCAACGTCGTAACCCGAGGACCCCCTGTACTCTCTTTGTTACTGTTTTATTATTATTACTTATTCTATTATTACTTATTTTATTATTATTATTACTTATCTTTATGCCATTCTTGCCTGCATGCACTTTTCTTTCTTGTTCACACTGTCCCTACCTGGAGCTACTGTGACAAGTAAATTTCTCCTGCGTGAGATCAATAAAGTCTCATCTTATCTTATCTTATCTTATCTTCTCTTAAAAACATACATTTTTAATTTCAAATTGGCTTGTGTTTCGGGACAAAACGGGGCGCGTATACATCAACAAATTCAACATATAGGTCCGGCAAGTTAGCGGTGACAGTTAATAAAGCTTGTTTTTCTTCTCAAAACAATATTTGTCCAAAAAGCGATATATTTGCGTCACAAAACAGTTGCCCCCGAAAAAGTCAGAAGTCTAAATCGCTTGGTGCTATTTTCTCTTGAGTCGTATCACTGCGCGCCTGTTATTATTATTAGCCTGTTCACTTGTAAACATCGCCACTTACAAGTGAACAGGCTAAATTCACCTTAAAAACAACTATATATTTTTTCAGACTAATCAAAAGTTGATATTAAACTATTCTGTTCTTGAGGACTTTTAAAGAAATTTCGCTATAGTAAAATTAACGGTGTATTATGTAACTTTTCTTGTTAATTGTATGCCATCGGTTTCCATGGAGGTGTCACTGCTTTGCCAGAAATGTTCAATATGGCATTAACCTCCAATCTTGGTCACAGTAAGAACAGATTTTGATTTAGTTTAAAGCCATATGGAGCAACATTTCACTTAAAAACATGCTTAAAATTAACGGTGTATTATGTAACTTTTCTTGTTGTATGCCATCTGTTTCCATGGAGATGTCACTGCTTTGCCAGTCCTGGTCTAGTCCTGGTCTATCCCTGTTCTAGTTCTGTTCTAGTCCTGTTCTAGATTAGTTAAAGCCATGTGGAGGAACATTTCAAGCGATAACGTCTCCATAGAAACAAGACAAAAAGTGACATTGTGAACTTTTAATACTGGTTGCTGTAGGTTATAAAGAACCTGTTAGCTAAAATATTTCAAGCATCACTGCAAATTTAACGCAATATTAAAACACAATATTAAATTCTGCTACTTATTCCATGTATTTTCTAAACAAAACAGCAAAGTTCTAAGCAAGTTCTAGCCCTGGTCTAGTCCTGTTCTAGTCCTGTTCTAGTCCTGGTCTAGTCCTGGTCTGGTCCTGGTCTAGCCCTGTTCTAGTCCTGTTCTAGTCCAGGTTTAGTCCTGGTCTAGTCCTGGTCTAGTCCAGGTTTAGTCCAGGTTTAGTCCTGGTCTAGTCCTGGTCTAGTCCTGTTCTAGTCCTGAATCCTGTTCTAACCCTGTTTAGTCCTGGTCTCGACCTGTTCTAGCCCTTTTCTAGTCCTGGTCTAGTCCTGGTCTATCCCTGTTCTAGTCCAGGTTTAGTCCAGGTTTAGTCCTGGTCTAGTCCTGTTCTAGTCCTGTTCTAGCCCTGGTCTAGTCCTGGTCTAGTCCAGGTTTAGTCCAGGTTTAGTCCTGGTCTAGTCCTGGTCTAGTCCTGTTCTAGTCCTGAATCCTGTTCTAACCCTGTTTAGTCCTGGTCTAGTCCTGTTCTAGCCCTTTTCTAGTCCTGGTCTATCCCTGTTCTAATCCTGTTCTAGTCCAGTTTTAGTCCAGGTTTAGTCCAAGTTTAGTCCTGGTCTAGTCCTGTTCTAGTCCTGTTCTAGCCCTGGTCTAGTCCTGGTCTAGTCCTGGTCTAGTCCAGGTTTAGTCCTGTTCTAGCTCTGTTCTAGTCCTGGTTTAGTCCAGGTTTAGTCCAGGTTTAGTCCAGGTTTAGTCCAGGTTTAGTCCAGGTTTAGTCCTGGTCTAGTCCTGGTCTAGCCCTGGTCTAGTCCTGGTCTACTAAAAAAACTACTAAATATAAACAAAATTATTATTCGTATCTAAATTTTTTCGGACAGTTCCAAGATGGCGGGGGGGCGGACACACGTACCAGAGCCGTAGTTGCTCTAGAGTGGTACGTCCCTGCTCCCTGTCGGCGCCGGTCACCGCTGGTTCAGACACGTGGCCCGGTGCCCGCAGGAGCCCCGGGGACACGAGGGGAAAACTACACAACTGTTTTTCAGGGGCCCCACACATTCAAAATACCAGAGGAACAACAAGAGTCGACCCTCTGGAGTTAGGAACGTGGTACAGTCCTGGGATAGGTTCAAACTAAACTCAGAATTTAGAGCGTCCGTCAAATCCTTTTCTCCATCTTCACAGAGACCAGGCCATGTTACTGGTCAGATCTGTGGAGAGACGACCCGCTCACAGTCAGAATGCTTGTTTTTTTATGGAGGGAAAAAAAAACAAAAAAAAAACACCCAAAAAACAGATCCATTGAATGCCATATTGTGGAACATTCCAGGTAAAGCAGTATCATCTCCATGGAAACAAGCTCATTCTGGTCTAGTTTTGGTCTAGTTCTGGTCTAGTCCAGGTCTAATCCTGGTCTAATCTTGGCCTAATCCAGGTCAAGTCCTGTTCTAGCCCTGTTCTAGTTCTGGTCTAGTCCAGGTCTAGTCCAGGTCTAATCCTGGTCTAATCTTGGCCTAATCCTGGTCTAGTCCTGGTCTAGTCCTGTTCTAGTCCAGGTTTAGTCCTGGTCTAGTCCTGTTCTAGCCGTTTTCTAGCCCTGGTCTAGTCCTGGTCTACTCCTGTTCTAGTCCTGGTCTAGTCCTGGTCTAGTCCTGGTCTAGTCCTGTTCTAGCCCTGGTCTAGTCCTGGTCTAGTCCTGGTCTAGTCCTGTTCTAGTCCTGTTCTAGCCCTTTTCTAGTCCTGGTCTAGTCCTGTTCTAGCCCTGGTCTAGTCCTGTGCTAGCCCTGTTCTACAGTAGTCCTGGTCTAGTCCTGGTCTAGTCCTGTTGGAGTCCTGCTGTAGTCCTGTTGTAGTCCTGTTGTAGTCCAATTCTAGCCCTGTTTAAATCCTGGTCTAATCCTTTTCTAGTCCTGAGTCCTGTTCTAACCGTGTTTAGCCCTGTTTAGTCCTGGTCTAGTCCTGTTCTAAGCCTGTTTAGCCCTGTTCTAGTGCAGGTCTAGTCCTGGTCTAGTCCTGGTCTAGTCCTGTTCTAGTCCTGGTCTAGTCCTGGTCTAGTCCTGGTCTAGTCCTGTTCCAGCCCTGGTCTAGTCCTGGTCTAGTCCTGGTCTAGTCCTGGTCTAGTCCTGTTCTAGCCCTGGTCTAGTCCTGTTCTAGCCCTGTTCTACAGTAGTCCTGGCCTAGTCCTGGTCTAGTCCTGTTGTAGTCCTGTTGTAGTCCAATTCTAGCCCTGTTTAAATCCTGGTCTAATTCTTTTCTAGTCCTGAGTCCTGTTCTAACCGTGTTTAGCCCTGTTTAGTCCTGGTCTAGTCCTGTTCTAAACCTGTTTAGCCCTGTTCTAGTCCAGGTCTAGTCCTGGTCTAGTCCTATTCTAGTCCAGGTTTAATTCTGACTTTAGTCACACTTTTAATCCCATCTTTGACGCGGTGTGAGCAAGTGTGAAGTAAGTAAAGTAAATCACAAATTGAAATTGTAATTCTAATATATTTTTAAATATCTACAAAAATATAAAGATCACCAACTACACACACGCACACACACACACACACACGTCCTGGCTTCACCCGGACGGAGAAGGACGGATCATTTTCAGGTGTTGAAAACTCCCGAGGTAAACATCCATCTCAACTTTAAGTCCTCAAATGCAGAGTTCAGGGCAATTTCTTAAGTAAAAGTACAAAAACAGGGGCAAAAGAAGACAAAAAGATCACAAAAAGATCACAAAAAGTACCTCGAGAAATCATCTACTTATGTAAAAGTGTTGAAGCACTTGTTTTTAAGTGATTCAACTTATTTAAATTTTACTTTTGTGTGTTTTTTTTGCTCAAAGTTAAGATGATAAGTCAAATCAAATGTGCTAAAAATGTCTCTTGTAGTTTTAAAGGTGCACTGTGTAACCTTTCTGGAGGGGGAGCACAAACTGTCGGTCTCCATGGAGATATTAATGGTGCATTTACCCAACTACAAGTGTTATTTTTACTGCTCAAAAATACCCATTCTCTCATTCTGTAATTTGGCTTGGGAGTCTCCATGGAGATTCATAAGTTTATGCCCATACTGTGGAACATTCTTGGCACATCTCCATGGAGACGAGCAGGTGACAAGTTCCAAGTTCACAGACAAGTTCCACAGTGCACCTTTAATAATAATGAGAAAATTCCAAATGAACCAATAGTTTATCAAGAATGATTCACACAATGCAACGTTTCTGTTAAAGAGTTAAGAGCTGCTCGTTTCCATGGAGATGTCTGTAATGTTCTACAATATGGCATTAAACAGTGTAAATATTTCATTTTCTTGTTTGCAGGGTCGCCTCTCCATAGATCTGACCCGTAACTTGGCCTCCTTTTTGTTTCCTTGGAGTTTGTAAGTTTATTTGCACACTGTGGAGCTTTCCCGACAAAGCAACGACATCTCCATGGAGACAAGCAGGCCTCATAAAGGAAAAGTTACACAGTGCTGCTTTAATATTTCTCGCTCCTCTCTTTTAAAATTTTATCTTCAAAGAATTACTGTACTAACTTCTCAAAAAAATAAATGACCAGACAAAGTCATTTTTAAATCAATTTCATATTAGCTGGTTTAGACCTGGGTTAGTCCTGGTTTAGACCTGGGTTAGTCCTGGTGTAGACCTGGTGTAAAGCTGGTTTAGAACTGGGTTAGTCCTGGTTTAGACCTGGGTTAGTCCTGGTTTAGACCTGGGTTAGTCCTGGTGTAGACCTGGTGTAAAGCTGGTTTAGAACTGGGTTAGTCCTGGGTTAGACCTGGGTTAGTCCTGGTTTAGACCTGGGTTAGTCCTGGTGTAGACCTGGTGTAAAGCTGGTTTAGACCTGGGTTAGTCCTGGTTTAGACCTGGGTTAGTCCTGGTTTAGACCTGGGTTAGTCCTGGTGTAGACCTGGTGTAAAGCTGGTTTAGAAGTGGGTTAGTCCTGGGTTAGTCCTGGTTTAGACCTGGTTTAGACCTGGGTTAGTCCTGGTGTAGTCCTGGTGTAGACCTGGTGTAAAGCTGATTTAGACCTGGGTTAGTTCTGGTGTAGACCTGGTGTAGACCTGAGTTAGTCCTGGTGTAGACCTGGTGTAAAGCTGATTTAGACCTGGGTTAATCCTGGTGTAGACCTGGTGTAAAGCTGGTTTAGACCTGGGTTAGTCCTGGTGTAGACCTGGTGTAAAGCTGGTTTAGACCTGAGTTAGTCCTGGTGTAGACCTGGTGTAAAGCTGGTTTAGACCTGGGTTAGTCCTGGTGTAGACCTGGTGTAGACCTGGGTTAGTCCTGGTGTAGACCTGGTGTAAAGCTGGTTTAGACCTGAGTTAGTCCTGGTGTAGACCTGGTGTAGACCTGGGTTAGTCCTGGTGTAGACCTGGTGTAGACCTGGGTTAGTCCTGGGTTAGTCCTGGTGTAGACCTGGTATAGACCTGGTGTAAAACTGGTTTAGACCTGGGTTAGTCCTGGTTTAGACCTGGTGTAGTCCTGGTGTAGACCTGGTGTAAAGCTGGTTTAGACCTGGGTTAGTCCTGGTTTAGACCTGGTGTAGTCCTGGTGTAGACCTGGTGTAGACCTGGGTTAGTCCTGGTGTAGACCTGGTGTAAAGCTGGTTTAGACCTGGGTTAGTTCTGGTGTAGACCTGGTTTAGACCTGAGTTTAAACCTTAAAATTAAAGCTTTTTATCTTTATGGAGACCAAACCAGACCAAGTTACAGGTCAGATCTGTGGAGAGGCGACCCCGCTCACAGGCAGAATCCCTGTTTTTCTTTTTTCTAGATATTTTGGAGCCGTAAAACCACCTGTGATTAAACAAACGCACGGAAAAGCTGCATTTTAAAGTCATTCCGTGGAACATTCCAGGCGGAGAAACGACACATCCGTACAAAAAGTTACACAGTGCACTTTTAAGTCTATCTATGTGGTCGTCAAGGCAACATCCCCCCCCTCCTCCCTCTCCCTCTCTTCTGTCCACTGACCAAAGCGCACAATGCTACATCAATTATTCATGCCGTCTTTCTATTCGCCCGCTAAACCAATCGCGACCGCCGGCTCCGCTCCATTGACAACCGAGCGATGCCCCCCCGTAGTGACGACACTGAAAGAAAGACGGGGGTTTAAACTCGCAAAAACACGCAACAAAGTGACTCGGAACGCCGTAAATCTTCACCAAAACAGTGTCCGCGAAAGGAAGGAGCGATAGTGTTGAAATCCGCCTACCTTGATGTCCAATATTTCTGATTTTTTTTTTCAGTAATCCATAGCTCGGACGGTCCAGTGAGCTACTTGGAAGACCAGAAGGCATAGACAGAAACCACGAGCAGGCAGAAAGGGAGCAAGGAGAGAGGGAGGAGGGGAGGAGAGAAGAGGAGGAGGAGGAGGAGGAGGAGAGATCAGGTTTCAAAAAAAAAAAAAATAGTGGTGCCTAATGCGCGAGACTGCCTGGCTCGTGTCCAGAGAGGATAGAAAAAGGAAAAAGAGAAGAGGATAGTGATGGCTTAATTGAATTTGTAATGTTGTGAGAGAATAAATACAGGAGTCGTACGGAAACGTGTTGAATGTCGGAATAGGATATAGCGGGATTAAGTGTTGTAGGGATTATAATTTAAGGGCAGGGAAAGAGGGAAAAGGAGAAAACAGAGAGAAGTGGTTTCCCACAGTGACGCCGGCTGTCGACAAAAGGGAGGGGCCCATTAGCGTTCAGTTGTACAAGAGCGCCCGTTAGTTCTGATCGGTTATTCTGATTAATTAATTATACATATTTTAAAAAAACAATCCACTTTATTTCTATAGCACATTTTACAAACATGACAGTTTCCAAAGTGCTGCCCAGACAAATTAATCATAAATAAAATCAATAAAAATTGTTAAAATGCATAAAGTTGAAAAATATTAAAAAAAAAAAATAATAAAATAACAATAAAATAATATTAATTATATTAATAAAATAATAAAATAATAAAATCAAATAATACAAATAAAATTATAATTATTACTACTACTACTACTACTTCTACTACTACTACTACTAATAATAATAATAATAAAAAGAAAATAAAAGAATATTAATACTACTACTACTACTACTAAATAATAATAATAATAATAATAATAATAATAATAATAAAAAGTAAAATAAAATCAAAATAAAATAATAAAATAATACTAACAATACTAATAATAAAAAGTAAAATTAAAAACAAAATAAAATAATAAAATAATATTACTACTACTACTACTACTACTACTACTACTACTACTACTACTGATGATGATGATGATGATGATGATGATGATGATGATGATGATGATGATAATTTCCACCTCTATTTTCTCTGGATTTTAACTTTTTCACCGTTGCTATGTGCGTTGCTATGTGCGCTGCGCGGCGCAGTGGTGCGCCGGAGGAGCTGCTACGAAGGACGCGCAGAGGCGGACGTTACTTTTTTGTGCTGTGCAACACTGGAATTTCCCCACTGAGGGACTAATAAAGGCATATCTTATCTTATCTTATCTTATAATAATCATAATCATAATCATAATAATAATAATAAACTCATGCATCCAGAGAGTAAAACTTGGTCTTAAAATGAGACTTAAAACGCTCCACTGAGATGTTATTGCTTTGCCTGGAATGTTCCACAGTGTGACATTAAACTTATCTAGCTCCACGGAGACAGACAGGTGGCATGATCAAACAAGTGACAGGTCAGATCTGTGGAGAGGCAGGCCTGCTCACAACACCTGTAACTGAATAAATCGTGGACAGCTGTTTAATACCATACTGTAGAACATCCAAAGCAAAACAATCGTTTCTATGGAGACAAGCAGAATTAAGCAAAAAACACAGGTATATTTTTGACAAGGGGGACAACATTAAGGGCCTGTTTACACGAGAACGCTTATGGGTAAAAACGACAAAATATTTTATCAGAAGTGCCTTTCGTTTAGACGGTGACGGCGTTTTGGGGGCTTAAAAAACGCAAAAAACTGAACGCTCCCTCCAAAGTAGAAAACTTGAATACGCTCCGCCGTAGCGTTTTCGTCTACACTGCCCAAGATGCAAAACTCTGGTCAAATCTTCTGACGTCGCGTACGTGTTTAAGTCACATCGGTCCATATATCAGTGTACTTTGTTTGGCAGGACTGCCAGTCCGCACCTTGTTGCGTCTTCGTTGCTTTGTCGTCTAACGTGGTCTGAAGCAATAGTTGAACTTCTTCGTCTGACCACACAATATTTTTTTGCTACCGGAAGTCATGTTTTGTTTTGTTTTTCACGGCGCAAATGAAAAGAAGGAAGATTCTACACATGTGCGCGGACATTGTGATAATGTATCACAGCGCCACCTAGCCGCCTGGCAATGCATACCCAATGCAATTCCACACACCTTTGCGTCACTCACTGCGTGCACATGGTACGATCGGATTGGATTTCTCCAAATCTGATCCCGTTACTCGGTGGGTGGTCTGTCCTTAGATCCAAGTGCACATGAAACTCGTGTAATCGGATAATGGTCAGCGACCTGGCCGGCTCCGCTACGCTATGTGGTGCTGTAGTCCAACTACTTCCGGGTGATGGCTACTCAATAAAAACACAACAAACTATGTGGCGGTATACAAAGATGGCGCTCGAGGAGTTTGACGGAGCAGCATTGGTGTACGTGTTGTGCATTCTTTCTTCGCAGCCATGATTTCGTCTGACTTTTCCGGGAACAATTGCTACTTATGACAACGTCGGCGCCTCCTGCCACTTCCGGGTGAAATCCCTGGTGAAAATTATTGTGCACAAGGCGGCACCAAGTGGATTACTATCGGCCTAAGCCAGGGGTTCCAATCGGATTCGGGAAACCAATCCCTATACGATCCTTATCCTGTGCACATGAGTTTGATACGATCCCAATCCGTTTGCAATCGGATTACACTCGTCCATGTCCAGATTTCCTCCCGAAAACGCGGAATAAAAAGTGAAGACGCGACGCCACTTTTGCATCTTCTGTTCAGACCGTCGTCATAGAAACGTAGCCTAAAACATGGATAAAACTCGCAAAACTCCCACTGTGCCAAGTTAACCATTAAATTGACGGATCTGCCTTCACTTCTATCTCGACTCCCTCTCTCAGCTCCAGGGTCGGGCTCTCTGCGGCGCTCACATCCACGCTGAACTCTGCAGCCTGTAATTTACTGACCCAAATCTGCGCACTCGAACGCATCGTCTGCCTCCTCTCAACATATAGTTTGAGTGTGGTTTTTCCTAAATAGAATCAACACACAGATCTGAAAACTGCGCTGGTGGCCAAGTGTCAGGCTGTCAGCGAACGTGGCCTTCCAGTTTAAAGAGCGGAACACGAAATGATACACGACGGGTTTAGTCGGATTTTTGATTAAATTTGATGAAAACATTTTAAATGCAACAGCGAGTTAGTGGCGTTTGAAAATAACTTGTCCAGAACTGAGATTTTAAAAAAGCAATGGGTAGTTAAAGTAGTAAAAATACTGGAACTATATCTGCGCTCTCGCTGTTTTTACGGTTTAACGCCGTTCTGTAACTTTTCCGTTGGAGGGTCCGTAAAACACTTTTCTCCGTGGAGATGTTATTGCTTTATCTGGAATGTTTTGCAGTATGGCATTACATTTTTCTATCTTCATGGAGACCAAACCAGACCAAGTTACATGTGACCCTGCTCACAGTCAGAATGTCATTTTTCTAGGTATTTTGGGGCAATAAAACCTCCTGTAATTGAATAAATGTAAGGTAAAGCTGTTTAAAGTGATACTGTGGAGCATTCCAGGCAGAGCAATGATAAAGTTACATAATGCACCTTTCAAATGTTCTACAATCACAACTGAACCTGTGTTGCCAGAGTCGTAACCTGCAGATAGAGGGCCTGTTTACACGGGTAAAAACGACGAAATATTTTATCGGAAGTGCCTTTCGTTTAGACGGTGACGGCGTTTTGGGGGCTTAAAAATGCAAAAAACTGAAACCGCCCTCCAAAGTGGAAAACTTGAATACGCTCCGCCGTAGCGTTTTCGTCTACACTGCCCAAGACGCAAAACTCTGGTCAAATCTGCTGACGTCGCGTACGCGTTTACGTCACATCGGTCCATATATGTGACACACCACGGACTTCAAGCCCTCATGTCGGCATTACAGATCGAGAGAAAATGCGATTTTTGTTGTTGTTCTTTTTTCAAAATTTGTGATTTTTGTTTTTTTTGCAGAATGTGCTAGTTGAGATCATGAAGAAGCCTCTCCATGTTTCAGATAACATCATTAGTGATGTTAAAAACATACATTTTTAATTTCAAAAGGGCTTGTTTTTGGGAAAGAAATGGGGCGTGTATAAATCAACATAATTTTCCCACGCTCGCTCGTCTGCCAATCCCTAGGAGCGCAGAAGGGGGCTTCCCCTGTACGCCGATCAGCATATGTAAGCGGCACTGCAGGACACTAAAGGACATGAAAATGGACTTTTAACTTCTACTTGGACACATGACACGTTCGGGAGACCTTCGGGACAGGTTCGGGACACGTCCATTTCTCCTGAGCTCGAGTACAGAGTGCGCTTTAGCTCCGAAACACTTTGTACTTTGTTTGGCAGGACTTCCAGTCCGCACCTTGTTGCGCCTTCGTTGCTTTGTCGTCTAACGTGGTCTGAAGCAATAGTTGAATTTCTTCGTCTGACCACACGATTTTTTTTTTTGCTACCGGTAGAAATGTTTTGTTTTGCATTTCACAGATGAGAAGAAGTAAGATTCTACACATGCACACGGACATAGTGATAATGTATCACAGTGCCACCTAGCCGCCTGGCATGCATATCCAATCCAATTCCACACACTTTTGCATCACCGTATGCATGCAGACTTCCTCCCGAAAACGCTCGTCTAAACGCGGAATAAAAAGTGAAGACACGACGTCTTCTGTTCAGACCGTCATCATATAAACGTAGCCAGAGACACGTCCAAGTTTGTCTCGTTCTCAGTTTAGGGACAGACTCAAGTGAAGTTCAGAACCTCCAGAATTTCCTCCCTGAGCTGCAGAGGCTGCACTAGCACCGATTCAGGACTGGTGCAGGTTCTGGGGTTTAGGTAGAGACCGTTCAGACCAGAGAGAGGCGTTTTAGGTTTAAACCAACTGGATTTCAGCTTTGAAACTGGCAACGCAAATGAGAGAGTCATGTGAGGCTCATTCTGGTTTCTGATTGGAGAATCAAATACGAAATTATAAGTTCCTCTCTCCATCATGTCCAATGTTTTTGTAACTAAGACTAAATCAGTATTAGAATTGCTATCAGTAAAAGTTGTATTTAATTTGAACATGATTATCTTGTATCTGTAAACACAGATTGATCAAACTATTCCAAACAATTTAAATTTCTTATTAAATCACCCTCCATTCTTCTGATTTTAAGGTATTTTTCTCGTTTTTTTCTGCAGCAGCTCCACCTGTTCTTAATACATTGAGCAGATAACCACAAGTGTCAGTTGATTCTAAACTAGAGAAAAAAAAGTGCTTAATCACAGAGTTCCTCAGTGAAGGTCAAAGCAGCACATTCCTGATGGAGCTCGCCTGAGCAGCCCCCAGGAATCCCTCTGCTGTGAGGAGAGAGGGAGGAGAGAGGGAGGAGAGAGGAGAGAAGAGAGGGAGGAGAGAGGGAGGAGAGAGGAGGGAAGAGAGGGAGGAGAGAGGAGAGAAGAGAGGAGAGAAGAGAGGAGAGAGGGAGGAGAGAGGAGGGAAGAGAAGAGAGAGGAGAGAGGAGGGAGAGAGAAGGGAGAGAGGGAGGGAGGGAGGGAGGAGAGAGGGAGGAGAGAGAGGAGAGGAGAAAGGGAGGAGAGAGGGAAGAGAGAGAGGGAGGAGAGAGGGAGAGAGGGAGAAGAGAGAGGAGGGAGGAGGGAGAGAGAGAGGAAAGAGGGAGAGAGGAGAGAGGGAGGAGGGAGAAAGGGAGGGAGGAGAGAGAGAGGGAGGGAGGGAGGGAGGCAGGAGGGAGAGAAGGAGGAGAGAGGGAGATGGAGGAGGGAGAAGGAGGAGAGGAGGGAGGAGAGAGGGAGGAGAGGGGGAGGAAAGGGAGGAGAGAGGGAGGAGAGCAGGAGAGAGGAGAGGAGGGAGGAAAGAGGGAGAGAGGAAGGAGAGAGGGAGAGAGGAAGGAGAGGAGAGAGGGAGGAGGAGAGGAGGGAGAAAAGGGAGAAAGGGAGGGAGGGAGAGAGGGAGGAGGGTGAGAGGCAGAGGAGAGAGGAAGGAGAGGGAGAGAGGGAGGGAGAGAGGAGGGAGAAAAGGGAGAGAGGGAGGGAGAGAGGGAGGAGGGAGGAGAGGAGAGAGGGAGGAGGGAGAGAGGAAAGATGGAGAGAGAGTGGGAGGGAGAGAGGGAAATAGGGAGGAGAGAGGAAAGGAGAGAGGAGAGAGGGAGGAGAGGAGAGAGGTAGGAGGGAGAGAGAGAGAAGAGAGGGAGAGAAGAAAGGGGAAGAAAAAGAGCAGGACTAGAGCAGGACTAGAGCAGGACTAGAGCAGGACTAGAGCAGGACTAGAACAGGTCAAGAAGCTGGAAAGACCATTCACCAGAAAAGTTCCATAGTGGACCTTTAAAACCAGATTAAGAGCGCTCTAATCTAATCCGTGAACACAGATCAGATTAGCAGACACAGGTCCTTCCCTCCCCCGAAACGAGCCTCACAATCTGGACACAGACACCAAAAAAAAAAAAGAAAAAAAAAAAATCAGGATAATCCAACTATTCTCCTGTAACCGTGGAAACAAAAGCTCCATTCAAACAGGTCCAACACTAGAGCTGTTTAACATAATTACTTGAGTATAAATTAGGATTATATAGCCTTTAAAGCTGCACTGTGTAACTTTCTGGTTCACGGAGCTGTTATTTGCAAAATTCCAATCACATCACCGGGCGAAGTTACAAGTCAGATCTGTGGAGAGGTGAGCCAGATCGCAGTAAGAAAACATGTATTTTAAGGTGTTTTTTTAATCAATAAGAACATGGTATTTGAAAAGATTTAATGGGAAACTGTTGTATGCACAGAAAAGTTACAGAGTGCATCTTTAATATGCATCTTCATAAATAGAGAAATTGTTCACGTTAAATCTACCACACAAATTGTAAAAACAAGTATCAAATATAGCTGAAAGCAGCAATGCGGGGGCCAAGCACCGTTTGACAGGGTCTAACAAGGTCTGACAGGATCTAACAGAGTCTGACAGGGTCTGACAGGGTCAGGGTCTAACCCTGTCAGAACAGACACATCAAAGACAGATCAAAGGTTGCTAGATGCGTTGCTAGGCAATTGACAAATTTCTGCAACTTTGACCTGCTGCTGCCACTAGACGGTTGGAGCTGGGGACCTATAAATTGCTGTGGGTAATGAGGAGACTGGCTGGAATGTGCATGCCAAATTTCACAACTTTTTACCAGACGGTTCTAGGGGCTGCCATAGACTTCCTATGGAACAAGCATAAGTATAATAATAATCTTGAGACCAAAACATCAAAGGTAAGATCAAAGTTACTAGGCAACTTGCCTAAGCAACGGAATACAATTCCTATAGGGTGCCCAGCACCTTCGGTGCTTGGCCCCCTAATAAAGTCATTTTTATACAACAAAATACATTTCTCCCTGTGGTAAGCACAAATAACAAAACTGGGACTAACTTGGAACTAAACCAGGACTAGATCAGGACTAGATGGGGACTAGAGCAGGACAAGATCAGGACTAGAGCTGGACTAGAGCTGGACTAGATCAGGACTGTAGCAGGACTACACCAGGACTAGAGCTGGACTACAGCAGGACTAGATCAGGACTGTAGCAGGACTAGAGCTGGACTACAGCAGGACTACAGCAGGACTAGAGCTGGACGAGAGTGGGACTAGAGTGGGACTAGAGCGGGACTAGACCTGGACTAGACCATTACTAGATCAGGACTACATCCGGACTAGAGCAGGATTAGAGCTGGACTAGAGCAGGACTCAAGAAGGACCAGAGCTGGACTAGAAATGGACTAGAAAAGGACTATAGCAGGACTAGACCAGGACTAGAGAAGAACTAGAGCAGGACTAGAGCAGGACCAGAGCAGGACTATAGCTGGACTAGAGCTGGACTAGATCAGGACTAGATCAGGACTAGAGCAGGACTAGAGCAGGACCAGAGCAGGACCAGAGCAGGACTATATCTGGACTAGATCAGGACTAGAGCAGGACTAGAGCAGGACTAAAGAAGGACCAGAGCTGGACTAGAAATGGACTAGGAACGGACTATAGCAGGACTAGATCAGGACTAGAGAAGGATTAGAGCTGGACTAGAAATGAACTAGAGCTGGACCAGAGCAGTACTAGAGCAGGACTCAAGAAGGACCAGAGCTGGACTAGAGCTGGACTAGAGCTGGACTAGAACAGGACTAGAGCTGGACTAGAGCAGGACTAGAACAGGACTAGAACAGGACTAGAACAGGACTAGAGCAGGACTAGAACAGGACTAGAGCAGGACTAGAACAGGACTAGAGCAGGACTAGAGCAGGACTAGAACAGGACTAGAGCAGGACTAGAATAGGACTAGAACAGGACTAGAACAGGACTAGAGCTGGACTAAAGCAGGACTAGAACAGGACTAGAGCTGGACTAGATAAAGCCACCAGGCAATATTAGAAGTCAGATCTGTGGAGAAGTGAGCCTGATCACACAGTAACAGTGCATGTATTTTATGAGTATTCTTTAAGAAATAAATGGTTAAAATAATGTAGTTTGAACAAAAAAGTTACACAGTGCACCTTTAATATTGAAAAGAATGAAAATTTTAGGTAGGAATGTAGTTCACGTGAAATCTACCGCACACAATTTTAAAACCAAGTACAAGAAAACGCAGATTAACGTCTAATCTGAGTCACAGAGCTTCAGACATAGCAGTGCCTACAGCTAGAACCCAGTGAATTTTGACCACATCAGCTGCAAAGAAATCTTCAGGAAGGAGGTAAGCACAAAAAACAAATTGTTCTTGTCATTCGGATCAAGATCAACGCTCCACATTTTGCACCTCGTTGCTTTTTCCTCCCAAATTTATTTGAAGATCTTGTTCCGTTCTCAGAGGCGTTTTCCGGCCGATCAAAACCTCATCTCGTGTAGCTGCTGCATAGACTGCCTGGATATTGATTTCCGGGTGCTGAAATAAGCTCAATACGGAGCGCCATAATTTTCCTCCTTCAGTTTTGCCCCGTGTCTTTGTAGAGTTTAGATGATGGAACAGAAACGTGAGAGTTTAAACTGCCCCGTGTGCTGAAATGTGGCCGTGTTCACTCTTTAAGGCCTCACAGCAAAACTGGGATTAACTCGGACTAAACCAGGACTAAATCAGGACTAGATCAGGACTAGACTATGACTAGAGCCAGGACTAGGCCAGGACTAAACCAGAGCTAGGCCAGAAGTAGACAAGGACTAGACTGGGCCTAAACCAAGATTAAACATGGACTAGACCAGAACTACACCAGGACTAGACCAGGACTAGAACAGGACTAGACCAGAACTAGACTAGGAATAAACCAAGATAGGAGTAAACCAGGACTAGACCAGGACTAGACCAGGACTAGACCAGGACTAGACCAGGACTAGACCAGGACTAGACCAGGAATAAACCAAGATAGGAGTACATGAGACTAGACAAGGACTAGACCAGGACTAGACCAGGACTAGACCAGGACTAGACCAGGACTAGACCAGGACTACACAAGGACTAGACCAGGACCAGAGCAGGACTAGACCAAGACTAAACTAGGTTTAGACCTAGACTGGGAGTAGCCCGGGACTAGACTACGACTAAACTACGACTAGACAAGGACTAAATCATGGCTAAACCAGGACTAACTAGGACTAAACCAGGGCTGTACCAAGATTAAACCAGGACTACACTAGGAACAAACCAAAATCGGAGTAAAGCAGGACTAGACCAGGACTAGACCAGGACCAGACCAAGACTAGACCAAGACTAGACTAGGACTAGACAAGGACTAAACCATGGCTAAATCAGGACTAAACTAGGACTAAAAAGGGACTAAACAAAGACTAAACAAGGACTAAACCAGGGCTGTACCAAAATTAAACCAAGACTAGACCAGGATCTGTCCCAGGACTTTTTCAAGACAGGATATTATGGGCTGTGTTCACACCTCACATTAAAATTGGGAATAAAGACGGAACAAAACCAGGACAAAACTAAACCAGGACGAGACTAAACCAGGACAAAACTAAACCAGGACGAGACTAAACCAGGACAAAACTAAACAAGGACAAGACAAAACCACTAAACCAGGACTAGACCATGACAAATCTACTTTTTAAAAATATAAGCAGTGTCTCATTTATCAACCTTCAAATTACACAAACAGCTTTTAATCAAGAAACCACACAAACACCGAAAGCCCAAGGACACAACAACAGTATTCATCTGTGGAAGATGGAATCGCACCATAAACCTCTGGGCCTGGGGATCTGACTGCTCAACCAACAGTGTTTTTTTTGTTTTGTTTGTTTGTTTACATCAGTAGGATGCAAATTCTAAGCTCCCGTAGACGTATGTTAGCTCCAGAAGAACACAAGCGGCGTCCTACCTGCAGATTTGGGGGTGAACTTGTCTCTGTTGGCGGCACAAACGGCCAGAAGCCTGTACCCGAGGTCGAGATCGTACCCCTGCTGAGCGGCCACACGGCTCACCACCTGCAAAAAACAGAATCATGCGTCAGTACAGAGAGACAGTTCAAAACACTCACCTTTAAGCAGTTTAATTCATCAAGTTTGTACGGAGCCCTGGAAGTGTCACAGGTGAATAAATTAAATAAAGCATGGGAACAAATTATAACCCGAACCCATGATTTATACGTCGTTTTCCACGAGTTATAACCCGTGCGCATGAGTTATAAGGCGTGCGCACGAGTTATGTTTCGTCAGATGGCAGATGAAGACCAGATATGAATCTGAGTAGCCTTAGTAACAAGAAGTGTGACGTAAACGAAACTTAAGAGAGTGACGAAACGTAACTCGTGCGCACGACTCATCACTTGTGCGCACGGGTTATAACTTGTGGTACGACTTATAACTCGCGCGCACGCCTTATAACTTGTGTGCACGGGTTATAACTTGTGGTAAGGACTTATAACTTGTGCGCACGCCTTATAACTTGTGCGCACGGGTTATAACTTGTGGTACGACTTATAACTCGTGCGCACGCCTTATAACTTGTGCGCACGGGTTATAACTTGTGGTACGACTCATAACTCGCGCGCACGCCTTATAACTTGTGTGCACGGGTTATAACTTGTGGTAAGGACTTATAACTTGTGCGCACGCCTTATAACTTGTGCGCACGGGTTATAACTTGTGGTACGACTTATAACTCGTGCGCATGCCTTATAACCCGTGCGCACACCTTATAATTATTATTTATTCACCTGTGACACTTCCAAGGCTCCCTAAGTTTGAGCTAAAAAGCTACTAGAAATGCCTAAAAAGTGACAGTAACATGGACTTTGAGTTGTATATTATAATTTTTTTTGCTTTATACTTTTCCCAAAACTGAAAAAGGTACTTTTACTTTTATACTTTTATAGCTCTGATGTTATGCCACTTTACATTCTGGGTGTATGGATGATTAAAGAAGACATTTTTGTTCATTATAAAATGGTTTAACAGTAACACAGGAGTGGTATGTGCAGTTGAAACCAGAAGTTTACATACATTATATAAAACACACATATGCTTTTTTTTCTCACTGTCAGACATGATATAAAAATAAACATTTCCATTCTTATATCAGTTAGAATTAACACAATTATTTCTATTTGCTAAATGCCAGAATAAGGAAACCATGAATATTTTAGACAATTTTTTAACACTTTTTTCAAAAACAGAAATTCACATACACTAAGATCACTCTAGCCGTGTCTCAATTCTCAGAGTGCACAGTTCGGAGCGTGGTTTTAAGGGCATGTACGCTGTCCCATTTCTTTTTTGTCCCATGCACAGTTGCACTCAAACATGTACGGATCCATCAAAATACGAATTAAGTACGCTAATGAAACACATAGAAGTCAATTTTACATAAAAAAGATCCTTATTTCAGTATAAAATATAAAAATAAAGCAATATAATATCCATTTTAAACGTTATTTTCCATTTTTACAGCGCGGCCCGTCTCTTTCTGTCATATGTTCTGGTTTAAGACATCGCCTGAGGACTTCTCCGCCCGTACCGTGTTATTACCCCTTTAACTACAACCCTAACGCCAAACCAAAACACTGAAATCTCAAACTTTATTTATAGTAATCCGACATTTCACTGGGAGATCTACGACGACGGGCTGTCTAATTAAACCCTTGCGACTTTGACTAAACGTTAATTCTAGTGCAACGAGCTTCAACGAGGCCTAGGTTTGAGGACTCTAAAAAAATACAAAAATAACAACGATTAAACGCAACGAAAACTCGAGCTGCAGCGTCCGTCACCTGCGTCGTGTTTGTACGAACTCAGTCAGGTTCAAAGTGCAGTGTTTTTGTAGGAAATCTGTAATTATGGCAGCACTTTTAGCAGATTTGTGGAGGAAAAGTCTGAGGCAGTAAATACAGACAAGAACCAACTGTGAAATGGTAAATGGATACTGGTTAAGATATATATATAAAAAAGGAAACATTTTAAAGTCATCATAATGTCATTTTAGTTTTAGTACAAATGTCATTTTAGTTTTAGTACAAATGTAAATTTAGTTTTAGTACAAATATGAAAAAAGTATGTAAAAGTATGTAACTTTTTGGTTGGGGTCCATCACCTGCTTGTTTCTATGGATAATTTTATGTCTTTCATCTGCCTGGAATGTCCCACAGTGTGACATTAAACAGCTCTACCTTACATTTATTCAAAGACAGTTGGTTTTATAGTTCAGAAAAATAAATCAGCTTAAATCTTTATCAAAATTACTACATTTAAAGCTTTAATTCAAAAGAAATTGTGCAAAATAATTTAAAATTTTACTCTTACTACTACTACTACTGCTACTATTACTTCTGCTACTACTATTGTTACTACTACTACTACAACTACGACTACTTCTGCTACTACCAACATTTCCTACTACAACAACTAGTACTACTACTACTACTACTACTGCTACTACTACTACTACTACTACTGCTACTACTACTACTACTACTACTACTACTACTACTACTGCTACTACTACTACTACTACTACTACTACTACTACAAGAACTACTACTACTACTACTACTACTACTACTACTACTACAACTACTACTACTGCTACTACTGCTGCTACAGCTACTACTAGTACTACCAACACTTCGTACTACTACTACTACTGCTTCTGCTACAACAACAACTACTACTACTACTACTACTGCTACTGCTAATTCTTCTACTACTACTACTACAACTACTACTACAACAACTACTACTACTTCTGCTACTACTAGTACTACAAACACTTCGTACTACTACTACTACTGCTTCTGCTACAACAACAACAACTACTACTACTACTACTACTACTGCTACTGCTACTTCTTCTACTACTACTACTACAACTACTACTTCTGCTACTACTACTACTACAACAACTACTACTACTACTACTGCTTCTGCTACTACAACTACTACTACTACTACTACTACAACTACTACTTCTGCTACTACTACTACTACTACAACTACTACTACATTTAAAGCTTTAATTCAAAAGAAATTGTGCAAAATAATTTAAAATTTTACTCTTAAAGTACATTTTTACACAGGTACTTCAGTAGATTTTTTCATGTGATACTTGTACTTAAAAGTGCACTATGTTTGGTTGGGGTCTGTCACCTTCTTGTTTCAATGGATACGTCATTGATCTGCCTGGAATGTTCCACAGTGTGACATTAAACAGCTCTACTTTACATTTATTTAATTACAGGTGGTTTTATAGCTCAAAAATACCAAGAAAAACAGGGATTTTGACTGTGAGCGGGGTCACCTCTCCACAGATCTGACCTGTAGCTTGGTCCGGTTTGGTCTCCATGAAGACAGAAAGGTTTAAAGCCATACTGTGAAAGTATCTGATGGCCCTTCCAGCAGAAAAGTTACACAGTGTACCGTTAAACCTCCTATATTACGCAAAATTGAGACAGACCTGGAGTTGTTTTGTTATACAAAGGAGACTCACCGTGAGACATCCCATGAGGCTTTGCTCAAACGGCCGCTGAAACGCTCTGGGGTCTCCGCACCAGTCCAGCAGCTCTGTGGCCGCGGTCTGGAAGTTCGCCGGGTTCTGTAAGTGCTGCAAGTCACAAACAAAACATCTGTTAACCCAAATTATATTACAAACAGAAAGATCATGATTTGACCATGTACAACATAATTCATTAAGTTTATCTAAACTCTCTTTGTTCTTTGATTTGACTCAAAAACAGCTTCTTCCCAAGGGCCATAAGCACCTTGAACACTCACATGCACTGACTCCTGTCCCCACTCTCGACCCATCCACCCATTGTGCAATTACAGAATACGATGCAATATTGTGGGCAATATTTATTACAGTGTAATAATATAGTTTTTGTAGCATATCCACCTGGGCAATATTTATTACAGTGTAATATCTTGAACTGGGTTTTGTAGCATATCCACCTGTTGTTGTGCAATACCTAATCACAGTGCAATATCCTGTGGTGCAATATTTAACACAGTGCTATAGCTTGTTGACAATAATTTAATACAGTACAATTTGCTAAACGGAATCTGTTCACTTGTAAACTTCTGCTTACGGCGGCCCACATCCGCTGTACACATCCGCTAAAAGTTAACAGGCTAATACAGCTAAAGTGGGCGCACTGATACGAATCGAGAGAGAAAATATGCGAATTACGCTCCTGAATTTTTAGCGGCCAACTGTCTGGGAAGCAAATATATCACTTTTTGGACAAATGTTGTTTTGAGAAGAAAAACAACCTTTATTAAATGTCCCCGCGAACTTACCGGACCTATTTACGTGAGCTCCAGAACGCGAGCAGAACCGGGCTGAGACGAGACTGTCAGAGGTAAGCCAGTGTTACCGCACGACACTTTTAGAAGGAAACCCATACAGATTAACATTAAAAAAACGCACTATCCCTTTAAATGTCTGCACTGAAGTGAGATGCTTTCAATGTCATTATGAGCAGTGACGGACTGGGCAGCCTGGCATTTGGGCACATGCCAGAAGGGCCGCGGCCACGAAGATGCCCACTGCGGCCCCGAAACCGCATTCCCTCGGCCCACCCGCTAGGTATTCGGTTGTTACGTGCAGTACTCGAGTTGAGGGGGGGGGGGGGGGGGCGCGGGGGTGGCATCCCCCCTGTGGGAAAAAATAGTCAAAATCATCCCTCTTCTAAAACGGGCATCCCTTCTTCCATCTCTTATGGCATTTTATCAATCAGGCATGAAAATCCCTAAACTTTTGGCGAATTTCACCGTTTTTAAGTAAAAATGGCCAGTGCGCTCCAGCTTCCAATCATGTTGCAGCATAATTACGCACCGATACGCGCTCCCGCCAATCATGACGATCGCCGCTGTTGTGTTTGCGCCTGTTCGCCGATCAGCTGTGAGCCTGATATTTACGTGGCATTTCTAAGAGAAGAAGAATCCTTAACTTCCTACGTTAATGCTACGTAAGAAGGAACTCTCGCCTCGGGACACGGGACACGTTCAGGATTATGTCCTTTTCTCCGGAGCTCCGGATTATTAAAGACAACACGGCAAACTGTTAGAATGGATCTGACCGCATTCTTATGGGTGAGTCATATTATCAGATTATTTCTGCATCTATTTCGGCACTAAACCAGGACTAAACCAAGACTAAACCAGGTTTAAACCAGGACTAAACCAAGACTAAACCAGGTCTAAACCAGGACTAAACCAGGTCCAAACCAGGACTAAGCCAAGACTAAACCAGATCTAAACCGGGTCTAAACCAGGACTAAACCAGGACTAAACCGGGACTAAACCAAAACTAAACCAGGTCCAAACCAAGACTAAGCCAGGACTAAAACAGGTCTAAACCAGGTCTAAACCAGGTCTAAACCAGGACTAAGCCAGGACTAAACTGGGACTAAACCAGGACTAAACCAGGACTAAGGTGTGTGTGTGTGTACGTGTGTGATAACATATATCCTGTGTATTATTGAATTATTGAATGATTATATGGACTTTGTTATAAAAGCATTTCCATTTTAACAAAGTACCTTCTAATTCTGCCCTGCCCTGAAACACCACAGTGATGTCAGTGATGGGGGAGTCAGAGTCAGAGTCAGAAAATCCCTCTCTGAACAACTCATTATGGGCGTTGTTACTTGAATGCAAATGAGAAGGACAGAGATAGGTTAGAGGAGTGGGTGGGGGGGGGGGGGCCAAATACGCCGCTGGTTCCTTGTTTTAGCAGTGCGCTGTGTGCTGGCCTCACTTCCGTGTTTTAAGAGCGGAGGAGGAAAGGAGAGCCTTTTCAATGAAAAAAACACATTTTCACAGAAAATAAAATTAAACCACTGCTGTTTCAGATGTTTCAGATGGGGGGCCTAAACACGGTAGGGGAGCTCACATTAACGTTCAAAAACCTCAGAAAGTGAAAATTTCATGCCATGGGACCTTCTTTAACGGCATGAAGGTAAGACACTTTTATAAAAAAAATTATGGCTGGGTTGAGCATTGATTTCCATGATTTTAATGCAGTTGTTTAATGCGTGTAGCCCACTGTTTTGGTATTTTATTCTGCGCGGTTCTGTGCTGGCATGTTGTGGGTGTGGACTAAAGTCACGATTGATGGGCTAATCAGAGGGTAATGTATGGTATTGCGCGTGCCCATAAATGCGTATAAATGCTTCATGTGTGGCGTTGTCAGACCTAAGTCCATCACTGATTATGAGTATGTATAATGTAAACTGTACAGGTGACAATAAACTGACAATAAATGGCATTCTATTCTATTCTATTCTAAAACAAAAAATGAATCAGATGCTATTCTTACATCTTAAAGGTCTTATATTACAAAAAAATGCTCAACTACTCCGGTTGTGCTTGTCATCAGAAAACAGAGTAATATGGGTCTTTAAATTGGATTGTTTTGACGTCATCTCAAACCCAGCGGCTCCCGTCCCTGACCCGTGTCCCCCGTCCCCGTCCTCGTCCTCTCTCTGGTATAAATCACATGTTATTGCTTCGTGAACAGAGGAGAGGGACATTATTCCAGTTTTGACCCTGAGAGACGCACTGGCTTCAGCCGACGGTGTTTCCTCCTTCACCCCCTCCGTCACCTCGTTATGTCTCCGCCCACACCGGACTCCGTATAACCTCTATAATCACGTTCAGACTCCATAAGGACGTTATAATCTACAGGGGGTGGGAATATTACATCACTACGTTCTACAGGCCCATCCATTTGTTTCAGGGTGATGAAAAATAGGACTGTTGCCATAGCGATTAACAACATGGCACAAAGACTTTTTTTTGTTTTTTCCCCTCAAATTATGTTTAAACTAAATCTTTTGAATGGGACTACTACCACGACTACTGCTACTACTACTGTCACTACTACTACTACTGTTACTACTGCTACTACTACTGTTACTACTGCTACTACTACCACGACTACTGCTACTACTACTGTCACTACTACTACTACTACTGTTACTACTGCTACTACTACTGCCACTACTACTACTGCCACTACTACTACTACTACTGTTACTACTGCTACTACTACTGTTACTACTGCTACTACTACTGTTACTACTGCTACTACTACTGCCACTACTACTACTACTACTGTTACTACTACTACTACTACTATCACTACTACTACTACTACTACGACTGTTACTACTACTACTACTACTACTTCTACTACTACTACTACTGCTACTACTACTGCTACTACTACTACTACTACTGTCACTACTACTACTACTACTGCCACTACTACTACTACTGCCACTACTACTACTACTACTGCCACTACTGCTAGTACTACTATACTACTACTGTCACTAATACTACTGCTACTACTACTACTACTACTACTACTACTGCCACTACTACTACTACTACTACTACTACTACTACTGCCGCTACTGCCACAACTACTACTGCTACTACTACTGCTACTACTACTGCTACTGCTACTTCTACTACTACTACTACTACTACTACTACTGCCACTACTGCTACTACTGCTACTACTACTGCCGCTGCTACTACTGCTACTACTACTACTACTACTACTACTGCCACTACTGCTACTACTACTGCTACTACTACTTCTACTACTACTACTACTGCCACTACTACTACTACTACTACTGCTACTACTACTGCCGCTGCTACTACTGCTACTACTGTTACTACTACTACTGTCACTACTACTACTACTGCCACTACTGCTACTACTGCTACTACTACTACTACTACTACTACTACTACTACTACTACTGTTACTACTACTACTGTCACTACTACTACTACTGCCACTACTGCTACTGTCACTACTATTACTATTACTACTACTGTCACTACTACTGTTACTACTACTACTAGTGCCACTACTACTACTGTCACTACTACTACTATTACTACTACTACTGCCACTACTGCTACTGTCACTACTATTACTACTATTACTACTACTGTGACTACTACTGCTGTGAAATACGAGATCCGTCAATCAGCTCCAATTACACAAGGCAAATGTGGAGTTTTAATTGAACTGAAAGTGTCATCGCTCAGACACACGGGTTCAGTCATCAGTGATCACATCTCCACACGCTCCAGACCACCAACCCAGAGACGCCTGGCACCCTGACGCCTGGCACCCTGACGCCTGGCACCTCGACGGCACAGATGTTCCACCTGACACTGCCAAGAAACAATCCTAACCAAACCAGGAACCAAACCAGGAACCACACGAGGAACCAAACCAGGAACCACACCAGGAACCACACCAGGAACCAAACCACAAATGAAACCAGGACAGAAACAGGGCCAAAACCAGGGTCTAAACCTGACTGGTTTACACCAGACCATATCACAGTGATATATGGTCTGGGAGCCAACTACTGAATATCTCGTAGCGGAGGTGTGGTTTACGATCGCCAACGGCTGTTTATTGGGCGTTACGAATGTCTATCATTTGGCGTATACGTAGCCCATAGCCAATCATGTCAGTTGTCAGTTCAAACTACAAGTTTGTCACGTAGTACGCGTCACCATCTTTCCACCCCTCCCCGCTCTCTGATTGGCTCCCAAAATCAGGAGCCCTCGATTAGCCTCGTTGCCAGGCTGTCTTTCAGATTGGAACGATGGTGAAAAGCAGCCTGGGATTTCCCAGGTTAAGTCTAAACCAGGGATAAACCAGAAACAGGGCCAAAAGCAGGGTCTAAACCAAGGCTTAACCAGAGATAAACCAGGGCTAAACCAGGGACAAACCAGGGACAAACCAGGGCTAAACCAGGGACAAACCAGGGACAAACCAGGGCTAAACCAGGGACAAACCAGGGCTAAACCAGGGACAAACCAGGGACAACCCAGGGCTAAACCAAGGCTAAACCAGGGCTAAACCAGGGACAAACCAGGGACAAACCAGGGCTAAACCAGGAACAAACCAGGGCTAAACCAGGCACAAACCAGGGACAAACCAGGGCTAAAAACAGGGGCTAAACCAGTGCAAAACCAGGGTCAAAACCAGGACTAAACCAGGGACAAACCAGAGCTAAACCAGGGACAAACCAGAGCTAAACCAGGGCTAGACAGGGCTGAATCAGGGGCTAAACCAGAGCTTGAATTGGGCTAGAAAAGGGGCAAAACCATGGCTAAACCGGGGCTAGAACATGACTAGAACAGGGCTGAATCAGGTCCAAGACAAGTCCAAATCAACCGCAAAACCAGTTCAAAACTAGGATTAAACCAGGGCTAAACCAGAACTAAATCATAAATAAACTAGGGCCAAAACCAAGGGCAAAACCAGGGTGAAAAAAGAACTAATCAGGACTAAATCAGGACTAAACCAGGACTAAACCAGGACTAATCCAGGACTAAAAGAGGGGTTAAACAAAAGCAGAACAGTGCAAACGTAGGTCTCCCAGAAGCAACAATAATGAGCAAGATTGTCATGGTTACTGACTATTTATAAGCAAAGAGGGCTCGCCTATCCACAGGTCTGACCCATGACTTCACCAGTACCATCTCCATGGAAACCAGCAGCTTCTATCACCACCTTAATCATTCCTATTTAACATCATAAATTCAAATCAATTTCAAATAATTTGCTCTGACAACGTCGTTATTTTAAAGCACGACAACCGCAAACAAAACAGCATCCTAAATTTGAGCGAAAAATCAATTAAATTATAGTCAAACATCTGTCTCTGGGTCTAATTTGTCCCTTAATGATTTGAGCATCTCAGATCTGGCTCAAAGCGGCAGATAAAGGGGGCTTTGTTCGGGTTTGTATGGACCTCCGGACTGAATGGGCCGAGCTGCTGCTGGTCTAATTGGCGGACGCTAAAAAAACGATCCAAACACAGTGACCGTCTACGGCACGGAGGGTTTAGAATAACGAGATCTTACTGAGCCGACCCAAACATCACCGTGGATATCAGACTGTTTACTGAAAAGCTGCATTGTGTAACTTTTCCGGTGACGCTTCCCTCGCCTGCTTGTGTCTATGGAGACGTCATGAATTGTTCCACCGTATATTTCATGATTATAATAAACAGCAACACCTTATATTTATTCAATTACAGGTGGGTTTATAGGTCCAAAATACCTAAAAAACAGACATTCTCTCCACAGATCTGACCTGTAACTTGGTCTAGTTTGGTCTCCGTGAAGATACAGGGACAAACCAGGGCTAAACCAGGGACAAACCAGGGCTAAACCAGGGCTAAACCAGGGCTAAACCAGGGACAAACCAGGGCTAAACCAGGGCTAAACCAGGGCTAAACCAGGGACAAATCAGGGACAAATCAGGGCTAAAATAGGGACAAACCAGGGACAAACCAGGGTTAAACCAGGGCTAAACCAGGGCTAAACCAGGGACAAACCAGGGCTAAACCAGGGCTAAACCAGGGCTAAACCAGGGCTAAACCAGGGACAAATCAGGGCTAAAATAGGGACAAACCAGGGACAAACCAGGGACAAACCAGGGACAAACCAGGGCTAAACCAGGGCTAAACCAGGACTAAACCAGGGCTAAACCAGGGACAAACCAGGGATAAACCAGGGCTAAACCAGGGACAAACCAGGGACAAACCAGGGCTAAAACAGGGCTAAACCAGGGCTAAACCAGGGACAAATCAGGGCTAAAATAGGGACAAACCAGGGACAAACCAGGGACAAACCAGGGACAAACCAGGGACAAACCAGGGCTAAACCAGGGACAAACCAGGGATAAACCAGGGCTAAACCAGGGACAAACCAGGGCTAAACCAGGGCTAAACCAGGGACAAATCAGGGCTAAAATAGGGACAAACCAGGGACAAACCAGGGACAAACCAGGGACAAACCAGGCATAAACCAGGGACAAACCAGGCATAAACCAGAGACAAATCAGTACAAATAGTATAGGGACAAATAGTAAAAATTATATATACATATTAAAAAAAACAAAAAAAAACTACAAAGCAAAGCATGAATGAATCTATGGATACGTCACTGCTCTGCTTGGAATGTTCCACAGTATGACTTTAAACAGCTCTACTTTACATTTATTCAACTACAGGTGGTTTTATAGCTCAAAAATACCTAAAAAACAGGCATTCTGACTGTGAGCGGGGGCGCCTCTCCACAGATCTGACCTGTATCTTGGTCCGGTTTGATCTCCATGAAGCTAGAAAGGTTTAATGCCATACTGTGGAACATTGCAGACAAAGCAATAACATCTCCATGGAGAAAAGCATTTGACGGACCCTCCAACAGAAAATTTACAAGACTAAAATGTATGAAATATTACAGCCAAAAGAACAGGTAATAAAAGTCACGGTAATTACGGTGGTGATAATAGTAGTAGCAGCAGTAGCAGTAGTAGTAGTTGTAGTAGTAGTAGCAGCAGTAGTAGTAGTAGTTGCAGTAGTAGTTGCAGTAGTAGTTGCAGTACTAGTTGCAGTAGTAGTTGCAGTAGTAGTAGTAGTAGTAGTAGTCGTAGTAGTAGTAGTCGTAGTAGTAGTCGTAGTAGTAGTAGTCGTAGTAGTAGTCGTAGTAGTAGTAGTCGTAGTAGCAGAAGCAGTAGTAGTAGTAGTAGTAGTAGTAGTTGCAGTAGTAGTTGCAGTAGTAGTTGCAGTAGTAGTAGTAGTAGTCGTAGTAGTAGTAGTAGTAGTAGTAGTAGTAGTAGCAGAAGCAGTAGTAGTAGTAGTAGTAGTAGTTGCAGTAGTAGTAGTAGTAGTAGCAGTAGTAGTTGCAGTAGTAGTTGCAGTAGTAGTAGTAGTAGTCGTAGTAGTAGTAGTAGTAGTAGTAGTAGTAGCAGAAGCAGTAGTAGTAGTTGCAGTAGTAGTTGCAGTAGTAGTTGCAGTAGTAGTAGTAGTAGTCGTAGTAGTCGTAGTAGTAGTAGTAGCAGAAGCAGTAGTAGTAGTAGTAGTAGTAGTAGTTGCAGTAGTAGTCGTAGTAGTAGTTGCAGTAGTAGTCGTAGTAGTAGTAGTAGTAGTAGTAGTAGTAGTAGTAGTAGTAGTCGTAGTAGTAGTAGTAGTCGTAGTAGCAGTAGTAGTAGTAGTAGTAGTAGTAGTCGTAGTAGTAGTAGTAGTAGTAGTAGTAGTAGTAGTAGTAGTAGTAGTCGTAGTAGCAGTAGTAGTAGTAGTAGTAGTCGTAGTAGTGGTAGTAGTAGTAGTAGTAGTAGTAGTCGTAGTCGTAGTAGTAGTAGTAGTCGTAGTAGTAGTAGTCGTAGTAGTAGTAGTCGTAGTAGTAGTAGTCGTAGTCGTAGTAGTAGTAGTCGTAGTAGTAGTAGTCGTAGTCGTAGTAGTAGTAGTAGTCGTAGTAGTAGTAGTAGTCGTAGTAGTAGTCGTAGTACCTGTTTGATGCAGAGCAGGCGGTCATTGGTCTGCTGGATGTGGCGGTCCATGGAGGGGAGAGAGTTCATGATGGCGCCCTCTACAGGCTGCAGCGCTCAGCCATCAAACCACAGCTGCACCTGCAACAGCACACACAACTCAAATACTGTACACAAAACAAAAACTACTGCAGCCACAACCGCCCTGGGGCAGACTGACAAGCGCGAGACTGCCAACACTCACACACCACAGTCATAGATCAATAACATAGATCAGACAATAGCGTAATATAAGCCCTTTAATTTGTTTCTCAACTTACTTGCTAAAAGAAAAAAAAAAGGTAAATATAACTCATAACTTTCTATTTTTACCACAAACTTATACATCAAAACTAAACCAAATTAAAAAGCAGAATACCAAAATAACGCTGCAGCTCATTCATCTTTTTGCATCCATTTAAACCCTGTATTTCTGTGTCAAACATGCGGCCCGGGGACCAGATTCGGCCCTCCGAGACCTTTAATCTAGCCCTCGGCTGATTTTCTATTCAAATATTTTAATTATATTTTAATTTTCTATTCAAATATTGGTAATTTTCTGCGCCTCTTTTCTGTGCACTTTTCTGTATCAGTTTTGTATTTGTTTGTTTTTTTGTACAAGAATTGAATTTGCCTTTGTTTTGTTTTTGTGTTTCTTTCAACTGAGCTGAAAAGGAAGCTAATTAATAATTTAAGTTATGTTTTGGAAGACAGGGGTGGGATTTAATAAGTTTTCCTTCTTCCCACTCCTTTTCGAGCAAAAAGAAAAGAACAAATGTATTTGACCGTATATTGGTTAACTGTATTTATTTCCTTGTGTTGACCTGCTCGAAATGAATAAATAAATGAAATGAATGAATGAAATGTGCAGTTTAGCATAGCAGCGTCTCCAGCGCCTCTGTACATGGCCCCTCCCACCAGAGCAGCACAAATGAAGACTCGCCTCTTTCCAAACGCTCTTAAAGGAACATCGTTTTGACTGTTGACCGTGACACCCTCATCAAAATGTCAAAAATGAGAAAAGTGGACGCCGAGTGCAGGATTTTCCAAGAAAAATTGACTAATTCCCGTTTGTTCAGGAGGTGAATGGGAAACCTTTATGCTTGTGTTGAAATTGTATTTTTCCTAAAGTTTGAGGCTGTTCATAATATTAGAATATGTTGTAAAAGAAAGTTCATCAAATAAAAAAGACTTGTGTAATAGATTTGTGTTTCTCTGCACAAATATTTGGACTTATTGCTATTTTTGCATAGTAGCAGTTTTTGTAGTAGTAGCAACAGCAGCAGCAGTAGTAGTAGTAGTAGTTGCAGTAGTAGTAGTAGTAGTAGCAGTAGTAGTAGCAGTAGTAGTAGCAGTAGTAATAGTAGTAGTAGTTATTGTAGTAGTTGTAGTAATAGTAGTAGTTTATGTAGTAGTAGTTGTAGTTGTAATAGTTTTTGTAGTATTAGTTGTAGTAGTAGTAAGAGTAGTTGTAGTAGCAGCAGTAGTAGTTGTAGTAGTAGTAGTAGTTTTTGTAGTAGTAGCAGCAGTAGTAGTAGTTGTAGTAGCGGTAGTAGTAGCAGTAGTAATAGTAGTTGTTATAGTAGTAGTAGTTTTTGTAGTAGTAGTAGTAGTAGTAGCAGTAGTAGTAGTTGTAGTAGTAGTAGTTTTTGTAGTAGCAGCAGCAGTAGTAGTAGTTGTAGTAGCAGTAGTAGTAGCAGTAGTAGTTGTTGTTATAGTAGTAGTTTTTGTAGTAGTAGTAGTAGTAGTAGTAGTAGTTTTTGTAGTAGTAGCAGTAGTAGTATCAGTAGTTGTAGTAATAGTTTTTGTAGTAGTAGTAATAGTAGTAGTTGTAGTAGTAGTAGTAGCAGCAGTAGTAATAGTAGTAGTAGTTGTAGTAGTAGTAGTAGTAGCAGTAGTAATAGTAGTAGTTGTTGTTATAGTAGTAGTAGTTTTTGTAGTAGTAGTAGTAGTAGTAGCAGTAGTTGTAGTAGCAGTAGATGTAGTAATAGTTTTTGTAGTAGTAGTAATAGTAGTAGTAGTTGTTGTAGTAGTAGTAGTAGCAGCAGTAGTAATAGTAGTAGTAGTAAAGACAAATATTTGGACTTATTGCTATTTTGGAGTTTTCTGATCTGGGATCAGAGTCGGTTGGAAACGGCTCCCGGACCAGAAGGAGTTTGACACCTGCTGTATTTGCATCTCCGTCCTGTAGGTGTCTCCCTTTTCCTTCTCTAAGCCTTTCCGAGTCTTTTCAGATCCGTCTCCTGTTTCCTCCGTGTGCCGCACTGGTCTGACCTTGTAGGATTGACTCCTGATGATACGGCGACAGGGGTCAGAGGTCAAACGGAGAAAGCGAGGTGGGTGTTGTAGTCTTTTGGGTGTTCTAGTCTTTTGCAGCCAATAAACCAATAGACCTCACAGTGGAAAGATGCTGCAGTTGAGACGAGCTGCAGCCTAGACAGACGAGATTATAAAGCTTTATAATGTCACATTAAATACTCATTTCGCCATAGTAACGAAATAGTAAAAATTAAAAAACAAACAAACTACAAAGCAAAGCATGAAAAGAATAACAATAGATTTTTTTTTTACTTATTTGAGCGTTTTCTGTACTTTCAGTTCAATTCACTTGCCACTTTTTCATAATTTTAACATAAATAATTGCGTTTTTAAGGTGTAACATGTAACCTTTTTTGAGTTTGAGTTTCAGCCGCCTGCTCGTCTCCATGGCGATGTTATTGCTTTGCTAAGAATGTTCCAAAGTATCGCTCTCCATGGAGAAAAAGTAGGTGAGCACTTAGTGGTTTTCAGATGAGATCACAACTTTTTATAGGCCAATTATACTGTATTTAACCCATAAGATTAAGATTAAGCCTTTTATTTGGTCTCACACACAATGACACACAGGAGAAATTTGACTTCTGCATTTGACCCATCCTTTTCAGGAGCAGTGAGCAGCCATCTTTTTCTGCGCTCGGGGGGCAGTACCGTGAAGGGTCTTGCCCAAGGACCCACACTGGCTTTGCTCATTGCCGGGGGGGATTTGAACTCAGGTCCCCCTGGGGAAAGACGGTGACTTACCAGTTGAGCTAACCCAGACCCATTTTTCTTTAAAGGAAAATGATGTGGGATATACCACAGACCGTTATTGTCTATGACCATGTTATTGTGACAAGTCAGTCACATCGGGTTTTTTATTCTTATTTTAAGGTTAAAATCCCAACATGACATATATATTACAGTGATATTTACGTAACTGGTTTGATACTTTCTTCAACAATTATAGTCAGACGATGTTGAATGTGATATAGGACATGTTTTTGGAACTGTTAAATGTGTTTGAAATGACCTGGAGTATCAAAAAACAGCTTTTTGAAATTAGCTGCTTCCTTGAAATTTGCACACAGGATATAGCAGCGTTTTGGAGAGCCCACTTCCTGTTAGAGTCACATGACTGTCACATTCAGAAGCCGTGTCTCAATTTGGAGTGTGCACAGTTCGGAGTGTGGTTTTAAGTGCATTCCGGACTGTGCATACTTGCACAGTCCTGAGTGCAGTCCGCGGACCGCATGGGCGTCGGCGAAATTGGACAGGTCCCGCAACTACCAGATGCAGCCGCCAACTCCATTTTCTCCCGTAGAAGAAGTAGCACGCGGTGCATGCTGGGATATATAACTGCGGTGTGTTGGTGTGCATGGATGCACAGTTGGTCCACGCCCTGATTTCCATGGAAACAACTGCAGTTTTCAGGGTGCATTTTAACTGTGCATGGGACAAAAATAAATGGGACAGAAGTTGTCGCGCTGGAAGTGACGTATGCGCCCTTAAAACCACACTCCGAACTGTGCACACTGTGAACTGAGACACGGCTAATGTGTTTGTTACACTGGTGTCCCCATGGGTTCCACCACGGGGACACCAGTGCATTGTGTAACTTTTCGGTTGGGGGTCCGTCACCTGCTTGTTTCTATGGATACGTCACCGCTCAGCCTGGAATGTTCCACATTAAACAGCTCTATTTACATTTATTTAATTACAGGTGGTTTTATAGCTCAAAAATACCTAGAAAAACAGACATTCTGACTGTGAAGGGGTCGCCTCTCCACAGATCTGACCTGTAACTTGGTCTGGTTTGGATTCCATGAAGATAGAAAGGTTTAATGCCATACTGTGGAACATTCCAGACAAAGCAATAGCATCTCCATGGTAAAATCAGGTACGGGGCTTTAATATAATGTATAGTATGTGTAGTTATTTAAAATCTCTTTAGTTTATGATTGCGCCGTGTAATTAGTCCCACACGTCGTCATCGTTTTTTTCTTTTATTCCATTAAAATCCGTCAGGGAGGGCGTGTCGCGGTTTAATCCGGAGTCAGCGCTTTTTCACTTCGTTGTTAATTCGAGTAAGGTTCATATTATCAGGTCTTTAACTCGTGTTATCGCTCAAATCCTTCATCTCCCCTTTGTTCTCTGGGAAAACGCTTTTAATTTCTGTCTATCCTCACGCTTATGGAGTTAATGGTGCAGGAGGGAGGGAGGAAAGAGAGAGAGAGAGGGAGAGAGAGAGAGGACAAGAGTGGAGAGAGAGAGAGAGAGAGGGAGGAAAAGAGAGAAAGGACAGAAGAGAGAGAAAGAGAGAGAGAGAAAGGACAAGAGTGGACAGAGGAAAGAGAGAGAGGAAGAGAGAGAAAGGACAGAAGAGAGAGAGAGGACGAGAGAAAGGACAGAAGAGAGAGAGAGAGAGAGGACGAGAGAAAGGACAGAAGAGAGAGAGAGAGGAAGAGAGAGAAAGGACAAAAGAGAGTGGATAGAGGAGAGAAAGAGAAAGAAGAAGAGAGAGAAAGGACACAAGAGAGTAGGCAGAGGAGAGAGAGAGAGAAAGAAAGAGAGAGAGGAAGAGGGAGAAAGGAAGAGAGCGAAAGGACAAGAGTGGACAGAAGAGAGAGGAGGGAGGATAGAGGAGAGAAGAGATAGGAGAGAGAGTCGAGAGAGGGATAGAGAGAGAGAGAGGAAGAGAGAGAAAGGACAGAAGAGAGAGAGGAAGAGAGAGAAAGGACAAGAGTGGACAGAAGAGAGAGAGGAGGGAGGATAGAGAAGAGAAGAGATAGGAGAGAGAGGAAGAGAGAGAAAGGACAAAAGAGAGTGGATAGAGGAGAGAGAGAGAGAGAGAAGAAGAAGAAGAGAGAGAAAGGACACAAGAGAGTGGGCAGAGGAGAGAGAGAGAAAGAAAGAAAGAGAGAGAGGAAGAGAGAGAAAGGAAGAGAGCGAAAGGACAAGAGTGGACAGAAGAGAGAGAGGGAGGGAGGATAGAGGAGAGAAGAGATAGGAGAGAGAGTCGAGAGAGGGATAGAGAGAGAGAGAGGAAGAGGGAGAAAGGACAGAAGAGAGTGGACAGAGGAGAGAAGAGGAGGGAGAGAGGGCAGAGGAAGAGGAGCGAGAGTCGAGCGATGGAGGAAGAGAGAGAAAGGACAGAAGAGAGTGGACAGAAGAGAGGAGAGGGAGGACAGAGGAAGAAGAGAGAGTCGAGAGAGAGAAAGAGGGAGAGAGGGCAGAGGAGGAACTGGGTAGGGAGAGAAAGAGAGAAGGGACAAGAGAGAGAAATAGAGAAAGGACAGAGGAGAGAGAAGTGGGGGGTAGGGAGTGAAACAAAAGGGGGAGAGAAGGTAGAAAGGGATTGAGGCAAGAAGAGAGGAAAAATTAGATAGAGAGGGAAAGAGAGAGATGAAGAGAAGAAGAAAACGATGAAGGGGAGAGAGACAGGATGGGCATGAGAGAAAAGAGGGAAAAGGGGAGAAGGATGAAGAGGAGAGAGAGGATGGGAGGGAGACAAGAGGATGAGAAGAAGGGGGAAGGGAGGAAGGGGAAAAGAGAAAGAGACAGAGAGAGAAAGGGGGGAGAGAGAGAAAGAGAAAGGACAGAGGAGAAAGAGAGGGAGCGGTAGAAAGGAGAGAGAGAGGATGAGGGGTTGGGGGTTGGACTCCCCGGGGGCAGGAGCAGCAGATGAGTTTGTTCCATCAACAGTAGCGTGGAAGAGACGCCTGGCTTCATCCGCATCCAACCGAGAAAATTCTGATATTCCTTCAACACAAGCGCAAATCTGAAAATTCTAATCTCAGCGTCCCGCACGATTCGATATTATACTCGAAATATGTCCCACAATACGATTTTAGCACCATTTTGCAATACAGGTCTGGAAAAAATAAGAGACCACTGCATTTTTTTTTTCTGAAATAAGCATCCCTACATGTATTACAGCCATTCCATTCCAGCGTCTGTTAAATTCCAACACAAACACAAAGCTGAGCTACTTCAGTTCTGGCACCAGGAGTGGAATAAAGTCACCCAAGAACAATGTGAAAGACTAGGACTAAACCAGGTCTGAACCAAGACTAAACCAGGTCTAAACTAGGACTAAACCAGGTCTAAACCAAGACTAAAGCAGGCCTAAACTAGGACTAAACCAGATCTGAACCAGGACTAAACCAGGTCTAAACTAGGACTAAACCCGGTCTGAACCAAGACTAAACCAGGTCTAAACTAGGACTAAACCTGGCCTGAACCAAGACTAAACCAGGTCTGAACCAAGACTAAAGTATGTTTAAACTAGGACTAAACCAGGTCTGAACCAAGACTAAAGCAGGTCCAAACTAGGACTAAACCAAATCTGAACCAGGATTAAACCAGGTTAAAAAGGGGACTAAACCAGGACTAAACTAGGACTAAACCCGGTCTGAACTAGGACTAAACCAGGTCTAAACTAGGACTAAACCTGGCCTGAACCAAGACTAAACCAGGTCTGAACCAAGACTAAAGCAGGTCTAAACTAGGACTAAACCCGGTCTGAACCAAGACTAAACCAGGTCTAAACTAGGACTAAACCTGGCCTGAACCAAGACTAAACCAGGTCTGAACCAAGACTAAAGTATGTTTAAACTAGGACTAAACCAGGTCTGAACCAAGACTAAAGCAGGTCCAAACTAGGACTAAACCAAATCTGAACCAGGATTAAACCAGGTTAAAAAGGGGACTAAACCAGGACTAAACTAGGACTAAACCCGGTCTGAACTAGGACTAAACCAGGTCTAAACTAGGACTAAACCTGGCCTGAACCAAGACTAAACCAGGTCTGAACCAAGACTAAAGCAGGTCTAAACTAGGACTAAACCAGGTCTGAACCAAGACTAAACCAGGTCTAAACTAGGACTAAACCAAATCTGAACCAGGGCTAAACCAGGTAAAAAGGGGGACTAAACCAGGACTAAACTAGGATTAAACCAGACCTAAACTTGGACTGAACCAGGGCTAAACCAGGACTAAACTAGGACTAATCCAGGTCTGAACCAAGACTAAACCAGGTCTAAACTAGTTCCCAAGAACAATGTGACAGACTTGTGGAGAGCATGCCAAGACGCATGAAAGCTGTGATTAAAAATAAGGGTTATTGCACCAAATATTGATTTCTGAACTCTTCTTAAGTGTAAACATTAGTATTATGTTGTTTTAAAATTAATTTGATCTTGTTTCTTTGCATTTTTTGAGGTCTGAAAATTAGGGCTGTCAGTTTAACACGTTAATTAGATGAATTAATTACACTGCAAATGAATGCAATTAATTATGAGCGGCAATTCAATGCACGCACATTTTAAATTTGGCGTGCAGTGAGCAAATTGCTGCCAGGGCCTTTGAACGGCAAGTTTATTTATAAAAAGAACAAAGATGGGACGATCAACAAGAACTCTGTGATTTGGAGCTTTTGTCAAAAAGAATTTTCCGATCACCGAAGGTGCTCCAGCCTGACGGATCATTTGAACGATAAACACGTCCGGACAAGTTCCATCATTAATTGGTGATAGAGCGAGTGTGAGCGCACTTCAACAAACCACCAAACCACCAAACCACCAAACCAACAAACCACCAAACCACCAAACCACCAAACCAACAAACCACCAAACCAACAAACCACCAAACCAACAAACCACCAAACCACCAAACCACCAAAACAACAAACCACCAAACCAACAAACCAACAAACCACCAAACCACCAAACCAACAAACCACCAAAACAACAAACCACCAAACCAACAAACCACCAAACCAACAAACCAACAAACCAACAAACCACCAAAACAACAAACCACCAAACCAACAAACCAACAAACCACCAAACCAACAAACCAACAAACCACCAAACCACCAAAACAACAAACCACCAAACCACCAAAACAACAAACCACCAAACCACCAAACCAACAAACCACCAAAACAACAAACCACCAAACCAACAAACCACCAAACCACCAAAACACCAAACCACCAAACCAACAAACCACCAAACCAACAAACCACCAAACCAACAAACCACCAAACCACCAAAACAACAAACCAACAAACCACCAAACCACCAAACCAACAAACCAACAAACCACCAAAACAACAAACCACCAAACCAACAAACCACCAAACCACCAAACCACCAAACCACCAAACCAACAAACCACCAAACCACCAAAACAACAAACCAACAAACCAACAAACCAACAAACCACCAAACCACCAAAACAACAAACCACCAAACCACCAAAACAACAAACCACCAAACCAACAAACCAACAAACCACCAAACCACCAAAACAACAAACCACCAAACCAACAAACCACCAAACCACCAAACCACCAAACCACCAAACCAACAAACCACCAAACCACCATACCAACAAACCAACAAACCACCAAACCAACAAACCACCAAACCAACAAATCACCAAACCACCAAACCAACAAACCACCAAACCACCAAACCACACTTGAAGAATTTGGGAAACGAATGAGCAAACTGACCACATGAAAACTGACTCAATCACAAAGCGGGGTCGCTTGCTCACTCTCAATCTTTCTCTCTCCCTCTTTCTCTCCCTCTTTCTCTCTCAATCTCTCTCATTCTCTCTCAATCTCTCTCTCCCTCTCTCAATCTCTCTCCTTCTCTCTCAATCTCTCTCTCTCTCTCTCCCTCTGTCAATCTTTCTCTCTCTCTCTCTCCCTCTGTCAATCTTTCTCTCTCTTAATCTCTCTCCCTCTCTCAATTTTTCTCTCTCAATCTCTCTCTCTCCCTCTCTCAATCTTTCTCTCCCTCTCTTTCAATTTCTCTCTCTCTCTCAATCTTTCTCTCTCTCTCTCCATCTTTCTCTCCCTCTCTCAATCTTTCTCCCTCTCTCTCTCCCTCTCTCAATTTTTCTCTCTCTCCCTCACTCTCAATCTTTCTCCCTCTCTCTAGCTCTCCCTCTCTCTTTCTCTCTATCCCTCTCTCTCAATCTTTCTCTCTCTAGCTCTCCCTCTCCCTCTCTATTTCTCTCTTTCTCTCAATCTTTCTTTCTCTCTCTCTCTCTCTCTCACACACTCTTAATTAATTAGATTAATTAATTACAAATCCTGTAATTAATTAGATTATTTTTTTAATCATCCTGACAGCACTATTTATAACATGACTTAAAGCTCATCTGAGTCCATTTTGTGTAATATTGGAAAAAAAAAAAAGATGAATTGATTAATTGTCACTTTCCTTTTATCGCCGTGCCAACTGTCTCCTAAGCGACTCATAAAGCCATATTAAGGGTTATTTTGCGGTGGGAGATGGACGAACACAAAGCTCCGATCTGCAGCGTCTGTAAACCCCGGCGACCACAGCAAGGCCACAAATGTGCTCAAGTAAAGGAGAGAGAGATGGAGGGAGGACGGAGGGGAGATGGATGGATAGAATGAAGGAGGGAGAGAGGGAGGAGAGAGAGAGAGAAGAAGAAGCAGGGAGAAAGAGGGGAGATGAGGAGATGGAGGGATATAGAGAGGGAGAGAGGAGTAGGGAGGTAGGGGGAAGAGACAGAGGGAGAGAGAAAGAGAGATGGAGGGAGGAGAGGGGGAAGATGGATAAATAGAAGGAGAGGGGGGGAGAGGAAGGAGAGGGAGAAAGAAGAAACAGAGAGAAAGAGTGAAAGAGAAAGAGGAGAGATGGATAGGGAGAGAGTATAAAAGCTGGACGGACAGAGGCCAAGAAAGTAAACAGATGGAGAAAAGAAGAGAATGAAAGATGAGATAGAGAGAGAGAGAGAAGGATGAAAAGAAGGGAGAGAGACAAGAGAGAAAAGGGGGAGGAGGATAAACAGGAAAAGAAGGGAGGGAGAGGAGGAGGAAGATGAGGATAAGAAGGGGAGAGAAGGAGTAGAGATAGCAAGAAAGAGGGGGAGATGGAGGTGAAGGAGGGAGAGAGGTAGGGTAAATGAGAGAGAAACGGGAAAGAGGGAATAAGGAATAAAGTTGGAGGGAGAGAAGAGGCAGAGGAAGAGAAGAAGGAGAGAGAGAAGGAGTAGAGACAGCGAGAGCGAGAGAAAAGAGGGGAAGAGGGGGTCAAAGAAAGGGAGAGAGGAGAGAGAGAGGAGGAGGAGAGAGCAAGAAAGAGAGAAAAGAGGGGTAGAGGGAGGGATGGAGGAGGGGAGGATGTGGAGAGAGAGGTAAATCAGTGAAAATTGAGTCTTTTGTGTTGGTGTAAAGTGCTGAAGCATCAAGAAGAGAGTCCGCAGTGAGAGACTGCAGAGGTGTGAGGACATCACCTACAACAGCCACTGCCCATGTACACGAACTGAAATCATATACTTTCTATACACACAAACTGAAATCATGATATCAGCCTCTCTATTAACATGAACAGAAATCATAAAGTCAGGCTTTCTATAAACACAAACTGAAATCATATACTCAAGGCTTTCTATAAACACAAAGAAATCATTGTCAGGCTCGCTATAAAGACAAAAATAAATCATGTAGTCAGGCTTTCTATAAACACAAAGAAATCATTGTCAGGCTCGCTATAAAGACAAAAATAAATCATGCAGTCAGGCTTTCTATAAACACAAAGAAATCATATACTCAAGGCTTTCTATAAACACAAACTGAAATCATATACTCAAGGCTTTCTATAAACACGAACTGAAATCATGATATCAGCCTCTCTATTAACATGAACAGAAATCATAAAGTCAGGGTTTCTATAAACACAAACAGAAATCATAGTCAGGCATTCTATAAACACAAACTTAAATATAGTCAGGCTTTCTAAAAACACAAACAGAAATCATAAAGTCAGGGTTTCTATAAACACAAACTGAAATCATATACTCAAGGTTTTCTATAAAGACAAACAGAAATCATATACTCAAGGCTTTCTATAAACAAAAACTGAAATCATATACTCAAGGCTTTCTACAAACACAAACTGAAATCATTGTCAGGCTCGCTATACAGACAAAAAGAAATCATGTAGTCAGGCTTTCTATAAACACAAACTGAAATCATATACTCAAGGCTTTCTATAAATAAACACAAGCAGAAATCACATACTGAAGGCTTTCTATAAACACAAACAGAAATCATACTCAGGCACGCTATAAAAACAAAAAGAAATATGTAGACAGGCTTTCTATAAACTAAGAAATCATATGCTCAAGGCTTTCTACAAAAACAAACTAAAATCATATACTCAAGTCTTTCTATAAACACAATCAGAAATCATATACTCAAGGCTTTCTATAAACACAAACTGAAATCATATGCACAAAGCTTTCTATAAACAAACAGAAATCATTAAGTTACGCTTTCTATAAACACAAAGAAATCATATAGTCAGGCTTTCTATAAACACAAAGAAATCATGTAGTCAGGCTTTCTATAAACACAAAGAAATCATGTAGTCAGGCTTTCTATAAACACAAAGAAATCATATGCTCAAGGCTTTCTACAAAAACAAACTCAAATATAGTCAGGCTTTCTATAAACACGAACAGAAATTATACAGTCAGGCTTTCTATAAACACGAATCAGAAACTCAGGTTTTCTATAAACACAAACAGAAATCATATACTCAAGGCTTTCTATAAACACAAACTGAAATCATAAAGCCAGGCTCTATAAAGACAAACAGAAATCTAGTCACGCTATTACAGCTGAAATTCACTCTGTAGTAATCGTACTAAAATAATCTCTAGGTAAACAAACAGGAAATATTGGAAAATGCTGGTGGAATTCTTGCCTGGCAAATCCAGACTAACTCTATGCCTCTGTGTTTTATATAAAAGGACATCAGTCTGGTCTCCACTCCCTTTGTTACGTTTTGAGCCAAAACTGAACATGATCGTCCAATCAGATTAGTTTATTTCAGTGTGAAACAGGAGCTCACTGGTCACATTTTATTTACAAATAAACATTACATTTCAGAAATCTGTGATGTTTTTCAGCCCCCCGTGATATTTTTTCCCTCAGTTTTCCAATTCAGGTGGACCATGTGTGCTCCTGATTGGCTAATCCAGCTGTCAATCATGCGCATCTTTATCTAGTTCCTTGACTGCACTTAAACAGAGAACATGCTTGCCAAATTCACCAATTTAATCGATACATTATAAAAATGTCACTACATTATTAAAAACGTCACTACAGCAGCTACATTTGATTCAGACACAGCGGCATAAACAAAACAAAATGTAACTTGACGATTCCTAAGCACATGTGCAAATCAAAACACTACTTTGCATCTCTACCTCTCTGTCTCTCTCTCCACCTCTGTCTCCCTTTACCTCCTTTCTTTCTCACTCTCCATTCCTCTCTCTCTCTACTTTCCTCTCTCTCTCCCTTCCTCTCTCTCTCTCCCTTCCTCTTTCTCTCTCTCCCTTTCCTCTCTCTCTCCCTTCCTCTCTCTCTTTTCCTTCCTCTCTCTCTCTCTCCCTTCCTCTCTCTCTCCCTTCCTCTGTCTCTCTCCCTTCCTCTGTCTCTTTTCCTTCCCCTCTCTCTCTCTCTCTCTCTCTCACTCACTCTCCCTTCCTCTCTCTCTCTCTCTCTCCCTTCCTCTCTCTCCCTCCCTCTCTCTCGTCCTTCCTCTCTCTCTCTCTCACTCACTCACTCTCCCTTCTTCTCTCACACACTCTTCCTTCCTCTCTGTCTCTCCCTTCCTCTCTCTCTCTCCCCTCCTCTCTCTCTCTTCTTCTGTCTCTCCCTTCGTCTCTCTCCCCTCCTCTCTCTCTCTCACTTCCTTCCTCTCTCTCGCTCACTCACTCTCCCTTCCTCTCTCTTCCTTCCTCTCGCTCTCTTCCCCCCTCTCTCTATACTCTCTCTATATTTTCTCTCCCCTCCTCCCTTTCTCTCTTCACCTTTTTTCCTTCTCCTCTACACCTCTCCTTCCCCTCTCACTCTCTGCCCCCCTCTCTCTCTTTTCACCTTTTTCTTTCGCTCTCTCTCCATTCCCCTTTCTCCCTCTCTATCCTTTCTCCTCTTTTCTTTTTCTTCTTTCTCTCTCCCTCCCACCCTTCCTTCACCTCTCTGTCTTTCTTTATCTCCTTTCTTTCTCACTCTCCCTTCCCCTATCTCCCTCTCGCCTTTCTTTATACTTATTTTTTCTCCCCTCCTCCCTCCATCTCCCTTCCCCTTTTCTTTCTCTCTCCCTCCCACCGTTTCTTCACCTCTTTCTCTCTCTTTTTCCCACCAGTGTATGTAAAACAGTTGTAGTTGTGGCACAGGTGAACAGTGACATGTTTAGATCCTCCGGTGGACAAAGAGTGAACCAGAGCTGAACCAGAAAAGATCGCACACAATAAAATGCTTTTATAAGAGATTCTGAGCCTTTGTTTAATGTTTGAACACGTCTGGATCCGAGTGTGATTTCGTTTGATTGTTGACAACAACATTTGGGCGAGTTTATTTAATGGCAAAGTCTGGAGAAGATGAGGTTTTTCTTCGTAGATTTCTCATGTAAACGGTTTTCTGGCCCCTGTTGAACAGGAACTAAACCAGGGCTATCCCAGGACTAAACCAGGTCTAACCCAAGACTAAACCAGAGCTATCCCAGGACTAAACCAGGTCTAACCCAAGACTAAACCAGGTCTAACCCAAGACTAAACCAGGTCTAACCCAAGACTAAACCAGATCTAACCCAAGACTAAACCAGAGCTAACCCAAGACTAAACCAGGTCTAACCCAAGACTAAACCAGGGCTATCCCATGATTAAACCAGGGCTAAACCAGGTCTAACCCAAGACTAAACCAGGGCTATCCCAGGACTAAACCAGGGCTATCCCAGGACTAAACCAGGGCTATCCCAGGAATAAATTGGGTCTAAACCAAGACTAAACCAGGTCTAACCCAAGACTAAACCAGGTCTAACCCAAGACTAAACCAGGGCTATCCCAGGACTAAACCAGGTCTATCCCAGGACTAAACCAGGTCTATCCCAGGACTAAACCAGGTCTAACCCAGAACTGAACCAAGTCTAATCCAGAACTAAAGCAGAAGAACCACTTGCCCCCTGGAACACCCTACAAGAGCTGCCCTAAACCAGTACTAAACCAGATCTAGCACAGAACTTAACCAGATCTCAGATCTAAACCAGGCCAAAACTGAGTCTAAACCAGGACTAAACCAGGTCTACACAGAACCTCTGATTGATAGCCCTGGTGATTTCCAGAAACCTATGAACTGCACGGAACTAGGACTAAACAAAGTCAAATCAGGAGGACTAAACCAGGTCTAAAGATCATCCAACAAGGAATTCACTAAACCAGGATTAAAGCAGGTCTAAAACAGAATTAAACAAGGGCTAAAACAGGTCTAAACCAGGTCTAAAACAGGGCTAAAACAGGGCTAAACCAGATTTGAACCAGGACTGAACCAGGATTATAACAGGACTAAAGCAGGTATAAGCAGTACCTCTCATAGATAGGGGCCTACTGACTAACCAAGTTCAGTTCTGCAGTTCTTACTGAACCTAAAAACAGCAGTAAACCAGGACTAAACCAGGACTAAACCAGGACTAAACAAGGTAAACCAAATTCAAACCAGAACTAAACTAGGACTAAACTATGTCTCAAACCAAAACCAGGACAAAAACACGACTCAGAACAAAACCAGGTCTAAACCAGGTCTAAACCGAGTCCAAACCAGGTCTAAACCGGGTCTAATCCAGGTCCAAACCAGGTCTAAACCAGGTCCAAACTAGGTCTAAACCAGGTCTAAGCCAGGTCTAAACCAGGACTAAACCAGGAGTAAACCAGGCAAACCAAATTCAAACCAGGACTAAACAAGGACTAAACTAGGTCTCAAGACAAAACCAGGACAAAGCCATGACTCAGAACAAAACCAGGTCTAAACCATTTCTAAACCAGGTCTAAACAAGGTCTAAACCAGGTCTAAACCAGGTCTAAACCAGGTCCAAACCAGGTCCAAACCAGGTCTAAACCAGGTCTAAACCAGGTCTAAACCAGGTCCAAACCAGGTCCAAACCAGGTCTAAACCAGGTCTAAACCAGGTCTAAACCAGGTCTAAACCAGGTCTAAACCAGGTGTAAACCAGGTCCAAACCAGGTCCAAACCAGGTCTAAACCAGGTCCAAACCAGGTCCAAACCAGGTCTAAAGGGTATGTTGGTTCCTACTTGACATGTGGGTGTTTTGGAGTGCACCTCACACAGTCACCTACACAGAGACGGCAGTCGCTCGGAGCAGGAGGGTTGCCATAACAAACAGTCCAATGGCGCACTGTGGTTTAGATGAGGCTGATATGGAGAAGATAATCACATTTAAACTCTGAAACGCTCTTTTGTGACGCATTCAGGACTCCAAACAGATAAGAGAGAGAGACCGGTGGCAAAATAAAAATAAAAAGGTACAATATGTTTCAAAGTCAATTTCTAATACTAAGGAACAGGCTTGATTCTCATTACAGATTCCTAAACCACGATAATAAAAAAACACTTTCTTTAGACAACAGAAGGCTAACAACAGCAATTTGTACAGTAAAAGCAGCAAAACAGAATGAAAAAAGATACCAAAAAGCAAAAGTTAAAGTTAATACTTGGAACATGCCCTCTTAAACTACAAACTAGACCTAAAAAAAACTAAGTATGAGGCATTTTTCTACAAAATTCAAAACAAAACAATGCCATATATTTTGATTGACATGCAGTCGTCCAAAACTGTAAAGTGAACAAAAACTAGCATGCTACCTCACACTTCCTGATAATCAGATAATAAAAGGCCTTCGAATATTGACTACGCAACACTTATTTTGACCTCAAAGCTGCTTTAACAGACCATTTTTTGTTCAAATATACATGGAAAAATACACAAAAATCCCATTTAAACTAATAAAACTAGTAATAAAAGTAAAGTTTCATATGGTGTATTCACTTACCTACAGAGGTTAGATGACTTGGCCCCAGTTTGTAGAAGCAGACAGCAGTAACGTCCCAGAAGTCAAACAATGGAAAACTGTGGAAAAAACAAAGAATTATGAATATCACGTGTAATTTTTTAGTACATTTTACCATAATTTTATTTTTCTACATAGCGTAACCAGCCATAATCACAAAAATCCCATAGCAAAACTATTCCTTAATCCCTTGGCCAATATAGAGGTGCATTGTGGAACTTTTCTGGTATGTCACCTGCTTATCACCATGGAGATGTTGTTGGTTTTCTTGGAATGTTCCACGGAATGGCATTAGACACATCAAGCTTGAATTTATGGAATTACAGGTGTTTTATTGGCCCCAAAATACGTTAATTATCTATTCCTACTCCACACATCTGATTTGCAACTTCACCTGATGTTACCAAGGCCTCTCTCAGGCCCTCACACTGAGAGAGGGAAAGAGTATGAAATAAAGGGAAATTAACCCTTTCTTGCATTGTGACCAGATGTTGTCTAAGTTTAAGTGGGTCAACTGGAGGGAAAACAGACATTTTCACGCCTAAAAGCATGCTGGCCACATGTAGTTGTATTCTATTGCTGCTAGATGGCGCTGTGATATCCTGTTGCAGAATCAAGATGGCAGCCCCCATTGGAAGCAGGTAAGTTTGACTTTCCCACTTGTCAAGCGCAATAATTCCTCCATAGAGAGGAAAATGAAGGGAAAATCTATATCAGTTTAGTAAAATACAGTACTTGTTTTAGAACATGTAGAAGTAGTATTTGGTGATTTTCAAAGAAAAAGAAACAAACCAGGAGGTATTTTATTGACTGCCCACATATGTGGCCACTATGCATATAGTAGTGACCTTATACATGACACATATGTACACATATGTGGCCAGTATGCATGTAAGTTTTTGTGTACTGTATTAATGCTATAGTAATAATCTTTCACACCATGCATACAGTGATGAAGCAGCTATTGTACGAAAGTTTAGGGGTACATTTATATATTATATATTGTATATATATTTTATGTTATATATGTTGTTATATTATATATACTATTTAGTGAAATCTATCTGTTTGCATTGGCTAAACAACCAAACACTGCTGAAAGTTGACAAATATTTGACATTTTTGACATTGTGACATGCATTAGCTGCATGGTGGCAACATATGTGACACCCCTAAAACCCCCAATTTAGGAACTTTAGTTGAAAAAGCAGTATGGGTATGTCTAATAATGTAAAAATACATGTCTGATTGGGATTTGGCAGCTCTGGTACAAAAAACGTTTTTCTATGCAAGAAATGGTTAAGACAAGGAGAGAGACAAAGAGACTGTGAGAAAGTAGAAAGAGAGAGAAGGAGGGAGAAAGAGAGATTTAAAGAGGGAAACGATAAAGAGAAGGAGAGCGAGGGAGGCAGGGATGAACGTGTGATGCATTTGAACCTCGACAAGGGAAATTCTAATGTGTTTTTTCAGTCAGAGTGAATAATTATATTGAAACAGATTTGATCCATTTGAGTCTAGACGTCTGAACTCTGCTTTAAACTCAGCTGCTCTTTTTCTTTTTTATCTGCTTTTCTGGTATAAAAAGGTGCACTACGTAACTTCTACGGTTCTAAGGTTTTTGTTTGTCTCCATGGAGATGTTTTTTCCTTGTATGGGATGTTCCACAGTAAGGCATTAAACATATCTGCCTGGCATTTATTCATTTAGAGGTGTTTTATAGCTCAAAAATATGGTCAAAAATGGTCTCTCTCTCAGTCTTTATCTGTCTCTCCCCTTCTCTCTTTGCAACTTTCTTTTCTGTCTTTCTTTCTCTCTGTCTTTCTCTACCCATTTCTGCTCCTTCTCTCTCTATCTCACCCTCTCTGTCAGTAACTTTCCTTCCCCTCGGTCTCTCTCCCTCTCTGCTCTTTGTCTCTGTCTCACCCTCTTTTCTTTTTGTTTATTTCTGTCTCTCTCTTTCTCTCCCTCTCTGCTCTCTCCCTCTCATACTCACACTCTGTCTGCCACATTCTTTTCTCTTTCTTTCTCTCCATCTCTCTTTTTATCTCCGTCTCTGCTCTATCTCTGCGTTCTCCCTCCCTCTGTCTCACCCTCTTTTTTCTCTTTATTTCTCTCTCTCTCCCTGCCCCATCTCTCTATCTCTGTCTGTAACTTTCATTTCTCTCCCTTTCAGTAATTCTCCCTCTTTCTCTCCCTCTCTTTCCCCAGCTTCTCTCTCTCTCTTTCTCTCTCTCTCTCTTTTCCTTCCTTTCTCTCTTTCTTTATCTCTCTGTCTCTACCCATTTCTGCTCCCCCTATCTCTGTCAGTAAATTTCCTTTCTCTTGGTTTCTCTTTCTCTCTGTCTCACCCTTTTTTTTCTCTTTGTTTATTTCTGCCTCTCTCTTTCTGTCCCTCTCTGCCCTCTACCTATCTCAGCTTCTCTTTGCCATTTTCTTTCTCTCTCTCTCTCTCTCTGCACCCCGCCTCTATCTCTGTAACTTTCTTTTCTCTACCTTTCTCCCTCTTTATCTCCCTCTCTTTCCTAATCTTTGGTTCTCTCTCTCATCTCTCTCCCTCTCTCTCGGTCTCTCTCTCTTTTACTGTCTCTCCCCTTCTCTTTTTGCAACTTTCCTTTCTGTCTTTCTTTCTGTCTCTCTCTCCCTGTCTCTACCCCCTCTTTTTGTCAGTAACTTTCCTTTCTCCCTCTTTCTCCCTCATTAATTCTCTTTCTTCTCTCCCTCTCTTTGCTTCTCTCTCTCTTCACTCTCTTTTTCTGTCTTTCCCTCTCTCTTTGCAACTTTCCTTTCTGTCTTTCTTTCTCTCTGTCTGTGTAACCCCCTCTCTCTATCACCCTCTCTCTCTCTGTCAGTAACTTTCCTTTCTCCCTCTTTCTCCCTCAGTAATTCTCTCTTTCTCTCCCTCTCTTTGCTCCTCTCTCTCTCTTCTCTCTCCCTCTCTCTCTTTGCAACTTTCCTTTCTCCCTCTTTCTCCCTCAGTAATTCTCTCTCTTTCTCTCCCTCTCTTTGCTCCTCTCGCCCTCTTCTCTCTCTCTCTCTCTCTCTTTGCATCTTTCCTTTCTCTTTCTTTCCGTGTCTCTCTGTTTATACCCCTCTCTCTGTCTGTAACTTCCCTTTCTCCCTCAGTAATTCTCGCTCTCTCTCCCTCTCTTTGCTTCTCTCTCGCTCTCGATCTCTCTCTCTTTTTCTATCTTTCCCTCTCTCTCTCTTTGCAACTTTCCTTTCTGTCTTACTTTCTCCGTCTCTCTCTAACCCCCTCTCTCTTCTCTCACCCTCTCTCTCTCTGTGTCAGTAACTTTCCTTTCTCTCTCTTTCTCCCTCAGTAATTCATTCTCTTCCTCTCCCTCTCTTTGCTTCTCTCTCTCTCTTCTCTCTCCCTCTCTCTCTTTGCAACTTTCCTTTCTCTTTCTTTCTGTCTCTCTGTTTATACCCCCTCTCTCTGTCTGTAACTTCCCTTTCTCCCTCAGTAATTTTCTCTTTCTCTCCCTCTCTTTGCTTCTCTCTCGCTCTCGATCCCTCTCTCTTTTTCTATCTTTCCCTCTCTCTCTCTTTGCAACTTTCCTTTCTGTCTTCCTTTCTCTGTCTCTCTCTAACCCCCTCTCTCTTCTCTCACCCCTCTCTCTCTCTCTGTCAGTAACTTTCCTTTCTCCCTCTTTCTCCCTCATTAATTCTCTCTCTTCTCTCTCCCTCTCTCTTGGTCTCTCTCTCTCTCTTCTCTCTCCCTCTCTCTCCTTTCTCTTTCTTTCCGTCTCTCTCTGTTTATACCCCCCTCTGTCTGTAACTTCCCTTTCTCCCTCAGTAATTCTCTCTCTCTCTCTCCCTCTCTTTGCTTCTCTCTCCCTCTCTTTTTCTATCTTTCCCTCTCTCTCTCTTTGCAACTTTCCTTTCCGTCTTACTTTCTCTCTGTCTCTCTCTAACCCCCTCTCTTCTCTCACCCTCTCTCTCTCTGTCAGTAACTTTCCTTTCTCCTCTCTCTCTCTCTCTCTCTCTCTCTCTCCCTCTCTCTCTTTGCAACTTTCCTTTCTCTCCCTTTCTCCCTCAGTAATTTTATCTTTCTCTCCCTCTCTTTGCCCCTCTCTCCCTCTTCTCTCTTTGCAACTTTCCTTTCTCTTTCTTTCTGTCTCTCTGTTTATACCCCTCTCTCTGTCTGTAACTTTCCTTTCTCCCTCAGTAATTCTCTATCTCTCCCTCTCTTTGCTTCTCTCTTTTTCTATCTTTCCCTCTCTCTCTCTTTGCAACTTTCCTTTCTGTCTTACTTTCTCTGTCTCTCTCTAACCCCCTCTCTCTTCTCTCACCCTCTTTCTCCCTCAGTAATTCATTCTCTTCCTCTCCCTCTCTTTGCTTCTCTCTCTCTTTGTCTCTATCCCTCTTTATGTCTCGCTTTAAGTCCTTCAGAGCTCCATCACTCCCTCGGATGAAAGGATGTAGGCCACCGGCGGAGCTGAAAAATGCATATGACGAGCTAAATATAGACTTCCCCGTCACATTTTACATACAGAACGCGTGAATCGGATTTAATCTCGTCATCTTTTAAACCTCCTCTGTAAGGACCACACAAATCACCGCGAAGAACTTCTGGATATGACAAACACTATGATTCTACAATGAACTCAATAGAAGGATTCAATTCACATTTGAAACATCTAGAGAAGCGTTAAAATCTGAGAGAAGACCGAAAAAAGAATGGAAAAAAACTAACAAAAGTCAATTACAATGGATTTCAGGATGAGTTTACTGACTGGAAATACAGCTAAGAGACCACTGCAAAATGATCAGTTTTTCTGATTTTACTACTTATAGGTATGTGTTTAGGCAAAAGGAACATTTTTGTTTGAGTCTATAAACTACTGACAACATTTCCCCCAAATCTCAAATAAAAATATGATCGTTTAGAGCATTTATTTGCAGAAAATGACAAATGGTCAAAATAACAAAAAGATCCATGTTTTCAGACGTCAAACAATGCAAAGAAACAAGATCAAATTCATTTTAAAACAACATAATACTAATGTTTACACTTAAGAAGAGTTCAGAAATCAATATTTGGTGCAATAACCCTTATTTTTAATCACAGCTTTCATGCGTCGTGGCATGCTCTCCACAAGTCTTTCACATTGTTCTTGGGTCCTACTTTAGGTCTTGGTTCAGACCGAGTTTAGTCCTAGTTTAGTCCTGGTTTAGCCCTGGTTTAGCCCTGGTTCAGTCCAAGTTTAGGTCTGGTTTAATCCTAGTTTAGACCTGGTTTAGTCTTGGTTCAGACCAGGTTTAGTCTTGGTTCAGGCCAGGTCTAGTCCTAGTTTAGACCTGGTTTAGTCTTGGTTCAGACCTGGTTTAGTCCTAGTTTAGACCTGGTTTAGTCTTGTTTCAGACCTGGTTTAGTCTTGGTTCAGGCCAGGTCTAGTCCTAGTTTAGACCTGGTTTAGTCTTGGTTCAGACCTGGTTTAGTCATAGTTTAGACCTGGTTTAGTCTTAGTTCAGGCCGGGTTTAGTACTAGTTTAGACCTGCTTTAGTCTTGGTTCAGACCAGGTTTAGTCCTAGTTTAGTCCTTGTTTAGTCCCCATTTTAACCTGGTTTAGTCCTGGTTCATCCCTGCTTTAGTCTTGGTTCAGACCTGGTTTAGTCCTAGTTGCGCCTATTACTTATTATTAGCCTGTTAACCTTTAGCGGAAGTGAACGACGGATGCGGTCCGTCGTAAGGGGAAGTTTACGAGTGAACAGGCAAGATAAGATAAGATAAGACTTTATTGATCTCACACAGGAGAAATTTACTTGCCACAGTAGCTCCAGGACATTTGGACAAGAAAAGAAAGTGCATGCAGACAGGAATGGGATAAAGTAAGTAATAATAAAACAGGCAACAGGCAGCTAATAGATATGCAAATGCGAAAATACGCTGCTGGATTTTTCGTGGACAACTGTTTGGGACGCAAATATATCACCTTTCGGACAAAGCTTTATTACGAGTCCCCGCGAACTTACCGGATCTAATTACCTGAGCTCCAGAACGCGAGCAGAACCGGGCTGAGCGCAAACTGTCAGAGGTAAGCCGGTGTTACCGCACGTAACTTTTAGAAGGAAACCCATACAGATTAACATTAAAAAAACCCGCACTATCCCTTTAAAGCTCACAAGTGTCAATTTTTTCACCTTAAAAACGTGAAAAATAGAACAATTTCATGTAAAAATCATGTGCAGCGCTTTTAATCTCATGAGTATTTCTTAATATTTTTAGTTTTTAGCGTTTCTCCCTCAAAATATGCTTCACTGACCAAGACAAATGGACTGGCTGGACACATGTGCGGTCACTTAAAAGAGCTGTATCCATTTCTCTTTGTTTCTCTTCCTGGGGTCAGAGGTCATGGCTCTGTGGTCAGCTGTTTGGTGGCTAAGTGACCTCTCCTCAAGGGATGACCTCTTCCCCTCCTCCTCCTCTTCTTCTTTCTCTCACTCTCTCCTACCCCCTCCTCCTTTTCCACTTTCCTACTTTTCTCTCTCTTCCTCTATTCCCCCTCTGCCCACTCCTATTCTCCTGCTCCTTCTTTCCTTTCCTCCTCCTTCTCTCCTTCCCTTGCTTGCTCTCTCCTTATCGCCCGCTCTCTTCTTCCCCTTCAATGCACCCCTTTCTCTCGCTCTTTTCTTCCTCATTCTCCCCTCTCTACCTCCCCCCTCTCATCCCCTTTCCTCATTTTTCTCCCTCTCGCTCCTCATATCACTCTCTCCTTGTTCTCCTCTCTTTGTTCTCTTTCCTCCCTCCTTCTCATCTCCTTTAGTTTTTCTCTCTCTCCTCTTTCTCCTTTTCCAACCCTCTCTCTTTAATCAACTCCAACACACTTTTTCTATTCCCTCCTTTCTCTCCCTCCCCTTGTTCTCCTTTCCCTTGCTCTGAATCTCTCTTTCCTTCCTCCTTCTCATCCTCTTTAGTTTCTGTCTCTTCCCTCTTTCTCATTTCTCTCTCTTTCCTCATATCCCTCACTCACTTTCTCTTCCCCCTTTTCCCCCTTTCACTCCCTCGCCTTGTTCTCCTCTCCCGAACTCTTCATCTCTCTCTTTCCTTCCTCTTTCTCATCCTCTTTAGTTTCGTGTTTAACACACAAACCCTGCATATTTAGGCTGAGTCCTTCTCTCAAACTGAAAACACTCTGTTCCACCTTGTGATGTCATGCCGTAGTAGCTCCACTGCACACCTTCACTAGAATAATTTTGGTAATTTCAGTCCTGGAATTGCCAAACTCTACTGAACAAAAAGTAAAAGGAGCTGTTAACTTGAAAACTAGCATTTTGAGCTCTAGAGATGTAAACAGACTAATAATAAAGAGTTACTCAAACTTGTGAATGAAACAAAACACAACTCTAGGTCTGTTTTTGAGGAGGAAACAACATTAAAACACGACTTAAAGCTTTAAAAGAGTTAATTTTGCGTTAATATGTGACCTTTAACTCTCCAACAGTGCTCTCTTTGTTCTATATTAAATACATTTCTTTACAAAAAACATAAAAAACTATCCTCTTGTGTGTATATTTTTGTGTGTATATTTTGTGTGTATTTTTTGTGTATATTTTTGTGTGTATAGTGATCCCTCGCTCTATCGCGGTTCACTGTTCGCGCCCTCGCTGTTTCGCGGATTTCTTTTTCCAACATTTTTTTTATAGTGTAACATTGTGTACTGCGTCCTGATTGGCTAAGAGACTAGACCAGACTAAACGTGGACTAAACCAGGTCTAGATCAGAACTAAACCAGGTCTAAACCTGGACTGGCCCTGGACTAAACCAGGACTAGACCAGGTCTAAACCAGGATTAAACCGGTCTTTGCTGGTTTCGTGCGGCTGGTTTGTGCCTTGGCCTGAGAGCACGCGGTCCGGGCGGGGCGGTTCTATCTCGTGCTTGCAGCCCCGGTGCACGCGCGACGTCGCGCCGGTCACGTTTCTCTGTCACGGATTTGTCCACGATGAGGGGTGCACATGTCGCGCACTTCTCCAAGGGGTTGGTGCGCGTCGCTTCGCGTCCAGGGATGTGGCGGTGCTCCTCGCGCGTCCGGCGGGGCTTCCGGGGCCGTGTCTCCCCCCACGCGTCACGATTAATACATTTTGTTGAAAATCTATGAAAGTTTGAGTGTTTAAACGAGAGACAAATGTGAGAAAAGCTTAATTCCAGTCTGAGAAAAGCGTATAATGTGTGTGGTGAGGCATTTACAGCCTTAAAACATGTAGAATAATTGTAAAATATAAAGTTGTCCTACTTCGCGGATTTCTCTTATTGCGGGTTATTTCTGGAACATAACCCCTGCGATAAACGAGGGATTACGGTACATTTTTGCGTGTATATTGTGTGTATATCTTTGCAGGTTGCGTGCCACAGCCTTGTGTGGATCTGGTGAATCAGTCCTGGTTTATTGTCTGGGCTCCTTCAGTGTTTGAAGTGAAGTCTGACACCTCTGAGTAATCTGCTAATGCTGCAACTGTACACACAAACACACTCGTTTACTCTATCCTACTCTCCTCTCTCTCTACTTCTCGCTCTCCTCTCTCTCCTACTCTCTCTCCCCTCTCCTTCTCTCTCTCTCCTTCTCCTTCTTTCTCTCCTTCTCTCTCTCCTACTCTCTATCCTTCTTTCTCCTTCTGTCTCTCCTTCTCTCACTCCTACTCTCTCCTCACTTCTTCTCTCTCTCCACTTCTGTCAATACTTCTCGCTCTCCTCTCTCTCCTACTCTTTCTCCTTCTCTCTCCACTCTCTCTCCTTCTCTCTCTCTCCTTCTGTCACTCCTTCTGTCTCTCCTCTCTCCTACTCTTTCTCTTTCTCTCTCTCCTTCTCTCTATCCTACCCTCTCTCCTCTCTCTCTCTCTCTCTCTCTCTCTCTACACTTCTGTCTCTCCTTCTCGCTCTCCTCTCCTCTTCTCTCTCTCCTACTCATTCTCCTTCTCTCACTCCTCTCCTTCCCTCTCTTCTTCTCTCACTCCTTCCCTCTCCTTCTCTCCCTCCTCTCTCTCTCCTCTCTCTCCTCCTCTCTCCCTCCTCTCTCTCCTGTATTTTTGTGATCCCTCTCCTCTGTAACTTTCCTTTCTTTCTCTCTCTCTCTCTCTCTGTCCCACCCCTCCTCTCCCTCCTCTCCATCTTTCTCTCTCCGCCTGTCTGTAATTTTCCTTTCTCTCCTTCTCTCTTTACTGTTTCTGTATCTCCTCCCCTCCTCTCTTCCTGTAACTTTCCTTTCAGTCTTTCTTTCTCCGTCTCTTTTCTCTCCCTGTCTCACCTCCCTGCTCTCTACCGTACTCTCTCTTTACTCTGTAACTTTCCTTTCTCTCTCTATCTCCCTCTGTCTGTAATTCTCTCTTTTTAACTCTTTTTCCTTCTCTCTCCCGACTCTGTCGGGCTCCTTCTTTCTTTCTCTTACCCCTTCTGTTTCTCTCTACCTCTCCCTCTTTCTCTCTCTTTGTTTCTCTCCACCTCTCCCTCTTTTTCTTTGTTTCTCTCTCCATCTCTTTCTCTCTGCCTCTCCCTCTTTCTCTCTCTATGTTTCTCTCTCCATCCCTCTCTCTCTGCCTCTCCATCTTTCTCTCTCTTTGTTTCTCTCTTCATCTCTCTCTCTACCTCTCTCTCTTTGTTTCTCTCTCCATCTCTCTCTCTCTGCCTCTTCCTCTTTCTTTGTTTCTCTCTCCATCTCTCTCTCTCCCTCTCCCTCTTTCTCTCTCTCTATTTCTCTCTCCTTCTCTCTCTCTACCTCCCCCTCTCTCTCTCTTTGTTTCTCTCTCCATCTCTCTCTACCTCTCCCTCTTTTTCTTTGTTTCTCTCTCCATCTCTCTCTCTCTGCCTCTCCCTCTTTCTCTCTCTGTTTCTCTCTCCGTCTCTCTCTACCTCTCCCTCTTTCTCTCTCTTTGTTTCTCTCTCCATCTATCTCCCTCTCCCTCTTTTTCTTTGTTTCTCTCTCCATCTCTCTCTCTCTGCCTCTCCCTCTTTCTCTCTCTCTGTTTCTCTCTCTGTCTCTCTCTCTTCCTCTCCCTCTTTCTCTCTCTTTGCTTCTCTCTCCATCTCTCTCTACCTCTCCTCTTTTTCTTTGTTTCTCTCTCCATCTCTCTCTCTCTGCCTCTCCCTCTTTCTCTCTCTTTGTTTCTCTCTCCATCTCTCTCTCTCTGCCTCTCCCTCTTTCTCTCTCTTGTCCTATCTCTCCATTTCTACTTTGTCTATCCCCCTCTCCTGCTCTCTCTTCTTTTCTTTCTTTCTTTCTTTCTTTCTTTCTTTCTTTTGTTCTTTCTCTTTACGGTCCTTCAGAAGCGGAAAACTTGTACCACATGTGAAAAGTTAAAAATCCAATGTGAGTACAGGCTCAGAGTTCGTCAAATTCCTCCTCTCCTCTCTCTTGGAATCTCCTTCCTCTCCTATCCCTCTTTTTTCCCTTTCTTTTCCCCTCTTCTCTCCCTCCCTGTGTCCCACATATAGCCTCTTCGTCTCTCTCTCTCTCCCCCTTTCTATTCCACCATTTCTGTCTCTTCCCTTTCTCTCTTTTAACCCCCCAACCTCTCATTCTCTCTTTCCCTCGAGCTATTTCTCCTCTACCTTTCTCTCTACTGTCCCTCTTTCCTCCTTTCATCTTTTCATTCTTTGTTTTTTCTTCCATTCCTCTCCTCTCACTCCTCTCTCTCCACTTCTGTCTCTACTTCTCACTCTCCTCTCTCCTTTTCTCTCATACCCTTTCTCCTTCTCTCTCTCCTACTCTCTCTCCTACTCACTCTCTCTCTCCTACTCTCTCTCTTCTCTCTCTCTTCTCTCTCTCCTACTCTTTCACCTTCTCTCTCTCCTTTCTCTGCTTTTCTGTCTCCTTCTCTCTCACCTTCTCTCTCTCCTTCTCACTCTCCTCTCTCTCTCCTACTCTCTTTCCTACTCTCTCCTTCTCTTTCTCCTACTCTCCTCTCTCTCTCCTACTCTCTTTCCTACTCTCTCCTTCTCTTTCTCCTACTCTCTTCTCTCTCTCCTACTCTCTCTCCTACACTCTCCCCTTCACTCTCCTTCACTCTCTCTCATACTCTCTCTACTACTCTCTCTCCTTCTCTCTCTCCCCTACTCTCTCTCCTTCTCTCTCCTGTCTCTCCTTCTCTCTCTCCTTGTCTCTCATACTCTCTCTCCTTCTCTCTCTCCTTGTCTCTCATACTCTCTCTCCTTCTCTCTCTCCTCTCTCTCCTTCTCTCTCTCCACTTCTGTCTCTACTTCTCACTCTCCTCTCTCTCCTCTCTCCTCTGTCTCCTCCTCTCTCTCCTTCCCTCTCCTACTCTCTCTCCTATCTCTACTACTCTTTCTTCTCTCTCTACTATTCTATCTTCTCTCTCTCTCCTATTCTATCTTCTCTCTCTCCTCTCTCTCCTACTCTCTCATTCTCTCTCCTTCTCTTGCTCCTACTCTCTCTCCTCTCTCTCCTACTCTCTCTCCTTCTCTCTCCTACTCTCTCTCCTTCTCTCTCCTACTCTCTCTCCTACTCTCTCTCCTTCTCTCTCTCTCTTTTTCCTTTCTTTTCCCCTCTTCTCTCCCTCCCTGTGTCCCACATATAGTCTCTTCGTTTCTCTCTCTCTCTCCCCCTTTCTATTCCACCCATTCCATCTCTTGCCATTCTCTCTCTTAACCCCCAAACCTCTCATTCCCTTTCTTACCTGCCCTCTATTTCATTCTCTCTCTCTTTCCCTCGAGCTATTTCTCCTCTACCTTTCTCTCTACCGTCCGTCCCTCCTTCCTCCTTTCATCTTTTCATTCTTTGTTTTTTTTTCCTTTCATTCCTTCCCTCCTTCCTTCCCTCCCTCCCTTGCCCTCTGTCTTTCTCTCAGATCCCTCGTTCTCTCTTAGTTCAGTCCAAAGTCGACGTTGTGCAGGAAATTAGTCAGTTCCTGTTGGGGGAAGCCCGAGCCGAGGCGAGAGGACGAACACCGAACGACCAAAAAAGAAGAAGAAAAAAAAAAATCTACAACAACTGCTTCAGCAAAACTTCAAAACACAATTTCCTCCACAAAAAACAAAATCTCCTGTTTTATTCTGCCTAAAAAATCAATTATTCAAACAGAAATTGCAAATGTAATCACAAAAACAATTAGGCCTAAAAAAAATAAATCTAAGTTTCCGGTTGCCGACCGACCCTGTTGATTTGCATGCGACCCAAATTATTTTATTGAACTTAATAAAATAAAATAAATTTGATACTCAAATTAATTTTACAAGCTTCGGTTAAAAAAGAAAGAAAACTAATAGCCTACTGTATTTTTCAATTTCCGCGGGGCAATGTGTACGGGGGTCCTCGGGTTACGACGGTAAAAAAATAAAAAATAAATAAAAATTACACGTCATTCCGTCTTACGCGGTTTAGCGTGGTAAGCAACGTAAACAAACGCGAACGGCGCACGGCGGAAGAATACGCTTTGTTGTGGTTGTAGGGCGAAGTCTTAAGAACGGATCAACTTAGGGTGACCATACGTTCTCTTTTCAGAGGCTGTCCGGGCTGTCCGGCCGGAGTTTATAAAATCCTTCAAATGTCCGGGTTTTTGATTCCGTTGGAAACGCGCTCCAGTTCGAGTCGAACCCCGGAACGTGTATTCATTCATTCACAAACAAGCGCGCCACGCTACACACACACACACACACACACACACACACACACACACACTCGCAGGCTGACAGGCAGGTAGGCGCACTGCGAAGACACAGAAAATGCCGAAACGCAAATGCAGTTTCACGGATGAATTGCAAAAAAAAGTACCCCTGTTTTCGCCCGGGGCGTGACAAGTGGGAGGCAGAATGCACAGTGTGCAAAGCTGGGACTTACGTCTCTGTGGCAAATAAGGGGTCCAACGATCTGAAAGCTCATATCGCCACAACAAAACACAAAATAGCTGTGCAGGGTGAGAGCTCGAGTTCAAAACTCACGACATACTTTGTGCGACCTGGAAAAAATGAAGATATGGTGAATGCAAGCGAGGGCGCTCTATTATTTGTATATTTTTTTCATTAGCCATTAGACACATTATTTTGAAGAATGGGCTTACTGAACATTGAAGGATAGGCTAACTCTCTTTTTCTTTTTGTTTTTTCTTAACTAAGGTGTAAGTGTCAGCCTTAAGATTGCTTATATTAATAAATATATTATTTATGTTTGTGAGTGTTTTGGGCTATTTTTCAGTATATCCAGGTAAAGTGTTCTTTTCTGGGGAATTCAGAAGCACAGTAAGCCCCCGACCATAAAACCCCTAAAAATGGGGGAAAAAACTCTAAAAAAAAAAAAAATTTTGCGCGCGAGCTGGAAGTGTGTCCTCTTTTCAGTGAAATACAATATGGTCACCCTAATCAACGTCGTAACCCGAGGACCCCCCTGTAATGTGCTTCTGTTTTTCTGTGATCTGTAAAATTCTCTGTCTGTACCCATAAAAACAATGGCGACGGCATCGCTGGACATATGCGTGGTCACGGTGAATTGTTAAGATTATGCAGTGCCAGTTTTAAGTTGACCAATGTCAACACCGTGTTAAATAAATGTAGTATTCAAAATTGTTTACTGCTTCTAAATTTAATGACTGCCATTTGAAAGAAGAACAGAAAAAACAATACAAAATCAGCATGTATTTTTGTAACATTGTAAGATATATTCTACATGTACTCTGGTACAGTCAACGACCTGGTTTCGCATGTTGGAGCTTCGTTCGACTATACTTAAGTATAGAATATGCCCTTAGCATTGAGATAGCTTTGGGAAATTATGCCAATGTCAATTATAGTCTTTACTGAAATAGTACTGCTGCGGAAGGAAATAAAATAAAATAAAATTTCAAAATGTCCTTATTCCCACAGGAAAAAAAATAAAAAATAAAAATAAAATAAATTCCCTACCTACCCATGTCTAGAACTGTCAACAAATCGGAAACCAACATTTATTTTTTTTAGGCCTTATATTTTTACTATTGTTCAGCCTTAGGTCAAATTCTCCAGCTCAGTATAGTCCTGACCAGTTTAATGCCATACTGTGGAACATTCCAGGCAAGACAACAGCGCCATGGAGACAAGCAGGTGGCCGAGTCTCCACTAGAAAAGTTACATAGTGTATCTTTAAGTAAACCCAGACTTGAACAAGACCAAAACAAGTCTACATCAGGACTAAATCAGGACTAAACCAAGTACGATTCAGGAGCAAACAGGACTAAATCAAACCAGGACCAAACCTGGACTAAACCAAGTATACACCAGGACTAAATCAGGACTAAACCAGGACTAAAACAGGACCAAACCAGGACCAAACCAGGACCAAACCAGGACTAAACCAAGACCAAATCACAACCAAACTAGGACTAACCCAAGTATACACCAAGCCAGGCCATCAAACCAGGACCAAACCAGAACTAAATCAGGACTAAACCAGGACCAAACCAGGACTAAACCAGGACCAAACCAGGACTAAACCAGGACCAAACCAGGACTAAACAAGGAGTAAACCAGGACTAAACCAAGCATACATCAGGACTAAACCAGGACTAAACCAGGACTAAACCAGGACTAAACAAGGAGTAAACCAGGACTAAACCAAGCATACATCAGGACCAAACCAGGACTAAACCAGGACTAAACCAGGACACGTGTGAACCCAGTGACAGACAGCCGCACCAAATTCTTCCTTGAGTTTCTTTTTGGCACAAAGCACAAGTGTGACCCTTCATATACTCTACCCCCCTCTGAATGAAATACTATCGCTCCTCTCTCCCTCCTTCTCTACCGCTCCTTCTCTCTCTCCCTCCTTCTCTCACTCCCTTCTTCTCTATCGCTCCTTCTCTCTCCCTCCTTCTCTACCACTCCTTCTCTCTCTCCCTCCTTCTCACTCCCTTCTTCTCTCTCTCTCTCTCCTTCTCTATTGCTCCTTCTCTCTCTCCCTCCTCTCTCCCTCCTTCTCTCACTCCCTTCTTCTCTATCGCTCCTTCTCTCTCTCTCCCTCCTTCTCTACCACTCCTTCTCTCTCTCCCTCCTTCTCACTCCCTTCTTCTCTCTCTCTCTCCTTCTCTATTGCTCCTTCTCTCTCTCCCTCCTCTCTCCCTCCTTCTCTCACTCCCTTCTTCTCTATCGCTCCTTCTCTCACTCCCTTCTTCTCTATCGCTCCTTCTCTCTCTTCCTCCTCTCTCTCCTTCCTTCTCTATTGCTCCTTTTCTCTCTATCACACCTTCTTTCCCTCCTTTGTTCTCTCTCTCACCCCCATGTATCTTCTCTCACTCTCTTTTCTTCTTTAGGTCATCTCTCTCTCTCTTTTTCCCCTTCTTGACTCTCCCCCTCTCTCTCCCTCCTTCTCTCTCTATCACTCCTTCTTTCCCTCCCTTCTTCTCTCCCTCCCTTCTTCTTCTCTCTCTCCCTCCTTTCTCTCTCTCTCTCTTTCTTCTTTAGGTCTTCTTTCTCTCTCTCTCTCTTTCCCCTTCTTGACTCTCCCTCCTCCTCTCTCACCCCTTTGTATCCTCCCTCACTGTTTCTCTCCCTCTCTCTCTCTCTTCCTTCCTTGTCCTCTTTTTCTGTCTCTCTCTCCACTTCTCCTTCATTTTCCCCCCTCTCTCTACTTCACTCTCTCTTTAATTCCCTCTTTCTCTCTCTCTCCTCCTTCTCTCTCTCTACCTCCTTCTCTCTCTCTCTCTCTCTTTTCTTCTTTAGGTCTTCTTTCTCTCTCTCTCTCTCTCTTTCCCCTTCTTGACTCTCCCTCTCTCTCTCTCTCCCTCCTTCTCTCTCACCCCTCTGTATCCTCCCTCACTCTTTCTCTCCCCCACTCTCTTGCTTCGTTGTCCTCTTTTTCTGTCTCTCTCTCCACTTCTCCTTCATTTTCCCTCTCTCTCTACTTCACTCTGTCTTTCATTCCCTCTTTCTCTCTCTCCTCCTTCACTCTCCCTCTCTCCTCCACCTCTCTCTCCCTTCCTTTCTCTCTCTCTCTCTGCATCGCTGTTGTCCTTCTCTCTTCTTTTCTTTCTTTCCTTCTCTCTCCACCTCCTCCTCCTTTCTTCTCTCCCGACAACTGGTCTGAGATCTGACAAGTGGCGACAGCCTCTCCCCAGAACCATAAAACAAAACTTCTACAGCCTTTCCACACCAAAAATATAAACCCCAGTGTACGAGTCAAACCCCCACGGAAATGTTACAGAGTGTAGCTTTAAAACAAGAAAAACCTGAACCCGCTGCACAAAAAAGAAAGTAAAACAGTACGATGATGATTGAATTCATAAAATTAAAGAAATAAATACTTTTAAAAGTCTTTTAGTAGATAATTTTGTTTGTCCAAATCTACTCAAAACAAGATCATATGTTTAATTTGTGTGTGTCCAGCGCAGGTGACTCCAAAAACTAAATAGAAAAAGCTGAGAATTTTGGATATATGACTTTAAAAATGGTTTAGTTCTGTTTTAAATCCAAATTCTGATTTTAGTTATGTCCAAATGTCCTCGAATAACCGCAGATTAATCTCTTCCAGTGAACAAACTGCTCCAGCCCTATTCCTTCCTCCTGCCCCTGCTCCTGCCCCTGCTCCTGCCCCACTCCCTGCTCCTGCCCTTTTCCTACCCCTGCTCCTGCCTTCCTCTTGCCTTCCTCCTACCTTCCTCCTGCCCTCCTCCTGTCTTCCTCCTGTCTTCCTCCTGCCTTCCTCCTGCCCTACTCCTGCCTTCCTCCTCTCGTCCTCCTGTTTTCCTCCTGTCTTCCTGCTGTCTTTCTCTTGTCTTCCTCCTGTCTTCCTCTTGTTTTCCTCCTGCCTTCTTCCTGTCTTCCTCCTGTCTTCCTCTTGCCTTCCTGTCTTCCTCCTGTTTTCCTCCTCTCTTCCTATTTTCCTCCTGCCTTCCTCCCGTCTTCCTCCTTTCTTCCTCCTGCCCTCCTCTTCTCATCCTCCTGCCCTCCTCCTGCCCTCCTCCTACCCTCCTCTTCTCATCCTCCTGCCCTCCTCTTCTCGTCCTCCTGCCCTCCTCCTGTCTTCCTCCTGTCTTCCTCCTGCCCTCCTCCTGCCCTCCTCCTGCCTTCCTCCTGCCCTCCTCCTGCGCTCCTCCTTTTTTCCTCCTGTCTTCTTCCTTACTTCCCCCTGCCCTCCTCCTCTTCTCCTTCTCCTGCCCTCCTCCTCTTCTCCTTCTCCTGCCCTGCTCCTGCCCTCCTCCTCTTCTCCTCCTCTTCTCCTCCTCCTGCCCTCCTCCTGCCCTGCTCCTGCCCTCCTCCTCTTCTCCTCCTCCTGCCCTGCTCCTGCCCTCCTCCTGCCCTCCTCCTGCCCTGCTCCTCTGTTCTTTGAACCTGCCCCACCTCTGGACTTGGCAGAGTCACAGAGAGAAGAGTTCTGGGTTCATAAGGACACAGATATCACACACGACACTAGAAAAACAACAATATTTATGTCTGATTTATTCTGCTTATTTCACCGGATCAAACGTCCTAATTTACACAAAACTCACTCTTGGGAGTTTAATGCCATACTGTGGAACATTCCAGGCAAGACAACAGCGCCATGGAGACAAACAGGTGGTAGAGTCTCCACTAGAAAAGTTACATAGTGTATCTTTAAGTAAACCCAGACTTGAACAAGACCAAAACAAATCTACATCAGGACTAAATCAGGACTAAACCAAGTATGATTCAGGACCAAACAAGACTAAATCAAATCAGGACTAAACCAGGACTAAACCAAGTATACATCAGGACTAAACCAGGACTAAACCAGGACTAAACCAAGGATACATCAGGACTAAACCAGGACTAAACAGGGCCAAACCAGGATTAAACCAGGACTAAACCAAGCATACATCAGGACCAAACCAGGACCAAACCAGGACTAAAGCAGAACCAAACCAGGACTAAACCAAGCATACATCAGGACTAAACCAGGACTAAACCAGGACACGTGTGAACCCAGTGACGCACCAAATTCTTCCTGACCAAACTGACTCTTGGGAACTTTAAGTCGTGTTATAATGTTGTTACCTCCTCAAAAACAGACCTGGAGTCGTTTTGTTTCATTCACACAGGTTTGAGTAACTCTTTAAAATACTTTTCTAGTGAAGGTCTACGGAGTTTAAAAACACATTGCACTGCTCTGCTCTACATTGTGACATCATAAAGTGGTAGTTTACAAGCTACTTTTTTTTACCTTTTGTTTCGTCGAGATTGACAATTCCAAGGCCGAGGTGAACCAAATGATTCTAGCGAAAGTGCACGGAGTTTAGTATGGGCAGAAATATGTGCCACCAGAAACTGAATTTGAATCGCATATTTTGAAATTGTATTTTTTAATTTGAATCATTGCATTGAAAAATTGCATCTGAATAGTATCATTTGAAATTGGATTTATTAGTTTCTAACAGGAATCTAATAACATTTAAAAATTCAACTCTTTTTATATGCCCACGTTCAGTTCTCGCAATTCAAATTCAGTTCTCAAAATTCAATTTCAGTTTACTGTTTTAATCTGAATTTGAATCACATAATTTGAAATTGTATTTTTAAATTTGAATCATTGCATTGGAAAACTGAATCTGAATAGTATCATTTGAAATTTAATTTATTCGTTTGTAACAGGAATGTAATAAAATTTGAAAATTCAACTTTTTATAAGCTCATGTTCAGTTCTCGCAATTCAAATTTAGTTCTCAAAATTTCGATTTCAATTTACTGTTTTAATCTACAGTTTCTGGTGGCACATATTTCTGCCCATACTCTTCATCCTTCATCTTTAAACTACACGGATGTTTGTCACAGTAAATTGAAATTGAATTTTGAGAACTGAATTTGAATTTTGAGAACTGAACATGAGCATTTAAAAAGAGTTAAAATTTCAAATTTTTATTAGATTCCTGTTACAAACTAATAAATTCAATTTCAAATGATACTATTCAGATTAGGGATGCACCGATGTGAAAATTTTAGCCAATACCGATATTAATGTTGCTGATATCAGACGATACTGATATTTATTTATTTTTAATTCTGAGATAACATTTTATACAGACTGAAAATCATGCAAAATGAATTTTTGAATGTCTTCTTTTATTTTCAAAACGTGTTTTGACTCCTGATTTTTTTTTTCAATTTCTATTTTTTTTATAGTGTAAAAAAAATTGACGCTTCACTATTAAAGGTCCCATGGCATGAAATTTTCACTTTCTGAGGTTTTTGAACGTTAATGTGAGCTCCCCTACCCTGTTTAGGGCCCCCCCACGGCTAAAAGTTGCGAAATGTCTAAACTGAGCATTTGCGATCCTTTTCTGCGTTTGAAAAAAACACAGCTCAAACGGGCGATTCTGAACAAGGCAACTATGTTACGTCACATCGAAAAATGCAGTTCCACCCCCCGTCTGGATGTCTACCCACCGTCTGTAAATCATGCCCAGAGAGTTTGGACCGTGAATGAGCTACGCAATGCGAAATGCGTTTTTTTATTTGCCTGGAGGCACGTGAGAATGTTTCCAGGCTCGGAAGTCCTTTATCTGAGCCTCTGGACCTCTGAAACAGCAGTGGTTTAATTTTATTTTCTGTGAAAATGTGTTTTTTTTCATTGAAATGCCTCTCTTTTCTTCCTCCGCGCTTTAAATGCGGAAATGGGAGACAGCGCACAGCGCAGCGCTAAAACAAGGAACCAGCGGCACATTTGCCCCCCCCCCACCCGCTCCTCTAACCTATCTCTGTCCTTCTCATTTGCATTCAAGCAACAAGGCCCAGAATGAGTTGTTCAGTGAGAGATTTTCTGACTCTGACTGTGTTCGTGGGTCTTTCTCATGCACTGAGTCTTGATTTTGGAGCAGGATTCATTTACAGTATTAGGGAACCATTAAGGCACCATATAAAAGCATCAAGAAGTGCCATGTCATGGGATCTTTAATACATTTTGTTGAAAATCTACGAAGGTTTAAGTGTTTAAACGAGAGAGAAATGTGAGAAAACGTTAATTCAAGGGATTACTGTACTGACAAATATCGGTCGTTAATATTGGCCCACTTTTACACATCGACATTGGTATCAACCGATAACAATATGTTAAAAATGTGGCAATATCGGACGATGCCGATATATTGTGCATCCCTAATTCAGATTCAATTTTTCAATGCAATGATTCAAATTAAAAAATACAATTTCAAATTATGGGATTCAAATTCAGTTTCTGGTGGCACATATTTCTGCCCATAGTTTAGAAACGCAGTGGAGCACTTCCTATATTATGTTTTCCGTTTCAGTTTGAGTAAATACACAGGGTTTGTGTGTTAAACGTGTGTGAATGAAACAAAAAAATAAACAAAACGACATTAGAACACAGATCAGAAAATAGCGTGAAAAACACACAAGCTCCACATGCTATTTGCAGTTTTCCGCAATTCAAACCGCCCCGGACCTCCCCCTCCCCCACCTAGATCAATACACAAGAGGAGACCAATCAAAAAGGCCCGCTTGCACCACATGCTAATTAGCCTCTTCTCTGCCTTTCGTCCACTTCTGAGCGTCGAAATCAGCCATAAATACTGAAAAATGTGCCTAAAAATACAAAATAAGTGTTTTTCAGAGACGGCAAATTCCCCTCAGCCTGCCCCCGGCTATGTGATCTGAGAAAGCTATTAACGATGATTGCGATTTGAATTAATTACATTGTGAGTTCAAGGTGGTGCTTGAACTGGCTTTTTCTGGCAGAGGGAATAAATGAGTAAACATCCCAGAATATTGCACAACAGCAGATGGTGAAATTAATAGCTACAGAAAATGAGTCACCTGCGGGCTATGAGGAAGAAAAAAAGAAATTAAAAATTGTTGCAGAGGAACGTATGTGAAGCCAACGTGATGACGACGTTTTGAAATGGTAAATATATCATTAAAGGTCCTATAATTACGCTAAAATTACTCTTGTGAGCTTTAAGTCGTGTTATAATGTTGTTATCTCATCAAAAACAGACCTGGAGTTGTGTTTTGTTTCATTCACATGTTTGAGTAATCCTTTATTATTAGTCTGTACATCTCCAAAGCTCAAAACCCTTTTTAAAATAATTTTATTTAATAGGAACAGTGCATATTAATGAACATCTACAACATTGCAGTGTAAATACGCCAGATTATAGCAAAAATGCTAATTTCCATCTGTCGTCCCTGGGCAAATGACACCACAGCAAAAACAACAAAAACAACTGACAATAGCAGCAGTTAAAGGGATAGTGCGTTTTTTTTTTTATGTTAAAGGCAAATTAACGTTTTTTTACAATCTGAACCTTCTTTCGGCAATAAAACAAGTAGTTTTACTCACCCATAGCATTTTTCTGTCAATTGGAGCAGTATCGCAGAACTTATGTTGAGCCGTTCTGTTCTAGTAATGATCCCGTATCCGTTAACATGGTGCTGTATCATATGCTCGGGGCATTACTTTGCGGTGTCCAAATAACACAAACTTTAGCACTTTTCAAATCATAGAAGCCCGATGTCTTAATAAAAGATTTCGTTTGAAGCAAAAGTGGCCTGTAATCCGAGATTTAGCCATAGTTTCGAGTAGATGAGGACGCCAGTGTGCATGCGCGGACTGTGCTCTCAGCTCCCGGGACCCAAACATGAAATGCAAAGCTGAAAACTATGGATAAATCTCGGATTACAGGCCACTTTTGCTTCAAACGAAATCTTACATTAAGACATCGGGCTTCTATGATTTGAAAAGTGCTAAAGTTTGTGTTATTTGGAGACCGCAAAGTAATGCCCCGAATACAAATGCTAACGGATACGCTACAACATAACTTTCTTCAAACAGCTCCAAATGACACAAACGTGATATGGGTGAGTCAAACGACTTGTTTTATTACCGAAAGAAGGCTCAGATTGTAAAATAACGTTACTTTTCCTTTAATCTGTATGGGTTTCCTTCTAAAAGTGTCGTGCGGTAACACTGGCTTACCGTTGACAGTCTCGTCTCAGCCCGGTTCTGCTCGCGTTCTGGAGCTCACGTAAGTAGGTCCGGTAAGTTCGCGGGGACAGGAAATAAAGCTTCTTCGCAAAACAACATTTGTCCAAAAAGTGAGATATATTTCCGTCACAGACAGTTTTCTGAAAAAATCCAGCTGCCTAATTCGCATTCGTATCACTCCGCCCACGTTAGCTCTATTGCCTGTTCACTTGTAAGTGGATGGTTACGGCAGATGCGGTACGGCGACGGCGGATGATTACAAGTGAACAGGATAGGTAGGCTAGGCTACCCGCGCAGTGATACAACTCCGAGAGAAAAGGAAACCATGCGAAATAGGGAAAATAGGCTGCTGGATTTTTTCGGACAACTGTTTGTGACGGAAAGAAATATCACTTTTTGGCCAAATGTTGTTTTGCGAAGAAAAACAAGCTTTATTTCCTGTCCCCGCGAACTTACCGGACCTACTTACGTGAGCTCCAGGAACCCGAGCAGAACCGGGCTGAGACAAGACTGTCAACGGTAATCCGGTGTTACCGCACGACACTTTTAGAAGGAAACCCATACAGATCAACATAAAAAATACGCACTATCCCTTTAATGGGAACAGTGCATATTAATGAACATCTACAACATTGCAGTGTAAATATGCCAGACTATAGCAAAAATGCTAATTTCCATCTGTCGTCCCTGGGCAAATGACACCACAGCAAAAACAGCAAAAACAAGTGACAATGACCGCAGTTAAACATTAAAAGTGTCTGGTTTTCCTTTAGCCGCTGTTTCAAATAAGATTTGAAAGTGTCCAGTGTTGGAGTCTCTCTGATAATGGGAGAGTTCCAGAACTTAGGCTACGTTCAGACTGCAGCCTGAAGTGACGCAAATACGATTTTTTTCGCCCCTATGCGACCTGTATCTGATCTTTTAATGACACAGACCCAATTTTTTCAAATGCGACCCAGGCCACTTGGATATGTGGTCCTAAATCCGATACATATCCGATCTTTTGGCATGTGACTTCAGTCTGAACGGCCAGGTCGCATTCATCCGACCTACACGTCATCAACAAACGAGAGTGGTACAAGTAGGAGTTCACAAATGTACACAAACGTTCTTCTCGTCATATGAAAATTGTGTATGAAGTCCGTGTCAGTGAAGCAGCAAAGCACATGGCAATCCCACCACTCTCAGCACCAACACGTTCCTTTCTAGGGACTTTGCTGCCACTGCCCCACAAAACGCCAAGGCCAAAAACCTCGTCCTTCTCCTTCTCAATCTCTCTCAATAAGTTGTACATGTTCTGGCTCTGGTATGACAGCAACTTTAAAATCTCCAGGCGCTCAATACTAGCGTCCATGTTTAGGCGACTTCCTTAAACACTGAGCAAGCTCGCTGCACGTGACCTCATCGTGTCCTCCAAGGCGCATACGGGACACTTTGGGCGTTTAAAGTTCACACTGGAGATCACATACACATGAAAACGGGGCAAGGGTGAAAAAGGTGAGAAGGGTGCGCTAACCCTAACCCTAACCCTAGACCCAGTTTAGTCGCGGTTTAGTCCCGATTTAGTCCCGTTTAGACCTGGTTTAGTCTTGGTTTAGTCCTGTTTTAGTCCCGGTTTAGTCCTGGTTTAGGCCCCTGCTGTCAGCTAATCTGTCCCTTTGATGCAGAAATAATACGATAATGTGACTCACCCCATAAGAATGCAGTCACTCCGTTGTAACAGTTTGCCGTGTTAATTTATGTATTCATTTATGTGGATGCGCATGTTACGTATACCCATGAACCTTAATTATCCGGAGCTCCGGAGAAACAGACGTATCCAGAACGTGTTCCATGTCCCGAGGCCAGAGTTTCTTCTTACGTAGCATTAACGTAACGAGTTAAGGATTTTGTCCAGTTCCATGAAATGCCACGAACATACACGAGGCTTGCTCACAGCTGATTGACGAACAGGCGCAAATACAACAGCGCTAATCGTCATGATTGGCGGGAGTGCGGTCGGTGGGTAATTATGTTGCAACATGATTGGAAGCTGAAGCGTAGTTCCGCCCTTCAAACTTGCGGGATTTTGCTCAGTCAATTAATATTTTCCCAACCTCCCGACCCCACATTTTTTACACGATTCACGTAGGTCACCTATTTTGGCTTCAAAACAGCAAATTTCGCCAAAAGGTGAGGGATTTTCATGCCTGCATACAAGTCACATTTAATTGAAAATGTGAACGACCTCACAAAAAAATCGGATTTCACAAAGAAATCTAAATTCAACATTAAGCCCTGCAGTCTGAACGTAGCCTTAGACTTTACTGATCCACAAGGGAAATTACTTATTTCTTACTTATTGCATTAGAATAACAAAGAGTAAAACATATTTAAAAATGTCAAAAAATATGAAAAAGTATAATAAACTTCTGGTAAAAACTTTTAATAATTAATTTTTAATAACAAACAGATCCATGTAGTTGTTGTCCACTCGCTGCACAGAGCACATTTCCCGTCTCTTTGCTCCTCCCCCCGTCTCCGTCTCTCCGTCTCTCCGTCTCTCACAAAAGTCCATCCCCTCCGGCCTCCAGGACCACCGGGGCTCCAGAGGGGGGAGAGACGATGATTGTGTCCCAGAGAAGTGAGGCGTGACGGGCAGCGGTGTGGGACAGAGGGGGGGTACGGCTGGAGGACTACCAGACTGAATCAGGCAGAATACAAACTCTTATATTACTGCCTATAGAAATATAGGTTCCAGGGCCGATATTATGGAAATGAGTGATTTTCAGATTCTATAGAGCGTTTTCACGAACCCGGAAAAAACAGACGATTACCCGTATGTGCGGCATCTTGGATCTTGCATCTTGGATGCATTACACGCTCAAAATTACATGTGTTTATATAGCAACCATGCAGAAAAAAAATCCAAATTTTGCAAGAAACCTTCCACATCGTAATCCAAAAGTTCTGACACAGTTGACCAGCTGTATAGGGATAAGTTGAATGCCAAAGAAAAGAAGCGTTAAATGAAAAAACTCGAATTAATTGGGCAAGAAGATCCGTATGAGATGGATTCAAGTTTGTTCAGTGACAGTGGAGATTTGTTGATTCTGCTGCTGTAAGCGACCCCGATATTGTGAACTACCTGGTCTTCTCCCCAAGTCCTGATACAGCACAAGACCTTCAGAGCTCTAAAGGTCTGGAGGCAACAACCAGTTTGTTTGTGGCTATTACGAGAGCGTAAAGTGCAGAAAACTGGAGACAAGCGTATTGTGATGGCAAAGGTCGATCTAGTAGACCCACATGTGTAACGTGTACTAGTATATTGCTTTTTATTATTCACATTTTGCAAAGATACGGCTACTGGCTAAGATACGGCTAAGATACGGCTAAGATACGGCCAAGATATGGCTAATGTACGGCTAAGATACGGCTAAGATATGGCTAAGATACGGCCAAGATATGGCTAATGTACGGCTAAGATACGGCTAAGATACGGCTAAGATACGGCCAAGATATGGCTAAGGTACGGCTAAGATACGGCTAAGATACGGCTAAGATATGGCTAAGATACGGCCAAGATACCGGTAAGATATGGCTAAGATATGGCTAAGATACGGCCAAGATACCGGTAAGATATGGCTAAGATACGGCTAAGATACAGCTAAGATATGGCTAAGATACGGCTAAGATACGGCTAAGATACGGCTAAGATACAGCAAAGATATGGCTAATATACGGCGATCCACAATCTCCTTTCCTTTGATAATTGCTGTCTGTTCACCCTGGTTTAGTCCTGGTTTAGTCCTGGTTTAGTCCTGGTTTAGTCCTGGTTTAGTCCTGGTTTAGACCTGGCTTAGACCTGGCTTAGTCCTGGTTGGTCACTACTTTAGGTAAACGATAAACTGCAGGTGTTTTTCTCTGTCCGCGCTCCGTTTTCGTCTGGACGCGAATATTTACTGATCCAACACGTGTGTGGACGCACATTTTTTTCCACCCGCATAAATTTTTTTTTAAACAATCTGCTAGTTTCAGTCCATAATTAGTCCTGGTTTAGTTCTCGTTCAGTCATGCTTTAGTCCTGGTTTAGTTCTCATTCTTGGTTCGCTTCAAGTCCTGGTCAAGTCTAGTTTAGTCCTTGTTTAGTCCAAAATTAGTAGTGGTTTAGTTCTGGTCTAGACCTGGTTTAGTCCACACGTAATCCTGTAATCACGGGTTAGAACTGCTTTTTTGTCCTCATTCTTGGTTCACTTCAAGTCCTGGTCAAATCTAGTTTAGTCCTTGTTTAGTCCAGTTAAAAGGCTAGTTCAGTCCAAGATTAGTCCTGGTCTAGTTCTAGTTCAGCCATGCTTCAGTCCTGGTTTAGTTCTAATTCTTGGTTCACTTCAAGTCCTGGTCAAATCTAGTTTAGTCCTTGTTTAGTCCAAAATTATTAGTAGTTACTGCTTTTTTGTCCTCATTATATAAAGGTTCAGACCAGTTTTAGTCCTGGTTTAATTCTCATTCTTGGTTCGCTTTCGTCTAGTTTAGTCCAGTTAAAGTGCTAGTTCAGTCCTGGTTCAGTCCTGGTGCAGACCTGGTTTAGTCCTGGTTTAGTCCACGTGTAGTCCTGTAACTCTGGTCCTGGTTCTTCACATCTGCATTGCACCTTTTCGGCGTTCTTTTCGTTACATAAGAGCCCGTGTGTGTGCTGTATTTGTACTATAGGGTTTCACTGACAGGATCCTTCCATACGGCGTAAACGGGACCAGCCTTTTCCTCCCGTTTCCTTCCGGAATTCTTGGCCAATTGAACAATCAGGTCAGATCTATTTCCACACCGCCTCCTGCTCCCTCGCTCTTCCTCTCTTTCTCTCTTTTTTTCATTCTTTCTCTCTATCCATCCTCTCTGTCTCCTCTCTTTCGCCGTTACTCCTACTCTGGTCTATCTGCTATACTGCCCTTCTCCTTCCTCTCTAATATCCTCACTCTCTTTATCTCTCTCTCTCTCCTTTCTTTCTCTTTTTCTCTCTCTCCTTCCCCCCTCTCCTTCTCTTCCTTTCTCTACCTCCTTCTCACTCTCTCTTTCCTTGACTGCTCTTTTCCTCTCTTTCTCTCCCCCCACGTTTTCTCTCTTCCTCTTTCCCTCTCTCCTCTCCCTTTGTGTCTCATTTATTTTCTCTTTGTCTCTCCCTCTCCTTTCTTCCTCTTTTTCTCTCTCTCCTTCCCCCCTCTCCTTCTCTTCCTTTCATTACCTCCTTCTCACCCTCTCTTTCCTTGACTCCTCTTTTCCTCTCTTTCTCTCTCGCCCTCCTGTCATCCCCTCCTCTTCTTTCATTACCCCCCACGTTTTCTCTCTCTTCCTCTTTCCCTCTCTCCTCTCCCTTTGTGTCTCCTTTACTCTCTCAATCTCTCTCTTTGTCTCTCCCTCGCTCCTCCCTCTCAACTATCCTTACTCTCTTGATCTCTCTCCCTCTCCTTTCTTTCTCTTTTTCTCTCTCTCCCCTTCCCCCCTCTCCTTCTCTTCCTTTCATTACCTCCTTCTCACTCTCCTTCTCTTCCTTTCATTACCTCATTCCCACTCTCTCTTTCCTTGACTCCTCTTTCCCTCTCTCCTCTCCCTTTGTGTCTCCCTTACTCTCTTTATCTCTCCCTCTCCTTTCTTTCTCTTTTTCTCTCTCTCCTTCCCCCTCCCCTTCTCTTCTTTTCCTTACCTCCTTCTCACTCTCTCTTTTCTTGACTCCTCTTTTCCTCACTTTCTCTCTCGCCCTCCTGTCATCCCCTCCTCTTCTTTCATTACACCCCACGTTTTCTCTCTCTTCCTCTTTCCCTCTCTCCTCTCCCTTTGTGTCTCTTTTACTCTCTTTGTCTCTCCCTCTCTTCTCCTACTCCCTCGCTCCTCCCTCTCTTTATCTCTCCCTCTCCTGCTCCTTTCATTCAGCCTCTCTTTCTCTTTTTCTCTCTCTCTCCTTCCCCCTCTCCCTCTCTTCATTTTATTAACTCCTTCTCACTCTCTCTTTCCTTGTCTCTCTTTTCCTCTCTCAACCTCTTTGTCTCTCCCTCTCTTCTCCTACTCCCTCCATCTCTCCTCTCCTCCTCCCTCTCTCCTCCTTCCTCTCTTTCTCTTTTTCCCTCTCTCCTCCCCCTCTCCTATTTCTTCCTTCCCCTCTCCTTTTCTCTCTTCTCTTCCTTTCATTACCTCCTCTCACTCTCTCTTTCCCTGACTCCTCTTTTCCTCACTTTCTCTGTCCCCCTCCTGTCATCCCCACTCTCTCTCTCTCTTTATCCCCCTCTCCTCCCCTCCTCTTCTCTTCTTTCATTCGTGTGTGGTTCCCTGCAGCTGTTACGAGTTCACGTCACATGTGGAGGAGATCGTGCGCCTGATCGCCCGTGGCAACAGACATGTGAGGATGAACAGAAGAGAGGGAAGGAGGGAGAGAGAGAGGGAGGAGGAGAGAGGGAGGGAGGAGAGCAGAAAGGGAGAAGGAGAGAGGGAGGCAGGGAGGAGAAGAGAGAGGGAGGGAGGAGGAGAGGAGAGAGGGAGGAGGAGAGGAGAGATGGAGGGAGAAGGAAAGGAGAGATGAGTAGGAGAGGAGAGAGGGAAGGAGGAGGAGAGAGGGAAAAGGGAGTTTTAGGAGAGAAGGAGGAGGAGAGAAGGAGGAGGAGAGAAGAAAGGGAGGGAGAGGAGAGAGGGAGGGAGGAGAGGAGAGAGGGAGGAGGAGAGGAGAGGGGGTGAGGAGGAGACAGGGAGGAGGAGAGAGGGAAAAGAGAGTATTAGGAGAGTGGGAGGAGGAGGAGGAGAGCAGAGAAGGAGGAGGACACAGGGAGGAGGAGAGAGGGAAAAGAGAGGGTGTTTTAGGAGAGGGGGAGGGGAGGAGAGAGGGAGAAGGAGAGGAGAGAGGGAGGAGGAGAGGCGAGAGGGAGAAGGAGAGGAGAGAGGGAAGGAGGAGGAGAGATGGCGGGAGGAGAGGAGATAGGGAAGGAGGAGAAGAGAGAGAAAAGGGGGAGTTTTAGGAGAGAGGGAGGAGGAGAGAAGAGAAGAGAAGGAGGATGACACAGGAAGGGAGGAGGAGGAGAGAGGGAAAAGAGAGGGTTTTTTTAGGAGAGACAGGAGAGGGAGGATAGGGGAGAAGGAGGAAGAACAAGGGAGGGAGGAGAGAGGGAAAGGAGAGAAGGTGAAAAGGAGTAAGGGAGAACAGAAGGAAAGAGAAAGATAGAGAGAGCGGGAGAAAAGAGGAGGAGAGGAGATGGAGGGATTCGGCAATAGAGAGCGGTTGGTGAGGAGAGGAGTAAGGAAGTAAGAGAGAAGAGATTGAAAGGGAAAGGGAGGAAAGAGCGGAAGGAAATATAGGAGAGAAAAGAAAGAGGAGAGGATAGAGGGAGAAGGAGAGGAGAGGAGAGAGGGAAGGAGGAGGAGAGAGGGAAAAGTGGGAGTGTTAGGAGAGAAGGAGGAGACGAGAGAAGAAGGAGAGTAGAGAGGGAGAAGGGGAGGAGGAGAGGAGACAGGGAGGGAGGAGGAGAGAGGGAAAAGAAGTACAGAAGGAAAGAGAAAGATAGAGAGAGCAGGAGAAAAGAGGAGAGGAGACAGGGGGAGGAGTAAGGAAGGAGAGGAGTAAGGAAGTAAGAGACAAGAGACTGAAAGGGAAAGAGAGGAAAGAGCAGAAGGAAATTAGACAGAGAGACAGAGAAAGAGAGGATACAGGGAGGAAAAGAGGGATAGAGAGAGAGGAGAGAAAAGAAGGAGGAGAGGAGAGAGGGAGGAGAGTGCTTGTTGCATGCAAACCACAGCAGATATGCAAAGAGCTGCTCCTGTGTCATTATGAAAAACAGATTTTACCTTTCGATTCGACTCGTCCAAAAGCAACGCTCAGAGAGGAAACGAACGAACACGACTCAAAACACCAATTTTAATTCATTACATTTACCCAGAAAAATGTAAACCTCATCTTGACCAACTTAAAGCTCGGGTATTTCACTTTTTATGTTTCTTTTTTTGTTTTTTGTTTTCTCCAACTGCTGCTAATAATAAAGTGTTTTTAGTTGAAGCGCCAAAAGCAGCTCTCTGATTGGCCGATTTTGGGAGGTCCACCCCAGTTTTTCGTCTTTAATTACCTGGTTTAGTCCTGGTTTAGTCCTGGTTTAGTCCTGGTTTAGTCCTGGTTTAGTCCTGGTTTAGTCCTGGTTTAAAGCTGTTTTTAGACCTTTTATAGTCCTGGTTTAGTCCTGGTTTAAAGCTGTTTTTAGACCTTTTATAGTCCTGGTTTAGTCCTGGTTTAGACCAGTTTTTAGACCTTTTATAGTCCTGGTTTAGTCCTGGTTTAGACCCATTTTTAGACCTTTTATAGTCCTGGTTTAGTCCTGGTTTAGACCCATTTTTAGACCTTTTATAGTCCTGGTTTAGTCCTGGTTTAGACCTGTTTTTAGACCTTTTATAGTCCTGGTTTAGTCCTGTTTTAGACCCGTTTTTAGATCTTTTATAGTCCTGGTTTAGTCCTGATTTAGACCTGTTTTTAGACCTTATAGAGTCCTGGTTTAGTCCTGGTTTAGTCCTGGTTTAGACCTGTTTTAGACTTGTTTTTAGACCTTTTATAGTCCTTGTTTAGTCCTGATTTAGACCAGTTTTTAGACCTTATATAGTCCTAGTTTAGTCCTGGTTTAGACCTGTTTTTAGACCTTTTATAGTCCTGGTTTAGTCCTGATTTAGACCTGTTTTTAGACATTATATAGTCCTGGTTTACTCCCGGTTTAGACCCGTCTTTAGACCTTTTATAGTCCTGGTTTAGTCCTGGTTTAAAGTTGTTTTTAGACCTTTTATAGTCCTGGTTTAGTCTTGATTTAGACTTAGATTTAGAAGGTCCGAATCAAAGGAGCAAACGAACTCTGGTTCGTTTTAAACGAACCAAACAAGGCAGGTGTGAATACACCCTCAATTATTACGAAATGGGGTTAACACCGAGTCATGCATGAAAAAAAAAAAAAGTGAAATACCGTGACACCGATATAATTTTGAAAAATACCGCCCAGCTCTATCTGAAATCAAATGATTCTAGTGTAGGTTTACAATGGAGCAATTCCTGTATGTACTACTGCATGACATCACAAAGTGGAACAGAGTGTTTACAGTTTGAGAGAAGAACTCAAGCTAAATCTGCAGGGTTTGTGTGTTAAATGTGTGAATGAAACAAAACACAACTCCAGGTCCGTTTGTTGTGAGGAAACAACATTAGAACACACTGTACCTCTCTTTGATCTCAGTAAACACCTGAACATGAGGTGAAACAGGGCTGGAGGTGAAAACAATGGTTCCATCTCCCATAATTTGGCAAGACACCTTCAGATCGTTGGAGTCTGTCATATTTTGTTTTTGTCCTTATTGTGACCCCGTCTGTGTCAGCACAAACCTGAGATCAGAACCAGGCCCGGACCTGTTCGCACACTCATATTTACATTATTGGATGAAAGCTAACTCCCGATGAGGAAGTCCGTGACAGAACCAGGCATGTCCTCAACACTGGAGCGCACTCGAGAAGAACAAGCACCGAAAACTCACAATATGTCGACATTTATTTAAAGGGACAGTGCGTATTAAAGGTCCTATATTACGTTTTTTTATTGTTTCCTCATCACAGACAGACCTGGAGTTGTGTTTTGTTTCATTCGCACATGTTTAAAGCACAAATTCTGCATATTTAGGCAACTTCTCGAACAGAAAACACTCACTTTATACTCCACACAACTTCACTAGAATCATCTGGATAATTTAAACCCTGGAATTGGCCAAATAAAGGTAAAAAATAGTAGCCGTTAACTTGAAAACTACCTCTTCGTGACATCACAAGTTGGAACATTTTGAGCTTTGGAGCTGTAAACCGACTAATAATCAGGCATGAAAACGGGTGAGGTTATTCACAGATTCTGAAAGTGCAGATTCTAAGCTTTCCAACAATGCCTTACACATGGAAATCTGAGAACATCTGCAGAATTCAATAATACACAGGATAATATGTTATCACACACGTACATACATACACCTTAGTCCTGGTTTAGACCCGGTTTAGTCCTGGTTTAGACCCGGTTTAGTTCTGGTTTAGACCCGGTTTAGTCCTGGTTTAGACCCGGTTTAGTCCTGGTTTAGACCCGGTTTAGACCTGGTTTAGACCCAGTTTAGTCCCAGTTTAGTCCTGGCTGAGACCTGGTTTAGACCTGGTTTAGTCCCAGTTTAGTCCCAGTTTAGTCCTGGCTTAGACCTGGTTTAGTCCCAGTTTAGACCTGGTTTAGTCCCAGTTTAGACCCAGTTTAGTCCCGGTTTAGACCCAGTTTAGACCCAGTTTAGGCCTGGTTTAGTCCTGGTTTAGTCCCGGTTTAGTCCTGGTTTAGTCCTGGTTTAGACCCGGTTTAGACCTGGTTTAGACCCGGTTTAGTCCCAGTTTAGTCCCAGTTTAGTCCCAGTTTAGTCCTGGCTTAGACCTGGTTTAGTCCCAGTTTAGACCTGGTTTAGACCTGGTTTAGTCCCGGTTTAGACCCAGTTTAGTCCCGGTTTAGACCCGGTTTAGACCCGGTTTAGACCCGGTTTAGACCCAGTTTAGACCTGGTTTAGTCCTGGTTTAGTCCCAGATTAGTCCCGGTTTAGTCCTGCTTTAGTCCCGGTTTAGTCCTGGATTAGTCCTGGATTAGTCCTGGTTTAGACCTGGTTTAGACCTGCTTTATTTAGTCTTGGTTTAGTCCTGGTTTACCCGGTTTTAATCGCGGTTTAGTCCCGTTTCGACCTGGTTTAGTCCTGGTTTAGTCCTGGTTTAGTCCTGGTTTAGTCCTGGTTTAGTCCTGGTTTAGACCCGGTTTAGGCCCGGTTTAGGCCTGGTTTAGTCCCGGTTTAGACCTGGTTTATTTACTCTTGGTTTAGTCCTGGTTTAGACCCGGTTTTAATCACGGTTTAGTCCCGGTTTAGTCCTGTTTTAGTCCTGGTTTAGTCCTGTTTTAGTCCTGGTTTAGGCCCCTGCTGTCAGCTAATATGTCCCTTTGATGCATAAATAATCTGATAATATGACTCACCCGGTCACTCCGTTTTAACAGTTTGCCGTGTTAATTTGCGTATTCACGTGTATGCGCGTGTCGCGTATATCCACGGACTTTAATTATCCGGAGCTCCGGAGAAACAGACGTATCCCGAACGTGTCCCGAGGCGAGAGTTCCTTCTTACATAGCATTAACGTAACAAGTTAAGGATTTTGTCCAGTTTCATGAAATGCCGCGTACATATTCACGAGCGCTAATCGTCGTGATTGGCGAGAGCGTGATCGGTGGGTAATTATGCTGAAACATGATTGGAAGCTGGAGCGCAGTTCGGCCCATTGAACTTGCGGGATTTTGCTCAGTCAATTAATATTTTCTCCTCGGATCTACACGATTCACGTAGGTCAGCCATTTTGACTTCAGAATAAAGTGTCACTCAAAAAAACTCAAAAAACACAACTCCAGGTACGTTTTTGATGAGAAAGCAACATTATAACATGTAACTTTTTGGTTGCCGGGTCTACCTTCTGCCCGTTTCCATGGAGATGTTAGAGCTCTGCCTGGAATATTCCACAGCATGGCATTAAACTTACCTTGCATTTATTCAATTATCGCTTTTTCCGTTGTGAGTGGGGTCGCCTCTCCACAGATCTGACCTGTAACTGACCCGGCGGCTATTGGTTTCCGTGATTTTAAACAAGCTTAATGCCATACTGTGGAACATTCCAGGAATCTGATACCTCCATCAGAAAAGTCGCGTAGTTTATCTTAAATTTGCATCTGAAAAAAAAACAAGAAAATAGCCGTAAGCCAGTTTTAAATTTCATAAAATCATCTCTCTCTTTTTCCAAATCTTCATATCGATTTTAAACAACATTTCTCTGAGGACAATTGATCCTTTTTTAAGTCAGATGCCCCGCTCTGTCCTGCTTGTTATCCGCTTGTGGAAATAATCTTTTCCTATTACCTTCAATGGGCTGTGTCAGTGCACCATGACCGAGGCCATTAGAACACACGGAAATATAAAAACAAATCAATTTTCTATTCACGCTCCGAATCACAAAACTATTCCAGACAAACGAGAGGCTCAGGGCAGAGGCCAAAGCGCAAACGGTGAGGAAATCAGGATTCTGTGGAATTATGGGGAACAATAAAAACTTAAGATGTGCTAGAAGTGAGGGAGAGGTACTGCTGTTAAAGGGGTCAAATGGAAAAGTCCAGTTTTAGTCCTGATTTAGTTCCCATTTTTGGTTCACTTCAAGTCCTGGTTTGGGCCTACTACGATCTCGGACAGACTGAGAGCTCAGAGCGCAGCAGGAACACTGAAAAACGAAGCACTTCCTCTGTGTGTTTTTCTGTTTGGGTGAAGGTCAAATGGTAAAGTCCTCCTGAACCCAATCCCCAAGTACACAGGAAAGAAGAGAGGGAGGAAAGAGGGAGGGAGTGAGGGAGATAGAGAGAGAGAGGGAAGAGAGGGAGAGAAAGAAAGAAAGAAAGAGAGGGAGAGGGAAGGAGGGAGGGGGAGGAAGGGATGAGGAAAAGAGAGGGGGGACATATGGATAGAAAGAGAGACGGAGAAAGAAAAAGCGGAGAGGGAGGAGATAGGGAGGAGGAAGAGAGGGAGAGGGAGGAGAGGGAAGAGAGGGAGGAGAGGGAAGAGAGGGTGAGGGAAGAGAGAGAGGGAGGGAGGGATGGATGGAGGAAGAGAGAGGGAGGATGGAGGAAGAGAGAGGGAAGAGGGAGGGAGGGAGGAGGAAGAGAGGGAGGGAGAGGAATGAGAGGGAGGGAGGAAGGGAGAGAGAGGGAGGAAAGAGGGAGGGAGCGAGGGAGATAGAGAGAGAGAGGGAAGAGAGGGAGAGAAAGAAAGAAAGAAGTGAGGGAGAGAAAGAAAGAAAGAAAGAAAGAGAGAGAAAGAAAGAAAGAAGAGAGAGAGAGGGAAAAGAGGAGAGGGAGGAGATAGGGAGGAGGAAGAGAGAGAGGGGGGCATATGGATAGAAAGAGAGAGGGAGGGAGAGGGAAGAGGGGTAGAGAGGGAGAGAGGGAAGAGAGGGTGAGGGAAGAGAGAGAGGGAGGGAGGGATGGAGGAAGAGAGAGGGAAGAGAGGGAGGATGGAGGAAGAGAGAGGGAAGAGGGAGAGAAAGAAAGAAAGAAAGAAAGAAAGAAGAGAGGGAGAGGGAAGAGAGGGAGAGGGAAAGAGAGAAAGAAAGAAAGAAAAAGAGAAAGAAAGAAAGAAAGAAAGAAAGGAAAGAAGAGAGGGAAGAGAGGGAGAGGGAGGAAGGGATGAGGAAGAGAGAGGGGGGACATATGGATAGAAAGAGAGAGGGAGAAAGAAAAAGAGGAGAGGGAGGAGATAGGGAGTAGGAAGAGAGGGAGAGGGAGGAGAGGGAAGAGAGGGTGAGGGAAGAGAGAGAAGGAGGGAGGGATGGAGGAGGAAGAGAGGGAGGGAGAGGGATGAGAGGGAGGGAGGAAGGGAGAGAGAAGGAAGAGAGGGAGGGAGGGAGAGAGAGAAAGGAAGAGATGAGGAAGAGAGAGGGGGGTCATATGGATAGAAAGAGAGCGGGAGAAAGAAAAAGAGGAGAGGGAGGTGATGGAGAGGAGGAGAGAGAAGGGGTTAGGGAACACAGAGGGAGGGAGAGGGTTTGACAAGGAGGAGGGGTAAGAAACAGAGATAAAGAGGAAAGCAAAAATGGAAAGAGGTAGAGAAGGAGTAGGGAGGAAGAGAGAGAGAGGGGGTTGGATAAGGTGAAGTGGGTAAGAGAGAAATGGAGAGAGAAAGGAAAGACAGGAAGGAAAAACAGGAGAGTGTAGGGAGAGAGAGACAGAGGAAGAGAGGGACGAGGGGGAGAGAGAGAAAGAGAGGAAGGGGGAGAGAGGGAGAGATAGCGAGAAGAGGAAGAGAAGGGGTTAAGGAAGCCATATGGAGGGAGAGAGTTTGACAAGGAGGAGGGGTAAGAAACAAACAGAGATAAAGAGGAGGAGAAGGAGTAGGGAGGAAGAGAGAGAGAGAGGGTTGGATAAGGTGAAGTGGGTAAGAGAGAAAGGAAAGACAGGAAGGAAGAAGAGGAGAGTGTAGGGAAAGAGAAAGAGAGACAGAGGAAGAAAGGGAGGAAGATAGAGGGAGGACGGGGAGAGAGAGTTGGACAATGATAAAGAGGTAAGAAAGAAAAACAGAGAGAAAGGAAGGACACAAAAGGAGAAAAACAGAAGAGGACAGTGTAGGGAGAAAGGAGGAAGAGAGGAGTCTAGAGAGTTGGAAAGGAGGGAGTAAAAAAGATGAAAAAATAAACACAAATAGACAAAGAACTAGAAGAGGGGATGGATAGAGGAGGGAAAGAGAAAGAGAGGACTGACCCAGAAGGCTGCACTAAAAATATAACATGCACTTACATCCAAAGGTGAAGTTATGTACCAACACTTTCACACAAAACAAAACAAAAAAGCATCTCAAATGTTCCAGCATACGGAAAGTGGCCCTGAAATCGCAATTCCTGTCCAAGAAATGTCCCAAAATCAGGTGAAACTAAATAGAAACTATTTAAGTAAAGCCAGAATTATGATCAAAACGTGTATAAATGTCATTTTCAAGTAAAAACAGGTTTCATATTTCATTGCATCATAACAAATAAATTAAAACAGATGAGGAAATCCAAAGATATCATTTGGATGGAATCTGTTGTTGTCACGGCGATATTTTACAGAGATTGGGTTCCTGATATAAAAATTAACTTTATTATTTTGAAACTTTAGGAGGAAGTGTCCCACCCAGAGGACTGCTAATAAGCTATGACTTACAGTAAAGATAAAATATTACGCTATTTTCTGATCTGTTCTAATGTTGTTTCCTCATCATAAACAGACCTGGAGTTGTGTTTTGTTTCATTCACATGTTTAAACACACAAATAATGCAGATTTAGGCTCGTTTCTCAAACAGAAAACACTCGGAATTGCAAATCTCTACTGAACAAACGGTAAAAGGAGCTGAGGTTAATTTCATCTTCTGTTAATTTATGTTTTAGGTTCTTTTTGCAGTGATGTGGTCGTTGTACTGGACCGTTGTGGTGAAGAGGGAGCTGAACCAAAAGGCAAAGCTCTCAATTTACCGTTGATCTACGTTCCTTCCCTCAACTATGGTCATGAGCTCTGGGTAATGACCGAAAGGACGAGATCGCGGATACAAGCAGCTGAAATTAGTTTCCTCTGCAGAGTGGCTGGGCGCTCCCTTAGAGATAGGGTGAGGAGCTCAGTCACACAAGAGGGGCTCGGAATAGAGCCGCTGCTCCTCCATGTCGAGAGGAGCAGCTGAGGTGGCTCAGGCATCTGTTCCGGACGCCTCCGGGACGCCTCCCTCGTTAGGTGTTCCGGGCATGTCCCACCGGGAGGAGCTCCCGGGGAAGACCCAGGACACACTGGAGGGACTATGTCTCCCGGCTGGCCTGGGAACGCCTTGGGTTCCCCCTGGAGGAGCTGGAGGAAGTGTCCGGGGTGAAGGAAGTCTGGAGCTGTGTCTCAATTTTCAGAGTGCACACAGGAGTGTGGTTTTAAGGGGGCTCAGACTGCAGTCAAGACTGTGCATACTTGCTCAGCCCTGAGTGCAGTCTGCAGACCGCATGAGCGTCGGCGAATTGCGACAGGTCTCACCAGATGCAGCCACCGACTCCATTTACTCCCGTAGAAGAAGTAGCGCGCGGTGCATGCTGGGATATATGAGTGCGCGAAGTATGCTTTTTCACGCAGTTGGTGCATGCCCCGATTTCCATGGTCTTCAAACCGCGTGTTAACTGTGCATGGGACAAAAAAGAAATGGGATAGCAGTCGTCCCCACAGTCCAGAGACTAAAATAAGTGATGGAAAGCGTTTTCCTGGTCACCCAGCCATTGTCCGAGTCTGTCAGCACTGACCGCCGCACGCAGCTCCAGCTACTCCGCGTTAGACTGGAGGCTAACGTCGCCAGAGAAAGATTTCGGCCAAAAGGAATTAATTTGCTCGATGCTTTTCCCAATTACTTTCTGTGTAGTGTGCATTCATATCGAGTGCAAATAAATGTGCAAATCAACACGGAGAGCTTGACTAGGTCATTTTGGGGTGGGAACTATTTTTCATTGCGGAAAAACACAGCCGAAGCACACATCACGCTGCGTAACAGGGGAACTCCCAACGTGGTGCGTAACAGGGATTCCCCTGTGTGCTTCGGCTGTGTTTTTCCGCACTGTAAAATAGTAACGCGGAGTAGCTGCAGATACCACGGCGGTCAGTGCTGACAGACTCGGACAATGGCTGGGTGACCAGGAAAACGCTTTCCATCACTTATTTTAGTCTCTGGACTGTGGGGAGATGCCCAAGTTTGACCTGGGGGTGGCATATCCCTTTAAAACCACACTCCGAACTGTGCACTCTGAGAGTTCGAGTCCCTGCTTAGACTGCTGCCCCCACGGATAAACGGAAGAAAATTAATGGATGGATGGGTTCTTTTTTCAGTTTGTTTTCTTCCTCGGAGTGGTCATGTGATGTTGCTGTGACGTGTCCAGTCAGCTGATTTAAACTTTTAAAGGTTTTGACGGTGTCTTCATATCGGTGGAGGCAGGACGACAGCGCCATCTGCAGTCGAGCTTCCTCAGGACACTATCGCAGGTGTGTGAGAGTAAAAAAGTCCCCTCGTCCCAGTTAATAGTCTCGTTCGTTGTCCTCTGTCCCAATGTTTGCTGCATCCAAGCAAACATCATCAAATGAGGAAGAGCGCTGGTGAGCAGACGAAACTGTATGAAAACCAACTCTTGGTCTGAAAACAAGAACCTAAAACATAAATTAAGATTAAATTAACCTCATTGGATTGACAGCTCCTTTTGCCTTTTGTTCAGTAGAGATTTGTAATTCTGAGTGTTTTCTGTTCAAGGAACGAGCCTAATAACAGACATAGCTGTTTACTTGAAAAATACTACTTCATGACATCACAAGGTGGATTATTTTGAGGTTTGGAGATGTAGACAGACTAATAATAAAGAGTTACTCAAACATGTGAATGAAACAAAACACAACTCCAGGTCTGTTTCTGTTTTTGAGGAGGTAACAACATTATAACCTGACTTAAAGCTCATAAGAGTCCATTTTGTGTAATCTAGAACGTCAGATTACGCAGATATTTATTTACGTCTCTATAAATCGGCACATCTGCGTTTCAAGATTGGATGAATGAACTGAATGGGATTCGATCTTCTATCAAACCATGAAATTATGCTAAATTTTATCTGCATAATTTCAAAAAGAGGATTACACAGATTCGCAGGGAGGTCTGAATTATAATCTGACAGTTTTCCTTTCAACGTGACATGTGTTAATCCCTGTGTTTGTTCTATAATCAAATATGTCAGAAATCACTTCACTTGACTGCATTGAATCATATTTCGTACATTTTCACAAATCTAAAAGGGGAAATATTAGACTATTTTCTGATCTATGTTATAATGTTGTTTCCTCAACACAAACACACCTGGAGTTGTGTTTTGTTTCATTCACACACGTTTAACGCACAAATTCTGCGTATTTAGGCTCTTTTCTAGTAGTAGTAGTAGTAGTAGTAATTTATTTCGAGCATATGATACTTGTAGTGCACAGAAAATGTACAGTGTCATACAATTTAAATAAACAACAAAAAAAGAACATAAAAAAGAAAGAATATATAGACAAATACATTTTTTTTTTTTTTTGCGTATATGTACATGCCCGAAAAGGAGTGGGTAGAAGTAAAACTTATTAAATCCCACCCCTTCTCCCAAAGTTAGTAGTAATCCTTATTTTTGTGTTTTTACAGTTAACCGGTGACAGTGGTTGGCTGCCAATACTTGAATACTTGTACAGTGTAAAGCAATTACAATAAGACAGGAAAAAAATGAGAAAGAAAAAAAATATATCTTATCTTATTGATATCCTATTAGTATCATCATCATCGGCATCATTTTGCTCTTATGTTTTACCTCTGGTTATCACTATTTATGTAATTTCTTAAAGTGTTATTTATTATATCTGCATGAAAATTATGTTTATTGGAAGTATTGGTGCTGATGGTATTGAAACTTAATGTGAAGTTGTGTTGTTAGTGTATGTGATGCATAAAAAGTGGCAAGGTGTTTTTGTGAACCTGCTGCCAGAGAGGGGCTGCCCCCGGACAACAGGACCACCCTTTGCCTTGTGTCTTCAGCTGTGCATTAAAAGAGACAAGGTCTGCTGCATGAAGAGGAACATCTCCCCACACCAAAACCTCCATCTGCCCTGATCTGGTGATAATTGTGAAACAAACATAGTCATATGTATAGTATTACTTTTCTCATTTAGTCATTCATTTATTACCATCAGCACAGGGACCTCCATCTGTAATCCAATTTATCTATGTTCCTGTGAACAGAATTTAGGTTGTCAAAAAAATAACGATAATAATAATGATAATATCAATACCAATATCGATAATAATAATGATAATGATTAAAAATAACGATAATAATAATGATAATATCAATACCAATATCAATGATCAGTAATAATAATTATATTATTAATGGTGGTAATAACAATAATAAAATTAGCAACAATAATAATAATGATAACAATAATAAATATAGCCGCAAGCGGCGATGATCGGCCCTCGCTTGCACTCACTGGGGGGGTGGCGCTAACGCGCCATTTTCCTCCCCTTTTTTCTAGCTCGATGCATGTGTGAGTTTGTGCGTTATCTGGATGCATTTGTGTTGAATGCCTGGGGTTGAGGTGGGGAGGGGTTGTTTTTTTGTGCCTTTTAATTTAAATTATTTTAAGAGGAGGGTCAATCATAAGCCTTTCCTGCACTGTTCTGTTATTTTCTTTTTCTTTTTTGTGTATTTTTGTTCTTTTAAATGCTGGGTGCAAACATTAAAAAAATCAATTGAATAAATAAAAATATGAGGACAGAAAATGGTGCCTTTGACACCAGGTCACATGGCCTATCCAATATGGGTGGCTGGTTGCCTAGCAACGACGTAATACTTTTTTATTCCTATTCCCATGATGCATCTATGTACAGAATTTGGTGTGGCTATACCAAACTTTGTCGAGCATCCTATTGGCGGGGACAGAGGTTTGGCCTGTTACCATGGCAACACGATGTGAGATGGCATGGGGGTGTCACTATGTTTTTTGATCAAGACCATGTCACGAATGTGTGGTCCAAATTTGGTGTGTCTACGGCAAAGTAAAATTCTTCTTTTCCATGCAATTACCCTAGGGGGCGCTATTATGGCCATTTAAGATTTTTTTTATGTCAATGTGTTCAGGGCCAGGGTGTACACCAACGAGTAAAGTTTGAGTGAAATCAGCCAAACTATTAGCACATTATCACTCGTCCAAGTTTGACAGGAAGTAGCGCCGTCACCACCAGGTCACATGGTTTATCCTATATGGGTGGTTGGTTGCCTAGCAATGGTATAATATACTTTTTTGTTTCTATTCCCATAATGCATCTGTGTACCAAATTTGATTTGACTACACCAAAGTTTTTGCCAGGCGTCCCATTGGCAAGGACAGATGTTTAGCCAGTTACCATGGCAACACAATGGGAGATGGCGCGGGGGCGTCATTGAGTTTTTTGATCGAGACCCTGTCACAAATGTGTGTACCAAATTTGGTATGTCTACGACAAAGTAAAATTTTACACTTCCATGCAATCTCCCTAGGGGGCGCTATAGTGTCCATTTTAGATTTTCTCATATCAATCTGTTCAGGGCTGGGGTGTTCATGAACAATTGAAGTTTGAGTGAAATCGGCCAAAGTATGTGCCAATTATCACTCGCCGAATTTGATGGCGAGCCGCAAAACACACCTGTAATTTGTGGCGTTGTCACGGAAACACCGTTCACTCTTTTAGAACGCTTTTAACAACGTTTAATGTGACACTTGTCTAGATGATACAGCACGATTCTGGTGAGTCTGGGTCAAAAACCCTAGGAGGAGTTCGTTAAAATACGAGGACAGGAAAATGCGCCTTCAACTCCGGGTCGCGTGCTCAGGCCAATATGGCTAACTTCCTGTTGGTCACCTAGCAACCGTTTAATATACTTTTTTGTTCCTATTCCCATGATGCATCTGTGTACCAAATTTGGTTTGGCTACGACAAAGTTTTTGCCTGGTGTCTCATTGGTGATGACAGATGTTTGGCCTGTTGCCATGGCAACACGATGGGACATGGCGTATTGGCGTCATTGAGTTTTTTGACCGAGACCCTGTCACGAATGTGTGTACCAAATTTGGTATGTCTATGACAAAGTAAAATTTTGCACTTCCATGCAATCTCCCTAGGGGGCGCTATAGTGTCCATTTCAAATTTTCTTATATCAATCTGTTCAGGGCCGGGGTGTCCACCAACGATTAAAGTTTGAGTGAAATTGGCCAAAGTATGCGTGAATTATCGCTCGTCGAATTTGATGGCGAGCCACAAAAACGAACCTGAAATTTGTGGCGTTGTCACGGAAACACCGTTCACTATTTTAGAACGCTTTTAACAACGTTTAATGTCCCACTTGTCTAGATGATACAGCACGATTCTGGTGAGTCTGGGTCAAAAACCCTAGGAGGAGTTCGTTAAAATACGAGGACAGGAAAATGCCCCCTAGGTCCCAGGTCACGTGCTCGGTCCAAAATGGCCGACTTCCTGTTGGTCGCCTAGCAACCGCGTAATATACTTTTTTGTTCCTATTCCTATGATGCATCTGTGTACCAAATTTGGTTTGGCTACGACAAAGTTTTTGCCTGGCGTCCCATTGGCGAGGACGGATCTTTGTCCTGTTGCCATGGCAACACGATGGGACATGGCGTGTTGGCGTCATTGAGTTTTTTGATCGATACCCCATCACGAATATGTGTACCAAATTTGGTATGTCTACGACAAAGTAAAATTTTGTGCTTCCATGCAATCTCCCTAGGTGGCGCTATAGCACCCATTTCAGATTTTCTTATATCAATCTGTTCAGGGCCGGGGTGTCCACCAACGATTAAAGTTTGAGTGAAATCGGCCAAAGTATGCGCGAATTATCGCTCGTCGAAGTTTGATGGCGAGCCGCAAAAACGAACACGAAATTTGTGGCGTTGTCACGGAAACACCGTTCACTCTTTTAGAACGCTTTTAACAACTTTTAATGTCCCACTTGTCTAGATGATACAGCACGATTCTGGTGAGTCTGGGTCAAAAACCCTAGGAGGAGTTCGTTAAAATACGAGGACAGGAAACTCCGCCTTCGGCGCCGGGTCACGTGCTCGTTCCAATATGGCCGACTTCCTGTTGGTCGCCTAGCAACGGCATAATATATTTTTTGGTTTGTAACGACATGACCTATCCACCACCCGAATTTCATTTGTCTACGACAAAGTTCATTTTTCGGGTATAGCCATTGGCGCAATGTATTTTGATTTTCTAGGGGGCGCTGTCGAGCCATTTTTTAAGATTTTTTAATACAGATTATTTGTAAATTCCTTTTTTGGCGTTCTTGAATTTTGTGCAAAATTTCGTGAGTTTTCGTCCGTGGGAAGTACCCGAAACCTGAAAAAAGTGGTCGTAAAAATAATAATAATAATAATAATAATAATAATAAGAATAAGAAAAACCAGAACAATAACAATATGGTGCCACCTATGGTGGCAATATATATATCAATGGAAAGGGCTCGTGTCCAGTAACGCACCCGTGGGGTCCATTGTCAATGACGAGCGCGTTGCGCTCGTCATTGACCTCATCGATTACTCACTTGCCCAATACATATTTTTGGCGTGTACGATTACAATTATGCCGCTTTCGCGGCAATGGGCAGTGCCAGTCTGTGCTATTGGATCCTATGAGTGTCACTATAGTGTGGCATTGAGTGTTTGGAAAAGGGAGAGCGCTTCGCGCTCTGGTTTTGTGGGCACACATGACATCGTGCACTGCGTGCACGATGTCATGTGTGCCCACAAAACAATTACAATTTTGCCGCCACGGGCGGTGCCACCGTGCCAGGTCAGCGGGCACCAGTCGTTGACATGAGTGCTAGGTGCTTAAAAAGGGGAGAGCGCTTCGCGCTCTGCTGCGTGCGCAAAACAAAGCGCTTCGCGCTTTGTTTTGCGCACGCTGGTGAGCCGAGAATGTTTTGGGGTGAACAATTACAATTTGGCCGCTATCGCGGCCACGGGCGATGCCACCGTGCCAAGTCAGCGGGCACCAGTCGTTGACATGAGTGCTAGGTGTTTAAAAAGGGGAGAGCGCTTCGCGCTCTGCTGCGTGCACAAAACAAAGCGCTTCGCGCTTTGTTTTGTGCACGCTGGTTCTGCAGTGCTTCGCACTGCAGAACAGTAACAAAAGGCCCTACGCTTTAGCGCTCGGGCCTAATAACAACAATAACAGCAACAATAATAATAATAACAATAATAACAATAACGCTCCATTCCACCTTGTGATATCATGTGGTAATACAGGAAGTGCTCCACTGTGTTTTTAAACCCCACACACCTTCACTAGAATCATTTTGGATGATTTCAACCCCAGAATTGCCAATCTGTAGTGAACAAAAGGTAAAATGTAGAGGTTAACTTGAAAACTACCACTTCATGAGATCACACGGTGGAACAGAGCATTTTGAGCTTTGGAGATGTAGATAGACTAAAGATAAAACACAGTACATAAATTCCAATGTAATGTGTATGTATGAAAAACAAAACTAAGATGCTGCGCATAAAAATGAAGCTTTCTGTTCACAACCCTTTCTTGCATTGTGGCCACATATGTTGCCTGAGTTTAAGTGGGTCAACTGGAGGGAAAACAGACATTTTCACCCCTAAAAGCATGCTGGCCACATACATGCAGCCCTGTAGTTGCATTCTATTGCTGCTAGATGGCGCTGTGATATCCTGTTGCAGAATCAAGATGGCAGCCCCCAGTGGAAGCAGGTGAGTTTGACTTTCCCACTTGTCAAGTGCAATAATTCCTCCATGGAGAGGAAAAGGCAGGAAAAATCTATATCAGTTTAGTGAAATGTTTGTTTTAGAACATGTAGAAGTAGTAGTTGATGATTCTCAAAGAAAAAGAAACAAACCAGGAGGTATTTTATCGACTGGCCACATATGTGGCTACTATGCATATAGTAGTGACCTTATACATGACACATATATATATAAATGACACACAAAAATATAAACGCAACACTTTTGTTTTTGCTCCCATTTTTCCTGAGATGGACCCAAAGATCCAAAATTCACTCCAGATACACAACACTACCATTTCTCTCAAACATTGTTCACAAATCTGTCCAAATGTGTGACAGCGAGCACCTCTGCCCCGCCGAGACAATCCACCCCACCTCACAGGTGCGCCACATCAAGATGCCGATCCGTCATCATGACCAGTGCACAGGTGCGCCCCAGACTGCCCACAATAAAAGGCCACCCCGAAATGTGCATTTTTTTTTTGCTTTATTGAGGGTCTGAGGACTCAGAACCAGTCAGTATCTGGTGTGACCACCATTTGCCTCATGCAGTGCAACACATCTTCTTCGCATAGAGTTTATCAGATTGTCAATTGTGGCCTGTGGAATGTTGGTCCACTCCTCTTCAATGGCTGTGCGAAGTTGGTGGATATTAGTGGGAGCTGGTACACGCTGTCGTATACGCCGGTCAAGCACATCCCAAACATGCTCAATGGGTGACATGTCCGGTGAGTATGCTGGCCATGCAAGAACTGGGACATTTTCAGCTTCCAAGAATTGTGTACAGATCCTTGCAACATGGGGCCGTGCATTATCTTGCTGAAACATGAGGTGATGTTCATGGATGTATGGCACAACAATGGGCTTCAGGATCTCATCACGGTATCTCTGTGCATTCAAAATGCCATCAATAAAATGCACCTGTGTTCTTCGTCCATAACAGCCTTTGAAGAGGAGTGGACCAACATTCCACAGGCCACAATTGACAATCTGATAAACTATAGGGAACAATAAATATTTTGCATTTTTTGACATTTTTGACATTGTGACATGCATTAGCTGCATGGTGGCAACATATGTGACACCCCTAAAACCCTCAATTTAGGAACTTTATTTGAAAAAAAAAAAAGTATGGGGTATGTCTAACAATGTAAAAATACATGTCTGATTGGAATTTGGCAGCTCTGGTACAAAAAAACTTTTTTCTATGCAAGAAAGGGTTAATAATTGTGATTGAAATGGTATGTATTGATGAAATGTTGTATAATAACTGAATCCCTGAATCCCTAAGTACTTGAATCCCTGCTGCTGCAAGAGACTATACTGGACCCCGTGCAATATGACTACTGTGCAATATAGTGTAAATGTACATATTGTTCTTCATATTGTTTGATAGCACTACTTGTGTATATTGTTGTAAATTGAACTCATTTTTCTTCTATTTATGTATTTTATTCTATTCTTATATACTGTGTCTATTATGCATCTGTTGTTGGCTGCTCCAAACGACAAACAATAAAGACTTCTATTCTATTCTAACTTATTGTCTGGAAAAGGGAAGAGGGGCAGATAACTTAAGATTGCTCCTTTTCATTCAGTTTTTTGTATTGTTATCACACTATTGATGTCTTTTTATACTATATGAATGAAATAAACAAAATAAAATAAATACATTAATTCATTAATTAAATAAAGAGTTACTCAAACATTTGTGAACGAAACAAAACACAACTCCAGGTCTGTTTTTGGTGAAATAACGGCATTTTAACACGACTTAAAGCTCAAAAGAACCAATTTTGTGCGCTATACTGTAGGACCTTTAGTGAATATTTCCAGTTAATACCAAAGCCCAGACTGAGCGCGCTCTGTTTAACTGCGGATGAGTCAAACCATTGTGATAAATACAACTGGATGTGTCAGCTGATATACCCCCCCCCCCTCTCTCTTTTACCCCCTCCCCCTAAAGCCCCAGGGCAGAGGGCCAAAGAGGCACAAGACAGTACACATGTGATCCTCGGCCTCACACAGGCAAACACACTGTGACCAAACACCCACTCAGACTCAGAAAGAGCTCGTTATCGTGGATTTAACGGGATTATGTGGAAGAAATAACAGAATCAAGAGGCTGCGATGCTTCAAATTTAATCTTGAGAAGTGATACATGAAAATCACAGAAAATCACTGTCAAAGTGAATAACATCACAAAGGGACATGGGATTTTGTTTGTTTTTGTTTATATCACTCATTCTGTTCACTGTAATTTGTCGTGGTTAATAATATTACGTTTATATTATATCAGACGCCCTTACCGTTGCAATCTAAGGCTACGTTTATATGATGACAGAAAACGCAAAAGTGGCGTTGCATCTTCACTTTTTATTCCGCGGTTCACATTGTGTAACGTGTTTCATATTTTTAAGGGAATTGGGTGTTTCTGGATGAAGTTTTAGTGGGAAAACTTTATAGGCAGCTGACACCTTGTAAAAATGCCTCAAAATCCAATAATGTATGAACAATTCCCAGATGAATACATTTTTAAAGCTGCAATGCGTAACATTTCAAGTGGAGGGTCCGTCACCGGCTTGTCGCCATGGAAATGTTATTGCTTTGTCTAGAATGTTCCACAGTATAGATTAAAGCTGTCTATGGCTACGTTTATACGATGACGGTCTGAACAGAAGACGCAAAAGCAGCGTCGCGTCTTCACTTTTTATTCCGCGTTTAGACAAGCGTTTTCGGGAGGAAATCTGCGTGCATACGGTGACGCAAAAGTGTGTGGAATTCGATTGGGTATGCATGCCAGGTGGCTAGGTGGCGCTGTGATACATTATCACTATGTCCGCGCACATGTGTAGAATCTTCCTGCACCGCGAAAAGCAAAACAAAACAAAAAAAATCGTGTGGTCAGACAAAGAAGTTCAACTATTGCTTCAGACCACGTTAGACAACAAAGCAATGAAGACGCGACAAGGTGTGGACTGGGAGTCCTGCCAAACAAAGTACACTGATATATGGACCGATGTGACGTAAACGCGTACGCCACGTCAGCAGATTCGACCAGAGTTTTGCCTCTTGGGCAGTGTTGATGAAAACGCTACGCCGGAGCCTATTCAAGTTTTCCACTTTGGAGGGCGGTTTCAGTTTTTTGCGTTTTTAAGCCACCAAAATGCCGACACCGTCTAAGCGAAAGGCACTTCCGATAAAATATTTTATCGTTTTTACCCGTAAGCGTTCTCGTGTAAACAGGCCCTTAGCTGCCCCTGTGTGTTTTAGTATTTAAAAACAGAAACAATATATTTTGCTTATTAGCCTATAGCTTCTAACCTTGCGCAGGAAGATGAATTCTCAAATATTTGTGAGTTTACAAACTCTCGGGAATCCATCTTGGCCCCCGTTGGTGCGACAGGGTCGGAGATTTGGTTTGAGCAGAGTCAAAGTTGAAGAGCCCCAAAAAAACAAAACAAACGACGATGCAGATGTACTTTATGACTATTTTAGCGAAAATGCAAACACAAAAACTCTTCTGATTATGAAAAACGAGCAGAGATAAGAGCGTGGAAGAGGTCCACGCTTTTCTCTCAAGTGGATTTCGATCAATCATCTTGGAGTATTCGTAGGCCCGTCATGGTGAACACTACATTCAATATATGCTTGATGGAACAATCATTTTTGGGGGTCAATATGTACTTGATTGGCTGATAATATTTTATATAACTTTTTTATGTACTACGATAAGTTTCGAGCTGTAGAGGTTTTTTTTTTTTTTTAAACCATATTGTACATTTTAATCATTTTTGGGGAGGTAATCCAGTTTTTTGATTATTGTATGCCTTAAACTAGTTTCAGTATTATTGTTTATCATTTATATTTTCTTATTGCAATATATCGTCCTTCAAAACGTGTTATGGTGAAAAGCCTTGGTATTCCTGGTTTTCAGCGAGAGTCTTTCCAGACGGACAAATGTAGAACTCCCGAACACGGGTCTGGCTGGAGCAGGTTAAAGCGGCGCTCCGGCTTCTTGATAATTGCTCCAGACAAATGTTGTTTCTGATTTTAGACTTTTGCCTTCAGCAGAAGAACCGTGGATGTCACAACTGTGAGGGACAACAGCTGTGTCCAAGAGAGGAGAAGAGAAAAGAGAGGAGAGAGAGAAAGAGGAGAGAGGAGAGAGAGGGAGGAGAGAGGAAGGAGAGGGGAGAGGGGGAGGGGAGAGGGAGGAGAGGAGAGAGAGGGAGAGGAGAGAGGGAGAATAAAGACAAAGAAGAGAGTGAGAGGGGAGAGAAAGAGGAGAGAGAGAAGAGAGAAGGAAAGGAGTAGAGAGAGGAGAGAGAAATAGGCGAGAGGGAGAAGAGAGGGAGTAGAGGAGAGAGAGGGAGGAGAGAGAGGAGAGAGGGAGAATAAAGAGAAAGAAGAGAGTGAGAGGAGAGAGAAAGAAGAGAGAGAAAGAGGCGAGAGGGAGAAGAGAGAAAGAGGAAAGGGGGAGAAGAGAGGGCGGAGAGAGGAGAGAGAGGGAGGAGAGAGGGGGAGGAGAGGGAGGGAGAAGAGAGGAGAGGAGAGGAAGAAAGAGGAGAGAGGGAGGATAAAAAGAAAGAGGAGAGTGAGAGGAGAGAGAAAGGGGAGAGAGAGAAAGAGGTGAGAGAGAAAGAGAAGAGGGAGAAAGAGAAAGGAGAAAAGAGAGGAGAGGGGGAGAGGAGAGAAAAAGAGGAGAGACGGAGAGGAGAGAGACAAGAGAGAGGAGGGAGGAGAGGAAGAGGAGAGAGAAAGAGAAGAGAGGAAGAGGAGAGAGAAAGAAGAAAGAGGAGAGAGGAGAGGAAGAGGAAAGAGAAAGAGAGAGAAGTGAGAAATAGAAGAGGGAGAGGAAAAAGAAAGACAAGAGAGGAGAAAAGAGAAAGAGGAGAGGGAGAGAAGAGGGGAGAGTAGCGAGAAAGGAGAGGAGAGAGAAAGAGCATAGGAAGAGGAGAGAAAGAGGAGAGAGAGAGAAGAGAGAAAGGAGAAAAGGCAAGAGGAGAGAGAGAAGAGAGAGGGGAAGAGAGGAGAGAGGGGAGAGAAAGGAGTGAGAGCATAGAGAGAAAGAAAGAGGAGGGAGAGGGAGGAGAGAGGAGAGAAGTGGAGAGGAAAAACAAGAGCAGGAGAGAAGAGAAACAGAAGTGAGAGGGAGAAGGGAGGAGAGAGAAACAGGAGAGGAGAGAGAAAGGAGAGAGGGGTAATATTTAGACAGCTGCACACGGAGGCTCCCATATCAGTATCAGGGGATGGGGCAGGGGGGGTACATGGGGGTACATGGGGGTAATAGGGGTACAGTACAGGGTATAAGAGGTATGTAAGTGTCCTCAGAGCGACTCCGGCTCGTATCTCCGTCTCTGTAAACTCTAGAAACAGAAGCATGAATCATGACTCTCTCCGTTTTTACGACTGAACCTGTAGCTGCTCGTCGCTCGCTGGAACGCCGTCCTCCATCTTGTCTCTAACTCTCTGTTTTCACTGAAATTTACTCCGACGTTCCACAGGGTTCAGATCGGATCGTAAAAGGAGCAGGTCCCTCTACGTCCATGTTTTATGTCCTCCTCCATCCTCTCCTCCTCTCTACCTTCTACTCTTCTCGTCTCTCCTCCTATTCCTCTCTCTCCTCTCTTCTCCTCCTCCCTCCTCTCATCTCCTCCTCTCTCCCTCCTACTCTTCTCATCTCTCCTCTTATTCCTCTCTCTCTCCTATCTTCTCCTCCTCTCTACCCCTCCTACTCTTCTCGTCTCTCCTCCTATTCCTCTCTCCTATCTTCTCCTCCTTCTCTCCTCCTCTCTCCTCCTCCTACTCATCTCATCTCGTCTTTCCTCCTACTCCTCTCTCTCCTATCTTCTCCTCCTCCTTCCTCTCCTCTCTCTCCTCTCCTCTCTACCCCTCCTACTTTTCTCATCTCTCCTACTATTCCTCTCTCTCTCCTCTCCTTCCTTCTTCTCCTCCTATCTTCTTCTTTGCTTCTCCTCTCTCCTACTCCTCTCTCTCTCCCCCCTTCTCCCTCTCTCATCTTCTCCTCTCTCTTTCCTCCTCTCTCCTCCTCTATTCCCTCTCTCCTCCTCCTCCTTCTCTCCTCTCTCTCTCTCCTCCTTCTCTCCTCTCTCTCTCCTCCTCCTCCTTTCTCTGCCACGTTCTCTTCAGCTCTCTCCTCCTCCTCTCCTCTTCCTCTTTACTTCTCCTTTCTTCTCCTCTCTCCCTCCTCCTCCTCCTCTACGCTCTCCTCCTCCTCTCCTCATCTCCTTTCTCCACCACTCTCTAGCCCTCTCCTCTCTCTCTTCTCCTCCTCTCTCTTTTCCTCCTCTCTCTCTTCTCCTCCTCTCTCTCTTCTCCTCCTCTCTCTTCTCCTCCTCTCTTCTCTTCCATCTCTCTCTCTCTTCTCCCCTCATCCCCACAGGAAGATCCAAGCCGACCCATCATTTCTGAACACTTGTACCCAGCCTCTGAGCTCCATTAGTGGGGTAGAGAGGCACTGGAGACCCCCCTGAGCCTGGAAGCCTCAATTAGCAAGATTAGCAGTAGAACCAAAATAAGCTTTGATTAGAAAATTGCAAAACATCATGAAATTTGACACATGCTCGCACTGTTTTGAATTACCAAATGTCGAAATTTGTAGGAAGTTGTTAAGTGGAAAATTGATATATGCAAAAACAAGTAAATAATCAGGTTTACTCAAAATGTACTTAAAATTTTGAAAGGAAATTTGTGCAATCAGGTAAAATTTTATTGAAAACCACATTTCTTTCACGTCTAAACTGGCCTGATCTTCGAGCCTCACATTTTTAAAGGAGCATTGGGTGAGTTTCAAAATTTCATTCCAAACTTGAGAGATAATATTGATTAAAGAATTGATTAAAATAAAAATATGTATATGGTGCACTACCGAAAAAGTAAGAAAAAAACAACAACAAACAAACATAATTTCTTATGGTTTTCATTTAGCAAGAGGGAGATGTCAAGTGAGGTAGGGAGGGGTAGACAGAGAGAGAAAGAAAGAGGGGTGAATGGGGAAAAAGAGAAAGAAAAAGAAGAAAAACAGACGGAAAGAAAGAGGGAAAGTACGGGGAGAGCAGAAACAAGGTGGCAAAGAAAGGGATGAAAGGAAAGGGATGGAAACTGGAAGAGAGTGATAGAAAGAGAGGGAGACAGAGACACAGAGAGAGAGAGAGAGCAACAGAGAAGACAGAAAGAGAGGAAGGCAAAGAGAGAGAGACAGAGAGAGAGAGAGAAAGGAGGGAGACAAAGAGAGAGAAAAAGAGACAGGGAGTGGGAGAGAGAGAGAGAGGCAGTCAGCCAGACAGACAGACAGACAAAGAGAGAGAAACAGAGAGAGAGAGAGAGACAAAAGAGAGACAGGAAGACAGAGAGACATGGAGAAAGAGAGAGAGAGAGAAACAGAAAGAGGAGAGAGACAAAGAGAGAGAGA